>CAJNDT010006017.1:300919-436350 GCA_905221615.1 Symbiodinium sp. CCMP2592 | reverse complement strand
CAGGGTTTCCCACCCACCTACTCCTTTTAGGGTTTCAGGGTTTCCCACCCACCTCCTCCTTTTGGGGTTTGAGGGTTGGCCAACACCCACTCCGTTTAGGGTTGGAAGGATGCCCACTAGGTTTTAAGGTTTGAAGGTTTCCCACCCACCCACTCCTTTTAGGGTTTCAGGGTTTCCCACCCACCTACTCCTTTAGGGTTTGAGGGTTTCCCACCCACCCACTCCTTTTCGGGTTTCAGGGTTTCGCGACCCATTCCTTTTAGGGTTTCAAGGTTTCCTACTTTCCTACCCACTCCTTTTAGGCTTTCGGTTTCCCACCCACCCACTCCGTTCGGGGGAGGGTTTCCCACTCGTTTTAAGGTTTGAGGGTTTCCCACCACCCACCGACTCTTTTTAGGGTTTCAGGGTTTCCCACCTACTCCTTTTGGGGCTTCAAGGTTTTAAGCCACCTACTCACTCGTTGTGGGGTTTCGAGGTTTCCCACCCACCTACTCCGTGTAGGGTTTCAGGGTTTCCCACCCGCCCACTCCTTCAGGGTTTCAGGGTTGCCCACCCAACCACTCCGTTTAGGGTCTGAAGGTTCACTCGTTTTAGGGCTTGAGGTCACCCACCCCCTCCTTTTGGGGTTTCAGGGTTTCCCACTCGTTTCAGGGTTTCAGGGTTTCGCACCCAAACACTCCTTTTCGGGTTTCAAGGTTTCCTACCCACCAAAAAAACTCCTTTTAGGGTTTCAAGGTTTCCCACGCACCCACTCCTTTTACGGTTCGAGGGTTTCCCACTCGTTTGGTTTCCCACCCAACCACTCTTTTTAGGGTTGCAGGGTTTCCCACTCACCTACTCCTTTGGCAAACTTAGGAGTTCGCGACCGAAGGTCTTATGCCAGCAAACAGCAGGCGTCAACAGCCATGAACGAAGCGTTTGCACTCTTTTACTCCAACGGACCTGCAAAGCTTTGGCTGCTATGTCTGTGACGTCGTGTACACTTTACAAATCACCACGTGCCGTGCTTCCTATGGTCCTTGAGCATGCTTCAGTGCACACAGTTTCAAGGCAAAAGCTCACATGACAGAATCTACGGAGCGAAAGCGGGTTTCATCACTCCTCCTTGATGCTGCCATCTCGGGCTTGCATCACAAAGTCAGTAGATTCTGTTGCCACCGTTTTCTAGGCAACATCTGCATAACGTGACCTTCTGTACACGTCCTGCGTTCCTCAGTCCCCAACATTCCGGAAAGACGTGCAGGTGATCTCGTCCTGGAACTTGGTAGAAAGGTCCAGCAACCACTTCCCTTTGCACCGGTGGAGGAGGGATGACTCTCTGGACCGCTGGTTGGGTATCCGTTTGTACACCCTGTTCTTGTGTTTCTCGTGCGGGTACTTGGATTGGCTTCGGCTGCTTGTTCCTGGAAGTCGTAGTAGACGAAGAAGCTGGCTCTCCCATCACGGTATCAGGGTAGACAGGTTCTGGGAACCTTGGCATAGGAGACGTCCCGGCCGGCATTGTTCTTTCGAACTTCTCCCTCAAATCCACCAGACGAACCTTTTGGTTGTTATCCAAGTCGCCCGGCAAGAGGGAAAGTAGCCTCTGCAACTCTTTCAACTCCGCCTTCGTGATCTTTGCAGTTGCAGCGCTCGGGTGGCCTTTGCCCGCAAAGCTTTCAGCCTCGCCTGGCGGCCTTTTACGCATCCCTTCATCATTTCCCACAGTCCAATCACCGCTCAGCAAGCAGCACAACCACTGCATACAAGTCCCAGGGAACTTCATGTTCTATGTCCGGTTTACTTGCTATTGTTCTGACAAAGAAGAAGAAGTCGTTGAAACCATGTAGAATCCACTTGAGCTCTTCGCTGGCGAACATCTTGACCCCTTCGAGCAAAAAGGCCCCACATTTCCACCCACTGGCGTAAGCACTCCCTTGGTAGGGGTTTAGTTCCAAGGTCTGCCCTCTGAGTGTCTCCCGGTTCATGCCGTACTCTAACTTCCGAGGTGCTAACCTTCTCCTTTAGCCAGTTTGATCTCATCTTCAGGTGTCTTGTTCTCCAGCTTCCCGACGATGTTGTCAACAAAGAACACGCCGAAAGGTTATCAATGCGCAAATACAATGGCATGAACTTGCCCGTGAGCTCTTCTAGAAGCCCCTTACTAGCAATCCCAAGAACTGCACCATCGATTGCCTCGAGCAGTTCCGTCTCAGCGGTTGACATAGTCATCAGCTGCTGCCTGGAGCTCCTCCATGTAATCGGAGAATTCCCGTAGAAGACTGCAACTGCACCATGTGACCGTCCCGCGCTTGGTGCAAATGAGGAGTCCGTATACACCCTCAGTTCGTGCTCCTCCTCGTTCGCCACAAACGCCAGGCGATAGCACTTGGTCTCGCAAAGGTAATCAAGGAGCCGCTCGCCGATCTTCACGACAATCTCCGGATTCCTTGTCGCCCTGCTCGACATGATCGCCATGGCATACTGAATGTCAGGCCTCGTTCGGCCCGCGAGCCATAGCATTTCTCCAACCTTTTTCTGCGCCAACTTAACCATTTCTTCTTATTCAGGTAGCTGAGGAATTTCCCCTTTGACAATCGCTTCCTCCTCCTCAACTGAAAGAAGGAGAGTCTCCTTTGACCCTTGCGACTTTGAACTTTGTCCCATCGTGTTTGTAGGCCCTCAACAACTCCGCAATGAAGCCTTCCTGAGCCAGCTCCACTCCTCCTGGAACTCGATGTAGTTCCAGTCCAACAAATCTGATGGGGTGGTTGTAGTCAAGGACGTCCAAAGCATCACATTGCATGATGTTGTCGGGCGCTTGAATTAAAAGGTCGTCAATGTACACCAGCAGGTAACCGAGGGGCTCAGATGGGAGGTTCTCGTGCACCACTTTCCATATCTGGTTATCAGTGATCATCTGCTCGAGCATTCACAACGGCCTTCCATCTAGCCGCCTTGAGCTCTTCGTCCCTGTGCTGTGACCAAAGGGCTGGGGATTCTCGCAGTCCATAAATGGCCTGTTCCACAAACCACATGTCGCCCGGCTGGGCGATTCCCAGCTCGTAGGCGATACCAGGCGGTTCCAGTGCCACTGGTTGTCCCTTCCACTTCGCAAGGACAAAGGCTTGTCTGATGTCTGTTGTACCCAGGGACCACTTCCTTTTTGCATTGAACGCCAACATGGTTCTCAGAGAGGTAGCATCTAGTCCCGCCGCAAACAAGTCGAACCCGGCATTTTGCTCGGAGATGTGGTTCCCACAAGCCACAAAGCTGGTCTTTCTCCTGTAACCCTGCGGGCCCTGGTCCGGCTTCACCGTGTACACCCTCTTGCAAGGAACAATCCGACATTCAGGTGGTAACTCAAGGCCTTCTTCGTCTCAGTGAGGTTGTGGAATTCCTTTAGGGCTGACTCCTTCCACTTAGAAAGGTTCTTCTTGACGTCATTCAAGCTTATGGTATGTGTCACTTCCAACTGCTTGCCCTGTGCCTCACACTCTTTCAAGATGTCCTCCGCATTCTGGGTGTACTGGACCTCGGCCTTCTTGATCATCTTCTTGAGACTCACCTCAACGCGCTCCTCGAGGACTGTCCCTTGATCCACTTCGTTCTCTTTGATCCAGTCCCTTTCATCTATCTCTTCAAAGACCTGGGGCGTAGGATCCAAGGAAGTAGCTTGCAACATCTTCATATCGATGGCCCCGAGCTCCTCCTCTTCCAAGGTATCCACATCTTCCTGTATGAGAGAAGACATATCCACATTGAAACCGGTCTTGAGGAGCTCTTCTGCTTTTTCTTCACCAAGCTTCGTTGCCCTCGGCGTATACATAAGCAGCACCAATCTTTCCCCTTCCCAAGGTTGAACTTCACGCCAGAGTTTGGGAGAAAACGACACCACCTCACCCTTCTTCATTTCAATCACGCGGCCTGAAATACTTTTTCCATTGGGAAGAACTCGCTCCTCACGACCTTCACCTCCAGGACACTCGTCTTGAACCCACAATGATCCCCCAACGCAATCTCCAAGAGGCAGAACATGATTCTTTGAAGCCGGATACTTGTGAACATCTCCACGTAAACCTAGCAGGGTATTCTTGGCGATCCCAATAGCCGAAAACTGTATTTCCCCACAGTGATGCTTGGCCACCTCAACCAGGTACTGCGTGGTGTAGGGGTATTCGGTCATATTGGACCTCAGACCAGCAACTCCCCCGTGAACATAAGCTCCAGTGTACCAGGACGTAACCGAAGCCTTCTTGGAGACTTTGCGACCCACATCCCCCAAACACTCCAGCAATCGATAGAGTTCCACGACCTTGTTGAGGGAGTAGTCCTTGCCCTCCTTCAGCATGCGAGCGCGAAACTCGATTTCATCATGGATTTCTTTTCGTGTACGTGGGGTCTTTCCGGACAGTAGCTCTTCCGGTAATCCTTCCGCAACGGCGGGGGTGATCAAGTCCTTGAACTCCTTCGCGGGGTCCACGACGTTGAACTTTACACTCTTCGCCACCGTGAGGCCACCATCTTCACGAACAATTAAGTGGCCTCTTGCAACATCTTGCGCTGGTCCACGATACCATCCTCGTTTCCACCTTGAACCGGTGACATCATGACGTTTTTCTGCCTTCCCTTGGAACATCTTGGACCTAAACCAAACTTCACTTCCGAAGGGTGCTGCCGGTCTCGCCGCCCAGGGACTGCCAGGGAATGCAGCAGACCACAGTGCCGAAGATGCATGTGCCACAGCCATAGGCCATTCCTTTGCTGGAGCGCCACACCCTTTAAGAAGTGCACGTACTCGACTTTTGGCCCACTTGATTCCCAACTTCGCCGTGCTGTTGCCCGTTGGGTCTCCTCCAGCCGTCTTAGTCTGCCGTAGTTCATTGTCCACGACCCATTCTTTGAAGATCTTCGCCTTGAACTCACGTGCCCGATCAGAATGAACTTGCGCCACATGTAAGCCGCACTGCTTGAGCTGTAGAAATATCTCTTTGGTGGCACTTAACACATGAGCCGACGTCCTCCTCCTCAAGGGTCTGGTGATGTACAAGGTAACCGTTTCCTCCGCTTTTTCCAACTGCTCCACGGCATCGTCCAGAGTCTCCGGTCCCATTGGCTCAACATCTTCTCCTCCTGAGGGTGGTGCTTCTGGATCGGAGTGGCCCTTATGGTCCTCTTCTTCTTCCATTGCATCATCCAGCAGGTCCTCAGGTTCATCTGGAACATATAGCTCTGCGTCCAGCTCCTTAGCCGCCTTCTCCGAGAGGTAGCTTTTGGGGCATCTGTAGGCTGCCACCAGAATGTACTTGTAATCCTCATGGTCCATGTCTCTGCCGGACTGCTTGAAAGGTCCTGCCAACTCCAGGGCCATTGAGTAGAGGGAGGGATGTTTCCTCCTCATGTGCTTGTAGCCGGTGGCCTGAGCATTTATGCAAACCGAGCAATCTGCCCTGTATGGCTGATGGTCGTTGAGCAAGTGAACATACCAAGCCTCACGCTGTTCCTTGGTTAACTTTCCAATTCGCACGCCCGCCTTGAGCAGTTCCTCTTCCATCTGAACCTCGCACTTGTGGTAGTTGAGGATCGCATTGACAACCGCTTGTTTAAAAGCGCTTGGCCACATCTTCATTTCTCCTTCAAAAAGAAGAGAAGGGGGAACACAGTTGTTCCCAAACTCATACACGCCATCTAACTGGATCATTTCGGGGTAGTTGGTGGCCATCGTTGTAGGTCTCAAAGCCCGATGTCCGTAAGCTCCCATGTAGAATGAAGCTCTCTTCATGGAGGTAATCGATCTGAAGGAGTTCCGCAGCTCAGTTTCCCATAGAGAGGCCCTGGGTGTATCTTGCTCACGAATCACTTGTTCATCTGAAGGAAATTCCATCAGGAGGCCAACTTCCCCGGGGCCCTTCACCATGGCAAGCATCCATAGCACGAAAGTCCGCGCTACATCTCCTGTCTCGAGCTGCTGTAGAGGTGGAATAAGGTTCGGCTCGAGTCCTGAGGGGAGGTCGGCCAGGTGTCGTTCAAAGGCTTCGCAATGATGTCGGTAATCTTGCCCTGGGAAGCCGCCCACAACAACAACCGGTAAACTCCACCTTTTCTGTTCATGTCCCATAGCTTGGAGTTCATGAAGTCAATGTTCAACACAATCTTTCCGCCCTTCGGCACAGCCTCAAACGGATCATTCTTGCCCTGGTCTTCTCCGGAGCGAAGATTGACAACCCATTGATTGTGAGCCATCAAAGCACGCCTCTTCTTCCTCGTAATCGGGAGGTCCTTCAAGTACCTTTCACCGTGGCCAACGTCGAAACCCTCAACCAGCATTGCCTTCACATCTTCCGGCAGGTCCTTGGTGAAGGGGCATGTGAGGATCACCTTCAGCAAAATGCTTTGATTGCCTGAGCTGGCGTATTCCCGTAGTAGGTCCAGCCACGACTTTTTCTCCTCCTTTTTCATAACCTCCAAACGGGCCGTGAGGTTCTCGACTTGGTTGTTCAGGAGGAGGAGGAGGAGGTGTTTCGCCTCTAGTTCTCGGATGAGTTCGTGAGCTTCTCTTGCTTGGATCTCAGGGCAATTGTTCACCAACTTCACTCTCATCATTCCCCATTTCGGGTGAAAAAGCTGGAGCGATCCCTTCTTCCACTTCAAGGTGCAGCCAAGTTCCTCAATGACAGGTCCTAACGGCACTATTGGTTGCACGACTTGCCCTTCTTCATCTCGAACAAGCACTGTGCCTTGAAGGTTTTGCCGTAGAACCCGCACGTCCTCTCCTGCCAGTGTCACGGAGACAGGTTGTCCCTTCTGGTACTCTTCCTCTGTCGCCACTCGCATGGCATGGCTCGCACCGCTTTCTAAGAGACCGCTCATAGAAGCCTCCTCCTTCACAACAGAGGTCTTGAGCTGCGCTCCCACAGCGTCCAGCTTCTCTTTGAATCCCATCTCCATCACTGAGATCTTTTTCAAACTTGTTGCTGACATAGACTTTAACATCTTCCCCACATCGGCAAGCACTTCCTGAAGGTCCACGGGTGGTGCCGAAGGCAATGAGGAGCTCGCTTCTCGAGGTGGAATGGCCTCGACCTGAGGGACTTCGTCAATTCTGACAGCCTTTCTTGTGGTAGTAGTTCCTGATGTAGGCTGGGTACTCGGAGTAGAAGGACGGCGCGGCGGTCCCGCCTTTGGCGTACCAGGGCTCGGAGAACCTCCCTTCTTGGTAGGACAGTCTTTCGTAGAGTGTCCCTTGCCCCCACAGGACCAGCAACGACTGCTCTTTTCTTTCTCATTGCCCTCCCAAGAGTGCTTGAACGGGCACTTAGATCCCCTTGCACATCCTTTGTAGGTGTAGCCATAGAATTTACATGGTGTCGCTGCCTTTGCTGCTCGATCGCCATCTTCTCCTTGAGGTTTCTCCTGAGAAGGAGTGCGAGGTGGAGGCGGCGGTGTAGGGACCGTGTCCTTATTTTCCGTCCTCATAGGCTTTATCTTTGGTTCAGGCTTCGACGGAGTCGCAGTAGCCGAGGAGGTAGTTGAGGAGATCATCGTTGAAGTGGACACAGCCATAGCCTCACATTCCGCCAACAAGTGGTGGTAGTATTTCTCCACCGAGTCATAGGAGGGCGTTGTGTCCACCAGCAAAGTACTTCGCACCAAACTTGTCCGAAAACTCACTTCCACGTCCTTTTCCAAGACTTGTCTTGTCATGGTTGTCAATCCCCGAACTAACAGGCTCGGGTCTGGTGCTGCCACTTTCAACTCGCGGCATCTGCGTAGCCACCTCGCCCATGCCCTCAGGGATGTCACAGCCTTTTGCGGTTGTCTCAGACTCAGGCTGCTGCAGGCTTTGAAGGATGTGCACCTTTTCTTGGTGGCCGCCCGGTTGGTAAAGGGTGAGCAGTCTGAAGATCAAGGCACACGTTGATCCCGTAGACCTCCGCTGAACCATCTCCTGGCGCACCGTCTCGTGAAGAGCCACATGATCATTGAAGCTCCTCGGGAGTTCACTCTCCCCCATCTTCCGGCCTCCAGCTCCTCTTCTCGAGGAGGCTGAATCACCAGCTTCTCCACTGGCGAGGAGTTTGCCCAAACCACGTAGGCATCAGTAGCCGCCTTCTTCACCCGGTTCCACCACTCTGCGCTTCCATCGGAAAGGTCCTGCATTGTCGTTGTAATCATCTCCAACCAGTCCATGATGTCCACTGAACTCGTAAGTGGATTGACAGGTGGAAGAACGGTACCATTGACGACCCACTCCCTTCACCCATGCTGCTAACGCCTTCCCGGGATAACTGCTGTGGATTCCCATGAGGTACTGTGGGACCTTGAAGTGCATCGGAACCTTGAAGTACTCGGCCTGGATCTCTTTGTGGTAGAGGAAGTTCACTCCGAAATTCAGTAGGACCTTCCCGGGTTGACTGCTGTGGATTCCCTTGAGGTACTGTCGGACCTTGAGGTAGTACATCAGCCCCAGGAAGGGTTGGGTCTTGTGGTAGCGGAGCAACAGGAGGTACCGTTGGAGCTTCTACTTCAGGTATTCTAACTCCCGGTGGTAGCGGAGCAACTGGTGGTAGATTCGGAAGACCCCCTCCAGGTACTGAGTGGTCTTGCCCCTCAACACCTCGAGAAGCTCTGCCCATCCAGTAGCTTCGCTCATCTCTCAGTTGATCCACTTCCCTCATCAGTGACTGCACCTGTTGGTGGTAGCGAGCCGTGTATTCTTCAAGTTGCCTTTGTACTTCAGCTTGCAGGCGAGAAGAGTGGTCACTTTCAGGTTCCGACTGCTGGCCTACATTGCCGTATATCCATGGATGTTCCATCTGAGCTCTGCGCATCTGCTCCAGCTGCCTCGCATCGAAAAGAGGAGGTTCTTGCCTCGTAGTCGACCATGACAATGGCACTGGAGGTGGTAGTGGTTGGTGAGCTGGGAAATCCTCGGGTGGAGATATGTTGAGGGGAACACCCGTAGTCGTAGTTCGTACTTGTAGTTCACGGACCGCTTGAGGCTGGGGAACACTCGGAAGTCTGAATTGATCCCATACTCGATCCATGCCAGTAGCTCCTCTATGCACTGTAGTTCTCAGAAACTCTGAAACGCGTGCAAACCATCGACCTCCGCTTTGTTCTTGACCCTCATGTGTACTCTCTGCTGAGAAAAACTCCTGTAGCCTCATAGAGCTCGTCGGAGTCATTCTTTCCCTTCTCGCAGGCTGAGGAGGTCTCGGCGTTGTCCCTACGACCATAACTTTATGATTCATTGCATTGCCCCCAAGGTCTTGAATGCCGTAGTTTGGGTCCACTTGCTCAGGGTGAGCACTCGCTCGTGTAGTCTGAGATACAGCTCCTAGGGGTCGATCTCCGAAAGCAGGTGCTGGGTCATGTACATTCGGATTTTCCAAACCATGACCGCCTCCCACCAAGCCAGAAATCTGAGCTGCCGTTGGAACCCCATTCGGCAACGAGCCTTCAGTCGGCACGCCGTCTTCTCCTGTCCGCCTGTCCGCGGAGCCGCCCTCGGGTGCTTGGGCTAGCATAACCTGGAAAACTTAGGAGTTCGCGACCGAAGGTCTTATGCCAGCAAACAGCAGGCGCCAACAGCCATGAACGAAGCGTTTGCACTCTTTTACTCCAACGGACCTGCAAAGCTTTGGCTGCTATGTCTGTGATGTCGTGTACACGTGCCGTGCTTCCTATGGTCCTTGAGCATGCTTCAGTGCACACAGTTTCAAGGCAAAAGCTCACATGACAGAATCTACGGAGCGAAAGCGGATTTCATAATCCTTTTAAGGTTTCAGGGTTTCCCATTCACCAACTCCTTTGTGGTCTCAGGGTTAACCACTCGTCTTAGTGAGGGTTTGCCACCCACCTAGTCCTTTTTTTGACACTCACACTCGGACAAAGCCTGGCAAGGTCTGCAGCGATCCTGGTCTCTCGTTAACAAGCGACTGGCACTTACCACCAGACACAACTGAGCTACACTAACATCTATCCAGCAGTATTTGCCTAATGGATAACGCTGTCAGGCACAATATCACGAAAGGCCACCAAGTGAACAAGCGTAGACGTGTTATCGTGCTGACAGCAGGCTACCCCAAGGACAATCGACTATGCCCCACAACAAGTACGCAACCAAGGACCTAGTTCCGTCCCTCGGGTGTCCTTATATGGTTTCAGGTTTCAGGGTTTCCCACCCACCCACTCCTTTTAGGGTTTGACGGGGTTTCCACTCGTTTCAGCGTTTCAGGGTTTCCCACCAACCCACTCCTTGTACTTATTTTCTTTGAACACTCTTTTCCGTCTGCCCCGAAGGTTAGGAGGAACACCAGGTTGGCGGAGGGAGTGGACTGGGAGGCTAGCACACCTTTGGGGGGGATTCACCACCACTACCACTCATGCCTACCCATTACTGGCAACTATCAAACCTGCAGCCTCCCAATTCCATGACAGCTTGCCGCTTCCTCAACACTTCAGACATAAACAACAGCGATCCAGGACTAGTCTAGGTAAAGCAACCCTACGATCCCGCGGCACTGCCTAAGGGCGTGTGGTCCTTTGGTTGGGTGTAGTTTCGTAGCCGGGAACCAGCCTGCATCTAGATCTCATACCCACAAGACTCTGCACCGACCCGCTGCCCTGCCCAAGCAGGAGGACGGAGCTAGCTCTACGCCCATTGCATCCACCAATCGCTGCGTATTTCGCAGCAGGTGAATTTCAAGCAGCACACCCACTCCTTTTAGGGTTTCAGGGTTTCCCACCCACCTACTCCGATTAGGGTTTCAGGGTTTCCCACTCACCCACTGCTTTTACGGTTCGAGGGTTTCCCACTCGTTTTAGGGTTGGAGGGTTTCCCACCCACCCACTCTTTTTAGGGTTCCAGGGTTTCCTACGCACCTACTCCTTGTAGGGTTTCAAGGTTTCCCACCGACCTATCCTTTAGGGTTTGAGGGTTTGCCACCCACCTAGTCCTTTTAGGGTTTGACCCACCCACTCTTTTTAGGGTTTCAAGGTTTCCCACTCGTTCCAGGAAGGGCGGAACGGAGGGAGAGAGGGAGGGAGGACGTCCAAAATCCGTGGAAATGCAGAGTTTTTGAAGGCCCCAAAGTGAGAAGTCACAAGTGAACCAAAATGGAAGTCACAAGTGAACCAGAATAGAAGTCACAAGAGAACCCTCTACCTTGCGGTGAGCCGGTGAGCGAGAAGTGTGAAGACTCGAGTCCCTGAGGACCTTCGGCCCACAATATCTCCGTCCGGGTAGTGCCGCGTGTAGGACCCCTTCCAACAGCCAAGGCAAATGCATGCGCCGCCCCTGCATGCGTGCCAAGCGGGCTGAGGCATCCGCGTTTTCACGGTTGCAGTCGCGGCCATGAGATCCAAACAAACGTAGCGGATGTGTTCAGGATGTCGGCAGGCCCACCTCCAGGCTTGAAGCAATGCAGGGCATTGCAGGGCTGAAAGCTCAGGGGTCTCAAGCAGGCTGCTTCCTTTTCTCGCCGCTGAGAATTTGGTCCCAGGAACTGGTGAGATCATCTTGTATGCGGGGCTCCAACCGGCGGAGCGCCCCCGCTTAAACCTCTCAGCGTGCAGAGAAAGTCCAGCCCTCGGGAGCAGAGGGCATGGTAGGCATGGGGGCGCTGGGTGGTTCGACAACTTGCCACTTGTGCCACCACCAGCTACCAGGAAGGATGGCCGCCGACTTTACCGGGTCGCTGGCGTCGATGCCTTCAGTAGGCCCCTTGGCACGCAACATGCGTTGGTTTGCTGTGCAGTGCAAGGCAATCAGGCCACTGCCTGCCGGCATCACCGCGAACCTCGCCCAAGTCCAGTCCGCAGGGAGCTGATCCGCCTTGTCGCTGACAATCACCGCTCCGTCGTCCTTCAAACCCACGTAGCGGCCGTACCAGGGGCTGTACAAGGCAATCTCGCCGTTCCCAGCATCCACCACCCGGTACGTCTCCCGGTTCCAGTGATCAGGATTATCATGGAAGTTGCTCCTGGGACGGTAGCCCTTTAAGAAAGTGATCCCTTAGGTTCCTGCTCATATAGACTGAAAGCCATGCTTTACTCTCCGGCTTTTAAAAAGGCTTCAGGCTACACCAACGCCTAGGCTCGGGGTCCACTGCTCCCAGCTTGGATTGTCCATCTGTGAGGGCGACATGCGAAGCCAAGCTTTGAAGCCTGGGCTGTAGAGCCCCACGAGCATTCCTGGCTTCAGGTAGGGGCGGAGCTCCTGAAATTGCCACTGCTGGCGAAACCAAGCGGAGTCAAACTCCTCATCCTCGCGCATTGGCCGGCACGTGTAGCCCTTGTGGTCGTCCCCCAGGGAAACGAACCTTTTCGTATGATCACTCATGAGTCCATAGTATCCTTCCCCCCGCCGCAGTGTCCAGCGGCATTCTTGCCAGTCATTGAAGGCGCTGGCAGAGGAAGCTTTTCCATAAAGGTTTCCGTCGTCATGGCAAAGGATGCTGTTCGTTGCCTGGTTATGCAGCCCAAACGAGCCGTGGCCGGCATCCACCACTGTCCAACGCTCCGAGACCCAGTCACCAGGAAGGCCTTCCTGAAAGTCATGGGTGGCACTGGAGTGCACTTTGCCATCGGATGCCATGTTCAGGTACTGGTTGTAGTGATGGTTGTGAAGGGCAACGCTCAAGCCGGGTTTTGGCGCGAAGGGCGGCGCCGGTGGCACGTCCTTCTTTGCCCAGTCCCTCAAGGCCTCGAGCGCCTTGTCTTTGCTGGCTTGGGACACAAAGGGGATGGCAAACAACACCACAGCGAATTGGTCCGCAATGTCCACGAGCTTGAACCTCTTCTCTGAGGACCGGAAGTCTGCAAAACCCATCCGAGCACCCAGCTCCACGATGTTCCCATTCAGGAAGGCCTGGAGCTTGAAGTTCACCAGATCCCCGGGGTGCTGGAAGCTAAAGAGCTCGAAGACCTCAACACAACCCTGCCAAAACCCCTGTAGATCCTAAACCCGTAGACCTCGAAGTACACGCACTCTGCCCCCCCATCTAGACAAGGCCCCTCACAGGCTGCTTTAGAGGGGCTCCCTGCGTCTCGGCCGCGGCAAGGCTCAGGCGACGGGTGGCGGCTGAGCCACGCAGTTCCTATACTTGGAGGGATGAGAGTTCAACTCATTACTTTCTTGTTCGGATTGATCAGGGACTGAGAGGCTTTTGAAGGTTTCTGGGTTGAACAGCAAGATGCAATCCTGAGTTGACCAGCTGGCTTGGAGCCTGGAGCAGGCTTAGTTACCATGTTCTTCAACACCTGGGCCTCCACTTGTGATTTCAATGCTCTGTGAAGATACGAAAAAAGCCAAGCTTTCCAAGTACGACCCAGATTCCGACGTCAAGTTGATCCCCAAGTCTTGCGAGTAGCTAGCGGAAGCCAAGTAGATCTCATCCTCCTGCATCCACTCCAGCACCTCCGGAGCCTGGTCCTCGGACTCCATCCGCCCTTGCCCTTCAGCCTTGTCAGACTGGTCCCGGGCCTGGCGTCGGCCTCTGCCCATCTGGAGGAGCTTCGTCCTGTTGAGGACGACGTGACTACCCTCGCGCAAAAAAACCGTACTACTCAACCTTTCATGCCTGCAGTAGGCCTTTACCGGGCAGTGTAGGGATTCGTCCTGGAGATTGACTTGAAACGGTTTTGGGCATTCAGCCACGTTGAGGTGGCGCCGTGAACGTGCTCCGGCACGAAGTCCGTGTTGCTTCCGAAGCGCTTGCTGAGGCGGAGAGACCGGCTGAAAAGGAGCATGCCGCTAGACTTGATTTCTGTGCGCAACAAGCTCAAGTCGTCACGGCCGGTTGGCCAGCACACGGTGGTCTCTATCGATGCCAGCGGCGAGGGCATGACATCGAACTGCACACCACCGACGAAGGCCACCACCGGCTGGACACTGATGCCATATGACACCGTCACGCAGCTCTCGATGGCCTTTTCGCTCGTGTAAAACGCGTAGCCTCCCACGAACAGAGAGAAAGAGAGAGACAGACAAACAGAGGCAGAAAAAAGGAAGAGTGAGAGTGAGAGAGCGAAGCAACAAGCATTTAGAAATACAGGCCGACAAAGACAAAGAGACAGAAACAGACAAACATCGAGACAAAGAGAGAGAGAGAGAGAGAGAGAGAGAGAGAGAGACAGAGAGAGAGAGAGAGAGAGAGAGGGAAAGAGTGGAAGGATGATAGAGAGCGGGAAACAGAGGAGCTGCAGAGAAGCATCTCATAACTTCTCGCCTTGCCACTTGTCCCAGTTCTTCTTCATCCAATCGTTTCCACAGGGCACGGCCCAAGGCTCCAGCGCCACGAAGTCGCCCTCGTCCTGAACCTGCCACCACAACGAATGCGAAGGAAGAGCCTGTTCTTGGGGTGTTCAGGGTCTTCTGATGTTGTTTTTGGTTGAGGGAGTCAAGGTCCCCGCCTGCCAGTCGGTTGCAGTAGCCTGGGAGTGAGTCCCGGACTGGGCCCCGGTCTTGTTCTTAGGGGCGAAGGCCAGGCAGGAGCTCGTGTCAGTCTCGTAGCCGTTGAACCTGAAAGCAGCGGCTCTCATGCAGCGACTGAAACACAAGTGCTCTTCCAAATTCTGCTCCCTTGCAGTGGGGTCTTTATCATATAAACTGTCGGAGCTCTGATGAAGGGCATCCGGTGGTGCAAGGGCTCTGCATGGGCCGGAGCAACTGAAATTCGCCTAATCAGAGAGGAGCAGCCTAAATTTTGCATTTCGGTTGAGGCCATACATCGCATCAGCTGCCATGTTCAAAGCGCAAGAGTAGAAGCCGCATGCTCGAAGCTCGAGTGCAAATTTCCTTGTGGTGTCGTGCCTGCGACTCGTTCAATAACCGAAAGCTGGACGTGGCTCACAAGTGCTGTCTGGATTCAACAGCCGAGGTGACGGCTCTTGGTTCTTATGCAGAACCCCATCGTTGAACCAGCCAGGTAACAGTTTACCATATCCACATCTGAAGCAGCTACAGCCCAGGATGGTGAGATTACTACTGCAGCACTGGGTGGAATCAGCAGCACTCCCAGCCGGAGCCACAAGCTACAAGACCTTGGAAAAAAGCTTAGAGCCGTTTAGAGCCTTGCGGCTTTTATGCCAGAGGGGCCGAGAGCAGCTCTGAAGATGAGCTCTGGACTGGACGTGATTTTAAATGTCCCGAGATCACAGCTTCTTCGAGGAATCCCAATTTGAAGGTTCGCAAAACGCTGGTCCAAGAAAAATGCAAACGGCATCCCAGGATGATTATCAAAACATGCGCAGTGTTTGTGTTGGATTACGTGCAAGATCCGGCATGCACGCAAGCACGATGTACCGAAGAAGTTACACATGGATTGCATCTTAAACTGTGGTGCACAGAGCTGCAGCGAATGGATGGTCAGTAGATGGATTGGATGGCAACAGTGCATTCAGCTCTAGCTGACAATGAAGACATGTCTTGCCATCACCATCGTTGATTCGGCTGGCTGCTGCATACAGCGCCGTGTGGAATGAGAAGTGGTCCGCGCAGTTGAACTAAGACTAGGAACGGACCAGTGCATGGAAAGCAAATCCAGCTCCCAAGGTGCAGTATTGCGAGCCTCGAAACCATCCATGAGCAACACAATGTGGAGACTGTAGGGTGAACAAGGCGTCTTTGCAAACAGTCCCATGCATGTCGATGACATCTTAAGGCAACCTGGCGTACAGTGGTGAGTTGGGGGTCACGAAAATCATAACAGGTCGCCTTTATAGGCGACGCCTTGCTCAGGGCCGCTATGTCGATCCCCCGGAGTGTCTGAGTCTTCTTTCTGTGCCATGTGCGAGCTTCAGCGAACATCCAACATGAAGCTGCAAGGGAACCGTTCTAAACCCGCCCGATACCTTCAGTGCAGTAGAGGGGCTGCGTGATCAGCTTGGACACGTAGCTGTTCGCCTCCTTGTGAAAGTTAAAGGTGGGCCCATCGTCCGTGACCTCCGTCTGCAGGGCCGAGAACTTCGGTTTGTGCTGCTGGGAATGGGTCTTGATGACGAGGCTGCCGGAATTGTGCACCACAGGCGGGGCGCCGGGGGGTGGGAACTTCGAGAGTGCTGCCTGTTGGATTAAGGAGCCGCCGCCCTTCAGCACCTGTCCCGCCACCGTGGCTGCTACCTTCGCGAATCCCTCCAGGACATCAGCCAGAATGTCGCCCATGCGGCTGAGGTGGTTCAAGGGGGGCACCTGGTCGATGATCTTTCCGCCGAGGCACTCCACCATTTCTGTGCAGCCCTCGAGCTCACCGCCCAGCAGGCCTGCGTTCGCCAATTGTGGATGGCCCTTCCCTGATCTCCGGTCTACGAGATATGTGCCGAGTTGTTGCACTTTGGGCCACTCGATCTTGTGTAGCTGGTCATTGAGGACCTTTCCTGCGATACACTCGACCATGTTTGTGCAGCCCTCAAGCTCGCCGCCCAGCATGCCTGCGTTCGCCAATTGTGGTAGGCCCTTCCCTGATCTCTGGTCGACGAGATATGTGCCGAGTTGTTGCACTTTGGGCCACTCGATCTTGTGTAGCTGGTCATTGAGGACCTTTCCTGCGATACACTCGACCATGTTGGCGCAGCCCTCAAGCTCACCGCCTAGCATGCCTGCGTTCGCCAATTGTGGTAGGCCCTTCCCTGATCTCTGGTCGACGAGATATGTGCCGAGTTGCTGCACTTTGGGCCACTCGATCTTGTGTAGCTGGTCATTGAGGACCTTTCCTGCGATACACTCGACCATGTTTGTGCAGCCCTCAAGCTCACCGCCTAGCATGCCTGCGTTCGCCAATTGTGGTAGGCCCTTCCCTGATCTCTGGTCGACGAGATACGTGCCGAGTTGCTGCACTTTGGGCCACTCGATCTTGTGTAGCTGGTCATTGAGGACCTTTCCTGCGATACACTCGACCATGTTGGCGCAGCCCTCAAGCTCACCGCCCAGCGTACCTGCGGTCACCAATTGGGGTAGGCCAAAAAGCTGAGAGCCCTCCGCAGGCGTCGTGAGATATCCGCCTAGTTGTCGCACACTGGACCAATCCATTTGGCGTAGCAAGTCGCCATTCAGCACTTCCTTGGCAATGCACTGAAGCACATTTGTGCCGCAGTTCCCAAGCTCACCGCCCAGCATGCCTGCTTTCGCCAATTGGGGCAGGCCTCCTGCTTGGTCTGTGAGATATCCGCCGAGTTGTCGCACACTGGACCAGCCCATCTGGTTTAGCAAGTCGCCATTCAGCACCTCCTTGGCAATGCACTGCAGCACATTCGTGCCGCAGTCCCCAAGCTCGCCGCCCAGCATGCCTGCTTTTGCCAATTGGGGCAGGCCTCTTGCTTGGTCTGTGAGATATCCGCCGAGTTGTCGCACGCTGGACCAATCCATTTGTAGCAAGCCACCATTGAGGACCTTTCCTGCGATACACTCGACAATGTTTGTGCTGCAGTCGGAGAGCTGTCCGCCCAGTCTGCCCAGGTTCACCAATTTGGGCAGGCCACGGAGCGCCCCTCCTTCCGCGGGCTTCGTGATCCAGTCGCCAAGCTTTTGCACGCTGGACCACTGCATCTTGTCTAGCAAGTCGCCATTAAGCACCTTCTCGGCAATGCACTGCAGCACGTTTGAGCAACCCGAGAGCTGGTGGGACAAACTCCCAAGAAGCTGGGTGCCCTTTGCTATCATCCATCTGGTGCCGGCGCTGAAGAGATTTACCGTATGCCCCATAAGCTTGAAGCCGCATGAGATCGAAGGATTCAAGATTCGCAATCCCCACCACGGATCCAACCGAGCACCGATTGCTGGAAAGCTGCAGCCGATCCGTTTTACGGTGTCTTTGACCTCCTTAACCGATCTTGCCACCAAGTCGAAAGCGCTGGTGCCAGCATCAACTAGCTTCTCGTTTTCACCACCCGACACGGTAGCATTGCCGAGCTCCTTCCGAATCTCGTGCTTGGCTTGGCCTTCCAGCAAGATCGTGTTTTCAGACTCCGGTTTGTTCTCCCGTTGCCGGCGATGCTTCTCAAGCACTCTCTTGAAGATGATGTTTGCCCGTTTCTCGCCTTCTTGCTGCCTCCTTTTCTTCGCCAGCAATGACAACCCGTCCTGATCCGCCTTCCTTAAGTCGTTGAGCTCGATCTGCTGGAGCTCCACGACCGTTTCCTGCGGCCGAAAGAGAAGGAGATGGACAACTGCTGTAGCTGTCGTGCTTTAAGAGAAAATCGGAAACAGCTCCATGAAAATACGATCCAAACGCCCTATAAAGCTGCTGCCAAAGGTGCGAGCTCGGCGACCTCTTGGGTCAACTAAGTCTTTGAAGACGTCCTACGGTTTCGGGCTTAGGGTTTCCGAAACTCCTGCCTTGATCAGCAGGAACTCCAAGTTTTCGGCCAAGCCTTTAAAGCCATGGTCCTCCGACTTCATGCCCGTCTCCTTGTTCTGCTTCGGAACCTTCTCCTCCTTGAGCTCCTCCTCCGACTGGCCTGTGATGCTCTCCTCTGTGACGGTCTTGGCTCTTTGAGGGGCTTCGAGCGTTGAAGGAACCGTCTTCATTGCCAGGCTCAGGGGCGTGATCGTGAAGATCAGCCACAGCAGCATGGTTTGCTTCATTCGTCAGAGATGCGACGTGAAATAAGAACTCCCGGACAAGCGTTGATTGAGGGCTTGCCCGAACTTGAACCACGAGCAACGCATTACTGTCACTGATGCGAAGATGTGGTGTCAGAAACTGCAGGGGCAAACACTGCCTTGTTGTAATAGTTACATCGCCGACAGGCCATGCAAAGTAGATGCAAGCGATTTGCACTGCAAGTCATCCGATGAGGCCTTCTGTGCAGGCTCAGCAAAGCAGATGCGGGTCCTCAGCACAGCACCGCGGCATCGAGTGACGACGGACACAAACAACGTCCCCAATCGTCTCACTCAGGAAAGCGCACCATTGCCCCGTTGTGCATGACCAAGTCCTGGAGTCCTGACAGAAGGATGCAACGCCCCCTCCCACTGATTCCCAAACATGCTCCTCGCTGCAAGAACGCTCGCGCGCGCGCGCGGGAAGGCCACGGCCCCCACAGAAACGGGGGAAGCGGCGGCTTTCTTCTGGCATCTTCAGCCTGCGATGCTTTGGATCATCCTCCTCTTTTTGCATCTCGGAGCCTACTGCAGAACCAGTTCGACACCGCTGGGCCGTGGAAGGGCCTGATGATCCACCGCCGATGAAAGCTTTACACGGCAGCAGCACTTCATCTAGAATGTTGTGATTCTGCATCAGGCCTCTCCAAAACGACTGCTTGGCTACTCTGTTCCGAATTCTGCACGACAATTCGAGCAATAATAGCATGTCTTCCAGCTCGTGGTGTCTTTGCTCAGCTCGTTTTGCTTCTGCTCCAGCTCGTTTTTGTTTCTGCTCCTGCTCATTTTGGCTTCCTCCAGCTCGTTTTGCTTCTACTCCAGTTCGTTTTTGCTACTGCAAGATAGGAGATTAAAACCTTCACAAGCAGGCACGAAATGGCGCAAACGGACAACACATGTGCAAATGCTTGCCATTGATCCAACCACGAGGAGCAAGCCTGCTTCAGTGGAGATGTCCCCTGATAGCTTAGACACTCGAGCGGCCGCTTCGATGGGGAAGTTGCATTACGAGTGGCTGTCGCACGCAGTGTTTCGGCAGAAACGGCTTGTCACGAATGTAGGTATACGGAACAAGATAGACAGAAGGCTCGAAACGCCCACAAACAACTGAATATTCGTGCCCTGTGCTATGATCGCCATACTTGCTCTGATCAGCTACAAGCAACATGTTGGTTAGTCAGCCTGTAAGGGTGAGCCAGGCACAATTAGCAGATAAGGCCGTGGCCTCAAAATTGCGCAGTAGGAAGATGTAGCAAGATGCCAAAGCGCATCCTGGACTGAGTTCGACCAACAACTTGGCTCGCATTCCACAATCTTTCCGCGAGCAAACCAAGAGGCATGAAGCCAGAACAAGATTCCGACGAGCAGCAGCATACGTTACGAGAGCAGATGCAATGACATGCAACCGCATGTGTTCCAGAGCTGCAGATTCACGGTTTCGAATCACTGCGTGCACCTTTTGACACCTCTCACTTCGATGCTTCGGTGCTGGTGAGGGCCACGACAGAATTCACATCGCCGATAGAGTGGAAATCGCCAATTGGTCCCGCAAGAGAAGAAGCCTTGACTTTGGGTTCTTGTAAGTATGCCACGCCTTAATCTACAGAAGTACGAAACAACATGCACAAGGAGCGACAGATTCCATTCGAGATATACAAAGTTGATCACCAAAAGCCCTATCAGTTGTGGACGGAATTGTAAACAATGTTGATGTTGCGACTTGTTGTCGGGGCCACTGTAGTTGCGAATGAAGTGGTGCCAGTGGTGCTGGCAGTGCTAGTGCTGCTGGTGCTGCCAGTGGAATGTTGGCACTGAACATCCCCCAAGACCCAAAATAGCAGTGCTCTTCTTGCAACAAGGACTCCCAGAAGACTCCAAATTCACAGAAGCAGCCAATTGTTCAAGCCTGGCAGCAGATTCTTCGTCCTTTTCCTCGCCCCTTACGCCAATGAATGAGATGTCTTCCACCTAAGTGGCTGGCGACCTCCTGCAGGGTAGGCACAGCCAACGAGGCATGCCAATCTGCAAAATGTTCAGCATGTCGCGGTCTTTCGATGCAGGTTCGTCTTGTCTTGGAAAGACTTCGCACATGTCTGCTTCGCACACGCCGCCAGAAGTGAAGTGCACACCGTACACATCACTGAACATAATCCAAAGAGAACCTAGCAGCTTGGGCAGGGAGACAGGAGCAGAACACCTGCAAGACTTCGGCCACTCACCTGCATAGGATCGGCATTGTATTTGGAGTAGCTGTCGCAGCGTCAGCACTGTCCTGGTGTTTTCCTGAGATGTCTGCAGCGAGGTGTCGACATCGATCCTGGCTGGGGCTTGCGTGAGCCCCACAATCCGGGACCCTGAGTTCGCGCGTAGTCCGGCGCAGGGTCCGCAGACCTGATCCCAGAAGCCTCCCGCAGGCACTGCAGTCACTGCAAGAGAGAGGCGACACGCCTGGCACGCAACTTTGCACGCAACTTTGCAGGCTACTTCGAGGACGTTTCGGTCCAAGAGCCATCCTCGCTCAGGCCTCGGTATCGAGGGGCCCAGCTCAGCACAGCCGAGCCGACGTATGCCGACGTGTCAAGACGTCCCTCCCCTCCACAAAGCCGACATGGCAAGATGCATCAAGGCCTTTAGGATTCCGCGGATACTAGGTATCCGTCCGTTTCGGTAGCAATCCTTTGGCAAAGCTAAGGCTCCCCGGTGCTACACAGAGGCGAAGACCTGGGCCGGAGTCTTCAAAGTGCACCAAGCTAATGTCGAATCCTCGTGGCACTGAGAGCGGGCCATGCCGGAGGAAGCAGAGGCCCACTTCACGATGTTCCGCATACAGGGACTCTCCATCTCTTCCGTGAGCATTGCCGCTGTTTTCTAGGCGCCCTCAGACGCATCCCTTCAAAAGCGGAACGTTTCGCCCAGTTCGCAATAGAAAGTGGGGAGCGATGTACAGAGACTACCAAAAGACTCAGGTGACCGAACGAGACTGAATGAGGACGACGAGTGCAGGGCTCAAGGTCTAGAGCTTTGGGAATTTCCATGCCGCCCCACTTGCGGGAGCAAAAAAGCTCACAGGGCCTGCGAGAACTCCTGGAACGGATACTCGAACGGCCCCCCAGCTCGGCGGACGGAGGGCCCTTGTCTCAATCCCGGCGTGGCGCCACAAGCTTAGAGCAACGAAGCACACAAGACGCGGCCTTGCTGCATAGCCAATCCCAGCACCCGCCCTCCGGCCTGGAAACTCAAATCCCTATCCTACGATAGTATCTATTGGATTTTCCATTTTTAGAATGGAGACTTTAATAGTTTCCATGTAATGTCCCATTGCCATGGAAAACTCGGGCCCGCCCGGCAGGGACCTCGGCTTTCCGATATAAACAGGCCTTGCATTCCTGATGGACACATCTCTCGGCTCTCCTAAGCCTGGCGTGCCTTGAAGCTCGTGTTCGCTCGCCTCGAGCACAAGCAAGAGGAGCTTTCCATCCTTCTGCCACGTCGACCCTCTACAGGACGTGGTGAAGACGAATTTTTCCGAGGTCTATGCCTTGGAGGCTTTGCCGGTTCCAAATGATTCCCGGCAGTACCCAAAGTGCCCGGCACCGCGGCGACACCAAGCCTGGTGGCGTCTTCGCAATTTTGAGGATGTCACGGTAGCGCAGCCGGCTGCTCCCAGATCTGCGAGCGACTTAGCAACTCGAGGTCTTTGAGATATCAAATGAAGGGTTGCTATTTCCTGTCTCAACGCCTTTCCAACATCAAGTCTGGAGCCAGTGTTTTGGTGCATGATTGCACCTGGTTGGTCTGTTTAGGGTGGGCACTGCCGAGCCCTTATTTCAAGCAGCGTTGTAGTAACTATTGTAGTAACTGAGAGACTGGGCCTTGATGCTTCGTGGAATGTTTGCTTGTCAGTAAACACATGAGTCAGAGGATAGGTGGCCTCAGACTCTCATACTGTCATGGCCATGCACACAATGCGGTGCAGCAGTTCGCTGCATGACGTTTGCAAGTGTCTTAAACTGAGGGTCCCCCTTCTTGCGTGGTCTGCCACTACAGAGCAGCGATGTTGCGGAGCCCACAGTGTCAAGGCGCTCTTCTTTTTTGGCGCAGCTTTGACTCACGTTTGGATGAGCGAGGTCATGGGCCTCGGCGGGGGTCGGCGGGTGGCAAACGCAATCAACTGCACAACGGATTTCGACAGAGCACTCCCGGAATACGAAAGGGCTCTTCTTCCTGGTCTCGGGTGTTGGCGACTGCAGCTCGAACACACTGACACGGACGGCTGCAAACTGCATTTTGCTTCAGGAAGGCCACGCTCCAAGCAACGGCTTACATCAGCGGTGCTCTGTCGAAAACCCGCGAAGTGGAAAATCTAAAACCCACGAAGGTCATCGTTTCCCACCGGTGGAGAGAGACTGTGGCTAGTGTGAAGCCAAGCTTCAGTCTGCAGTCTAGTCCAAGATCCAGGAGGACTTTTCTCTCCTTTTGCCTCCAGGAGTCGCCTCTGATATCAAAGGCTCTGAAGCCTCTCACATTCGCCCCCGACGAAAGGGGCAGCCCGAAGAGCTCCCCAAGGCAGGTCTCCTCCTGGGGGCACCTCAGCGATGGAGAAACCGAAGCAACCGTCGGCTTTTTGAGATTGACTTGGCTGTTGCTGTAAATTGGAAGGTTTGTTCTTTAGGGGAGGTGTCCTATGTTTAGAGCCCTATACTATTTGAGGTCAACAAAACGGGCCCTGATTTTTGAAAACTCCCAATTGAATGCTGAAGGTCGTGCGGCCGATGTCGAGAAAGCCCACATTGCATCACGAGCACGTGGCTGCTTCCAGACATTGGGGTTCTTTTTTTTGGGTGCCGGTCATATTTTTGCTCTACTTCCCTCTTTGGAGGCCGAAGTTCATAGCATGGAAAAAGAAAAGCAAAAAGGCATTTTAATTTCATTAACATGACCACAGTGGAGAAGCAGCATTTTCTTGCACAAGGGCCTGGTGTCGGCAAACACCTCACAGGCAGTTGAAGCTGCAGTCTTCCACCGTCCGTCTGCAAGCAGCTGCTCAACTGTTGCCCAGGTCGCAGCATGCGAAAAATGCGCATTGACACTATCTACTTGTAGCATGAACGTCACGCATCTCCGTTTCGTGAAGGAAGGGGGGAGTTTACTTCGACCAAGGCAAAAACCATTCTGGGTACGATTTCAAGCTTGCAAGTAGCCTCGTTGAAAGCAGGCCGTACTGCGCATGCACGCGACTCGAAGAACTCCACATGCTTGCAGCACTTCCCACCGAACATGCAGTCATCATGACATACGAACCCAGACCGCCTGGCAGCTGTGAGGAGGATCTGCCGAACCCCGAAGTGGCCAGAGGAAGAACCCCCATAGGAGACTAATCCCCGAGTCCTAAACCCCCACCAACCGGACACTCCGGAACGGACAGGCGTACCGTTCGCGACGCTTCGCGCAGGTCTGACGCATCGGCCTGGTGCCCTGACATCTGCTGTCACAAATGAACGACAGGGAGAACCTGCGGCCTGATCATGCCGCGGTGATCGGGGTGGCCGGGGTGCTCCGTTAAACCAAGCGAAACAGACCTCGGCTTGAGACTCCGAGCCTTAACCAAACATCGGCAAAGAGCTGCAAGACTGGACTCCCAGACCCTAAAGGCCCTGAACCTGAACCACCTGAACCTGCAGAAGTCTCCCAGTGGTGCAACTCATGGCAGCCTTGCATCTCTCAGCCCCCTTCGGGTCCTTGGGACTTGGTCTGGCACCCTGGCACTCAGACGAACTCCGAGGCCCAAACGACCCCAAAACGGGAGCCCTGGGCCTCGAGAAGCAAATCTGTTGGGACCCAGTACCAGCACCGGTGACGTGGCCATCGCAGTATAGGTCCTGTCTCCAGACATCGGCCCCTGGACAAGGTGACCCTGTCAGATGCTGCGCCCGAGCCGAGTTCTCAAAGGCGCTCGTGTTCTTGTCGCGGCAGACCGCGGCAGATGAAAAAGGCCAGTGAGGGAGAAAACGCAAGGGCATTGGCGGCCACAGCAGCCTTGCTAGTGCCTCGGGCAGTCAAATTTTTCCCTGCATCGTCGCTCCATTCACTAGTGAGAGTAGAAGGCGGTCCGTCCGGGTGTCCAGAACCGATCATTGCTCGTCGCTGTGCCAGAGACGTGCACTCTGAGCCCTCTCCCTCGGCGGCAGACCGGGACACCTGATGTGCGAAAGTTCCCACACACTGAGAACATGAGCTAAGTTTGCTCCGACTTTCCCTGCGAGTAGGCGCGATGCTGCGGGCCGTATTGCTTTGGACTGGCACCCGTTTCCTTGCCCTTGTTCAAGGGTACAGCCTTGAAGCTAAAGGCCCCAAACTCCTTTTGTAGCAATGGATTCAAAGTCTTCTTACCCTCGAAAGCTCTTCTAAAAGGGCACTTCTTATCCCAAAACTGCTCAGAGCACAGCAGACCCCGTGCTTTAAAGAGATTCAAAAGACTGGTGCTGCCTTATCATATGGCCACGCTGAAGCGGCGCCCGACGACTTTGGCGTCCTCTGCCCCTTGCCAAAACAAGGAAACATGTGAGGTCAAGAACTTGTAGCAAAACCCTCGTATGCAGCTCTGAGAGCCCGGTGTTTGCGCTTGTGTTTAAGGCCGCTGATACGGCGACCCGAAGCCCTGAACCCCCTGAAGCCACTCACGTTTACCCCGGATCTGAACCTGAGAGCTCGCGCGGGTAGACGGACGCCAATGCGGCCTGGTTCCGGCGGCTCCGGTCTTTGGCAGCATCCCGCTCGGACCGTACGGAGGCCGGCACTCGGTGAGCACAGCGACTCAAACTTGAGGCTTTCAATCAGAACCCGCGGTGAAGGACACATGCGGAACGCCTGGCAAGAACAGGGGCTGTAGCCAGGGAAAATCGCGAAGGCTACAGCTGCGCCTTTGCAAGCCTGCTCAGCTCCACAGCCCGGCAACGAAGGAGCCGAGGGTTGGAGCTTCGACGAAGAGATGCACAGAGACCCAAGACGCATCTTTTGAGGCAACGGTTGTGTGCAAGAGACAGTTCCAGTAATGGCAACAGCCCGGGCAAACCACAGCCCGGAAGCCCCAACAACTCACGGTTCCCTGCCGGCACGCCAGGGGCCCAGCAGACCTTTTGAGGAAGCCCAGATCTGCAGGATAGGCTTCCACAGCTTCCACAGCCTTCCCTCAGACTGTCACAGCGGAGGATGAACTGAGCTTGGCTTTAGGCAAAGTTTCCCTTGGCCTTGGCTTTGCAAGGGCTTCCATCCAATGGTTCCGAATGGGGCAAGAAGCGGAGGTGCCAGGCCGAAAGTGACAAAAAAGGCTGAAAACACCTCGGGAAAAGGCCTGATATCGGCGGCTCCACGGCTCGCATGGAGAAACTCGCAGCGAATTGGCGTGCCCAGCTGCGGCATGATGTGAAAGACGAGCTGAAGGCGCGTATCTGCTTCGCTGGCTGCACTTGACGCACACACGCACTCGGCTCACATGGCAGAACAAGAATGGCGGCTTTCAGCACACTTTTAGCAGTGATTCCTTTCCTTTCGATCCTTGCGGCTACACGTTTCAGACCCACTCCCCGGTTCAGGGTGACCTCCTCAGGAGTGGCGTCCCAAAAGCATGGCTCTGCACAGCCTTCGGTGAGTTGTCGTCGGACTCAGCCACGCGCAGGTTTTCAGGGACAGCGCTGTCAGCCTGTTGTGCTTCATCGCACGTAAGAAACTCGGTGCTCGTCCGCCACGGACCTTCAGCTTCTCCTTTCGACGAAGTGGTGGGCCGCCCGCCGATCCATCATCGCGAGCACAGGGCGTTTAAAGCTTAGGGCTTCCGGGTTTTGTGTCTTTTTGGGGTTTAAGGTTTTACCGTCTTTTTCTTTTTGTATCGCTCCTTTTCCGTCTCGCCCAACGGGTAATCTGAAATGCCTGAAAGGCTGAGGCACTGGTCCTTTTGCTGCGTTGGGCCAACTGACCACCAGACCACCTTACCACATCCCCCAACTAGCGGAATGACTCTGTTCAAAGCGCTGGACCTTCATGCAGCTTATACTGGCAGCCACTTGGTACAGCACACACCGAAAGTTACTCTGGTTTACTGGTTTCGGCGCTCACGCTCGGACAATCCAGGCGAGGCATGTGGTTCGGAGTCTAAAGGGTGAGACGACACTAAAGGGAGAGTAGCAACAACAATTATAGCCAACGTTTACTGGTTTAGGGTTTAGTTTTACGGGTTTTCGGGTTAGGGGTTCTCCGCCCGGGGGAAAGCGCGCTTTCTTAGGGCATTACGCCGCAGGAGACGCAACTGCGCAGCATCTTCTCGAAAATGTAAGCAACACAGGAGGTCTAGGTGCTTTCATCTTGTCAGCAGCCTCAATCCTAAAGCCCCTTCCAAAGCGCTCAGTAAAGGTCACACTAAGCGCGTTCTCTTGACGGCGACTGACCAGCTTGCTGTAGCAGCTGACCGAGCATCAGGCAAGGAACCGCGGCACGGGTGGCACTGGAGCGACACAAACACGGAGGGAGCTGTGCTGCCCGTCGTAAGTCAGGAGTCAGGGCTTCGAGGGACTCTGCCGTTTGCAGTGAAAGCTGGTGCAGTGGTACAGCTTACCCGACTGCGACGAAAGGAGTGATTGGTACTGGCACAGGCTGAAACTCTTCTTGGAAGGATGGGACCAAGGGTAGAAAGGGCTCGTCCACCGTGTATGCATCGGTTTTACAAATCGAACCGAGCGTCCACTCATCCAACCACCGACCGTTCCGTGGGATGGCCAGCACACTGCTTCAGAATGCTTGCCCTAAACTGATAAAGTCTTTAAGCTCATCTGCTGCCACACCTTGGGGAATGTACTGCTCAGCCTCTGTTCACAAGACGCATCAGCTAACAGATTCCTGTGGAGCTTCACGGAAGCAAGCACGGGCCCTCACCAAAGCAGCATCAGTGCGCGCGGTGCTTCTGAACGCCGGCATTAACCCTGACTCAGCAAGCTCCCAATGAGGGAAGTCTTTCTCAAAAAGTTCTGGGCGCTGCAGCCAGTTGCCAGGCCACGCATGACACTTTGAGTTAAGCAGAAACATATGACTCTGGAGGACAAACTCGTAAAATCAATGCTTTTGTCCTGCTGGAATCGTGTTTTGGGCTTATGATCTCTCAGAAACCTTTAGTGACTATCAATCATGACGGCATATACAGGACCGCACAAAATGTGCGTCAAATCTGCACACCTACGACTTCCAACATGCAAATGATGTCATCGCATCCAATGTCTACAGCTTCCGTCACATCAAGCCGCTGGCTGGCGGTTTCTTTTGCAACGAAACGACCCCATTTACCTTCGTTGGAACACAAATGCGTATCACCTGTGATATTCCACTGCCCGGAATTATCTGGAGGCGGCAGAAGCGAGCATCTAAACTTCTAAACTTGGGCTCAAAGAGCACGGCGGCTCCACAAAGAGCTGCGCGTTTGCCTGAAGCATCAAGAGTCCAGCAGCGGGAAGAGCTTCTCAAACAGCCAGCATAACTAGGTTGAGTAAAAGCAAACTCCATTGCAACATGTCTTGTGCAAATTGTCAATACACTTTGGCCTTGTCGACACGCCATGCGAGATACCTTCGAAAGCCATGATGGAGCAAAGGTGCTTTAAAGACGCTGCGCTTGAACCTTCACAGCTGTGGAGCACGGGGGCGTGCCACTGGACAAAAAAGAGTTGCAAACCTCTGAGCAAACTGTGTGACACAAACGGCTGCCTAGATTCCACAGACATACTGCTGGACAACCGCTTTGCCGGAGGCCTTGTGCCCGGCAAATTTGTTGCTCATGCGGAGCCTGCTTGCACTTGACATGCCCCAACGGGTCCCAAGCTATCATGGTACACCCAACTACGAAACCCACCGTTTTTGTAGGTCCCGAAACTTCGAATAACAGGCTTGATAATACGAAGCCTACAATAATCGTGGTGCTAGCCGTCCAAAATTACGATTGAAATCTCACCATCCTTAGGCGCACTACCACCACGCTGCAATCCAACGACGTTGATCTCTGGGCCAACTGCGAGCTGCGTAGTTTCACTCTGGTGCCTCTATGCTGCACTACATGATTCTGTCATCCTGACAAGGTTAGTACGAGTCCACCACTGCATACCCACCTTACACTTTGTACGCAGCCGTAATAATTACGGATTTCCCCACTGGTCGTGGCCCTGAGAGAAGATTCAACAAGTGTGCACAAACAGTCTAACGTATGACAGGGCGTTACTTTTCTGGCCCGCAGACCTCGTGGCGGTGGTGCTGCTTCGCCCCGCTCTTTCTTCGCGAGCTGCGCGCTGAGGTCAGCAAGCTTTTCGCAGGCTTTCTGTAACATCTCTGCCCACCTGGGCCCGAAGCGAGGCGAAAGACCATGCAGGCCCTGGCTCAGCAAGAACTCTGCAGGATCCAGCCTGCTCGCTCGTCACGAAGCGCCTGCAATTCTGTGTGCTGATCCGATGACCTCAGCCGCGAAATTTCTGCTAACACGACACAAGAGCCTTGCGAGTGTCCTAACTGTGCCAAGGCATCACCTGCACGATCTCACGCTTCAGCATGACCCTGATGCTCGCAGACTGTAGGAGTCCCCGGCGCCACGACAAGTGTCATCGGTAACTAGCAGACGCTTGCCTGTTGGTCGTGTGCCAATCTCCACATCAAACACAGACCAGCAGTGAGATTCGCTGCGCTTTGAGCTTCCCGAGCTGCTGGCTGTCCAAATCCTCCATCTCTGACATGACCCTAAGCCGCACTGCAACGTGAAAAAGTCCGAACATGTACAGCAGAGACAAATGCATGCACATGAAGGCTTCAACAGCTCGGATCGGGGCACTCCCCCGACGGCATCACAAATGTCGCCGACATCCTCGCAGCACGCTGCCATGGAGTGCACAGCACCTCAGCACCCTTACGGTTGCACCTGGGCGAACTTCTTCAACAAGGAGCCATCCAGCATTTCCTGGCGCTTGAAATAGATCATGTTGCAATTCCCGCCCCAGCTTTGCCCCGAGATCTCATTGCCTTCGATGCAATGTGCAAACCGTGAATGATGAGGCTGTCGGTCGCTGCTTGCCTCAGAAACCACCGAAATGGCACACCAACTCGCGTGAGCATTCCAACCCAGCCCCGGCCCCACCATGAAGACGGCCAATGAACTAGATATCCCTCATTGGGGCTGCGCCCTGGCAGTGATGGTGCAGCGTCAATGCCACGCCTCTATCGCTGCCTGCACCTTCGGGCAAGATGCGCAACACTTCACACCAGTCACCTCCAAATGTATTGATTTGTAGCCCGCCTGTGCGGCTTCACGCGCCCAATTCAAATCCTCTCAAAATCACTGAAAACTCATGTGCTATGGACTTGTGCAAGGGCCCAGCATAGGTACCAGATCCTGCAACAGCTGAGCCCTTCGCGAAGAAGTGGTCGGATGCGAGCAGGATCGCATTGGCCTGAAACTCTTCTCTCTTTGCTTCCCTGTGATGCAAATGTCGGATGCTCAGCCTCCAAGCTGTACGGGGTTCTTGTTAATTAAGGGATATTTTTGAAGTTGCCACAATAATGCTTACTATAGATCCCCATTATGTTAACTTAAAATAGATGCCTTAACAAGAAACCAGTTAACCTCCAATCCGTACTAATCAAGCTTCGCAATCGGGGCCTGCACTCGCCCTGCCCACATCACAGCCGCCTGCGAGTGTTCGCACATCATAGGGTTTGACAGGATGCATTCCAAATTTGAGGGTTCCCTGGTGGCAAGCTAGTGGCAATGAGAAGATTGGGGAGGGGACGGGACCACCGAGCCTATGACAAATATGAAATGGGCAGACACCCCAACTCCGTCCAGAAAAGAACCGCTCCGGGTCTAGTTGAAGAGTCTTCAGACCTGGGGCTTATGGTGTTGAGGGTTTCGTTTCGGAGCTGAAAGGTTTGGGCCTAGGGTCTAGTTAAGGAGTTTGGGGGGCTTAGTGTTGAGTCTGCCCCCAAGACTCGCCCAACACGGCCCGACGCTTGCTCAAACCCACCTGTAAACCGCAAAATAACGAACACTCGGTTTCGCGGCCTCTGCGGTGCACGGCTTCCTTCCCTGGCGTTTAAGGTCGCCGGAGTGTTGGGAGGCGAGGAAGCTCTGATGCTTAAGAAAAGGCGGGGGCCCCACGGTTGCTGAATGTCAAAAAACTGCACTTGGAAAGATAAGCACAGTCTTGCTCAATGCGCTCTGTCTTGCCTTCTTGACATCTTTGGTCGAGGACGGGAGGATCTCCATGGCAAACGGCCTTTACTGCCTAACATTTAGAAACATGATAACTGATCGTGTGCAAGCTGGAGCCCACTGCAGCAAAAATACTGGACAACGCAGACGTCTCGCGGACGCCAACACCACTGCGAAGATCATTGACATGAAATTGAGGAGTGGGGATTAATGATTACAGGTGCACAAGGTTTGCGTGCCTGACCACCCGAGAATCTCCCACCTACTACTTTGGGTATCTGGGGGTTGTTCTTGATTTTGGCTGCAGCCCGCAACTCGAAAATTGCCTTGCGCTTCGTCCTTGCACGCACTCTGCTTTAATCACATTCCGAATGGGCTACCCAGCTTACCGGTAGCAGACTTTATTTACACCACGCACGCCAGCTTAACCTTTCTCACACTACTTATCGTCTGTCGCCCTTGTGCTCGCCCTTGTTCGGGAGGGCGTCGGAGCAGGTCCTAAAACTGTTGTCGAAAGGTGGGGGTTTGGAACAATTCTCATCCAAATTTTGGCAACCTTCAGTTCATTCCAAGCTGGTGCTGGGTGCCGAGTCTCACGGGTTAGGAAAACGCAAGGCGGCGAAACTTGTGCCTTGAACAGGCTTCACACTAAGAATGAGGAACTGCAGATCTATGGTTTAATCGGGACTGTTTTCTTGAAGCTTCCAGACGCTTGCCTCGGAGCCCACGAAAGTGCACGCACAGGTGTGCTGATAGTAAGTTGGATGTGCGACAGAACGTGATGCGGTCATCGGCGTGCATGTGCAAGACACAAACTTCTACTGACGGTCTCTGACGGTGCGTGCTGTGCAGGGTGTTGTGTGTCACGTTCTGCTCCATGCAGCTTCTGGTACAAAAACGCTACTCGCTTCATATTCTAGAGAGCATCTCGTACATTCCGTGCAGTGCACCAAACCAAATCTCTGAGCGCAATGCTAAGATTAGAAAAAACAGGCAACACTTCACATGTACACTTGGAGCTTCTGCGGATGTCAGACCCGTTAGCCGTCATCTCGTGTCCCAGCCACACAAAGCACCCACCCAGCATTACGGAGTGCAAGCGTATATGATGGTACTGTTTGCAAACCGGCGCACTGGTCTTATCTTTCGGCATGCCAAGATTCTTCAAAGATGTGCCAGTACATGACATGTCCTTGCTGCAGCAGCTCTTCGAGAGCGACTGAAGAACAGAAGAAAGGGCTTGACACAGAGTGCTCACTGCATCTCTGCGTCTACTAGAGGGTAACGGATTCTAGGGGAGACTTGCTACCAGCCGTGTCGTTTTGACAAGCTGATCCACGGCACGAGATCGCACACTCTGGCTGTAAGTCTGCAGCTGGCTGTTTGGCACTCCAAAACCAGCGACCTGCCTGGTCCCGAAGTGCAAAGTTCTCGCAGCGAAGCTCGTGCACCTGGCATCGAGCACACACGTAAGCACACACGTAAGCCGCACAACGCCAACTGCCGTCCGGCCTGTTCGGATCTGGTGTCCAGGTCTCTTCGCAACCTGGTCCGACACCACGATGGAAAATGTTAGAAAATACGCATAGCTTGAAATGGCTTGCCGCCGTGGCCCCGACTGTGCAGCCAGCTGATTCTGGCCACCACCTCCGAAAACTTGTTGTTGCGTCAAACGCGCAAACCAAGCCCCACCCGCACCCCTCCTCCAACCCTCCCCCCTGCAGACCTTCCATGTCCTTCGCGTGCTTTTCGCCACCCTTCCCTTCCTGCAAAACTTGAAGAAAGTGGCAGCTGGTAGCAAAACGCGTCAACGAGCGGCGGCTTGCCTTTTTGCCCTTGAAGCCTTGGGAACTTCCCGCCTTGGTCGGCTCAGGGTTAGGACCCACGTTATCCACATATATTCACATTGCCCATGCGCCTTGTGGTTGGCATCCAGATTGGAAGCTGCTTGCAACGACAGAATCTTCAAAGACACTGCAACGAGCTGAATACGAAGGACGCGCCTGGTTGTCAGCCCACTGGTTCTTCGGCTTTCCGGCCTGATAGGTCAGCGTTGCTCGGCTTCACGTGTTTCTTCCAGCTACCTAAGCTTTGCGCTGGGGTATGGCCGGGGTGACCGCCGCCTTGAAAGTCTTACTCAATGCGCCCTGCCTTCTTGACATCTTGGGTCGAGGACGGCAGGATCTCCATGGCAAACGGCCTTTTCTGCCCACACGTAGAAACCTGATAAATGATCGTGTGCAAGCTGGAGCCCACTGCAGCAAAAAACTGGACAACGCAGAAATCTCGCGGCCATCTCGGTTTCAATTCGGGTTCGAGGGACTCGGCCAACACCACTGCGAAGATCATTGACATGAAGTTGAGGAAACGAGGATTTCAGGTGCACAGGGTTTGTGTACCTGACAAGTTTTGTCCGTATTGACTCACTCGGGAATCTCACACCTACTACTTTGGGTATCTGCAGGTTGTTCTCGATTACGGCTGCATCCCGTAACTCGAAAATAGCCTTGCGCTTCGCCCCTGCGCTCTTGCGCGCACATGGTTTTAGTCACATTCCCAATGGGCTACCCGGCTTACCGATAGCAGACTTTCTCTAAACCAGGCATGCCAGCTTTACCTCGGGACTTTCTCACACTACTTATCGCCTGTCGCCCTTGTGGCGCCGGGAGGGCGTTGGAGCCGGTACTAAAGACTGCATGAAAATAGTCAATATGCGATGTTGTCGAAAGGCGGGGGTTGGAACAACGCTCATCCAAATTTTGGCAAACTTCAGTTCAGTCCAAGGTGGTGTCTTCGGAGCTGGGTGCCGAGTCTCACGGGGTAGAAAGATGCGCCTTGAACAGGCTTAGGACTAAGTCTGAGGAAATGGAGATGTGCGTGTATGGTTTCATCGGGACTGTCCTCTTGAAGCTTCCAGACTCTTGCATCGGAGCCCACGAAAGTGCACGCACCGGTGTGCTGATAGTAAGTTGGATTTGCGACAGAATGTGATGCGTTCATCGGCGCGCATGTGCAAGACACAAACTTCTACTGACGGTCTCTGACGGTGCGTGCTGTACAGGGTGTTGTGTGTCACGTTCCACTTCATACAGCTTCTGGTTCCAAAACGCTACTCGCTTCTGTTCTAGAGCGCATCTCGTACATTGCGTGCAGTGCGCCAAACCAAATCTACGAGTACAATGCTAAGTTGAGAAAAAGAGGCAAAACTTGACATGTACACGTCGAGCTTCTGCGGATGTCAGGCCCGTCAGCTCTTGCGGGAGGGAGGATGTAAGGAAATGCAACGCATGTTGCAGCTCGAGTGTCCCAGCCACACAACGCACTCACCCAGCATCATCCCAGCCACACAAAGCACTCACCTAGCATCATGGAGTGCAAGCGTGTATGATGGTGCTGTTTGCAAACCGGCGCACTGGTCTTATCTTTCGGCATGCCAGGATTCTTCAAAGATGTGCCAGTACATCACATGTCATTGCTGCAGCAGCTCTTCGAGAGCGACTGAAGAACAGAAGAAAGGGCTTGACGCAGAGTGCTCACTGCATCTCTGCGTCTACTAGAGAGTAACGGATTCTTGGGGAGACTTGCTACCAGCCGTGTCGTTTTGACAAGCTGACAGCACAAGAGCGCTCGGTGAAAGGCCTCAGATGCGCTTGAAACATTCAGCTATTGGCATAGCTGGTTCAAGCAGACGGTATCCGAGCCGCAAGCGGACAGTTCGCGGTCGGGCTCGCCGTCAGGGTTTCTTAGCTGAAGCTGTGTAAGTTCAAGTCTGAAACATGCCAGCTCAATGAGGAGGGAACTGCGCTTTTCGACCAAAGCTGACGAGGGCCTCGTGGAGAGTCGAACGGTCCGCAGGGGTCCAACAAGATCGGCTAAGTAACCATTTGAGCGCTTACGCAGGAAAGCATGACGGCGTCTCATGCCGAAAATCTCCGGCCATACCGGCAGCTACATGCTCACAGCCGTAACCCATCAAACTGCAAGATGTCGTGATAGCTGTACTGCTGGTAACACGCGTAGGTTGGTATGCCCACCATCGCCTTCATTGCGAAGGAAAACTTCCTTGGAGAAACTGGAAAACATGCGTCGCCACCTGCGAGACGAATGAAAGAACAAATGCCTACTACAAGCCAATGGCGCCGAGCCTGTTCTTGTCCTTGATTCTTGTCTGGGTGCCACTGCCTCAACCTCAAGGCGCATGTGCAGGAAAACTCGACTACAGCATTAGTCCATCTCACACTGATCCGAATTGATCATGGGCCACACTCTTGAGCTTCCTGCAGGTTCTTCCATGCCTTGCCTTGCTCAGAGGGCGGCAGCGCCTCCAAACCAGCACAGCATCTAGACTTCTTGCAGAAGTTGAGCGAATTCTTCCAGGGCGCCTTGACTGCCCTCATCTGATTGTGAGCATCGATGGTGGACATGACGGCCTGTCACAACTAGCGCGGTGGTAACTAAGGGGCACGAGGCATTCACAAGCGCAACAACTCGAATCAGCAGCAGTGTTCTCAAAAACAAGCCCTCCACTGCACTATCGCCATGGATACACGGCATGGTTGGTCTGCTACGAAACCGTTGCCGCACAATAAAAGCCAACTTTTGTTTGCAGCAAATAGACAGAACTGTCAAACACTGCATGTTCATGTGTCAGAGAAGTGCTACGCAAATACCACGAGCAGAAGGCTAATCGGGTCTTAAACCTACCGTGACTTTGAAAGCTGATCATTGCTTGCCATTCATGCCTGTCTTTCTTTAACCGGAAGCTTCGGGGACGGACGCTGTGCCGCAGATTCAGTGTGAGCACATCTGCTTCAACAACTAACAACTTCCAAAGACGTCGTCAACGGGGAACCACGCATCTGTGGCACTTGACTCAAATCACGGTTTTTTTCGAACGATGGGTGAAATGGTGTTTCGCTGATGAGTGTCTTCCTTGGTGGCTTGCCGGAGGCGGGAGGAGTGACGATGTGTATATGCAGCATCACAGGCTACGGCGTAGACGGCCGCCATGACTGCAGAAGCCGATGCTAACACCACCCAAACAAGCTGCTGCTTGAGCAACACAGCTATCACCACCTAAAGCAAACCATGATCCAAAGACCATCCCAGTCCATGCCAGCTACCAGATGAATCACCGACAGTCTTGAAAATACTGGTCAGCAGGCTGCCTGAGCTTGCGAACGCTGCTGCATCACGGTTGCTTCCTCAGGCCTGCGTATCGTGCATTGCACTGGTCCCCAAGAATCATGGCACATGAAGCGAAAAGACAGCTGATCATCAATTTGTCGCCTTTCGCCTGGCTAGGGCTAGGACGAACCTAGGATGCATCGTCAAAGTGTCACAGGGTTCCAAGGCAGGCCCGACTGGGGGCCAGACGTACTTGATTTCAACCTGCCGGAGTTTGTCCTGCAAGTCCTGCCGCTCTACCATGACTCTGCAGAGACGTGTGCTTCAGAAATGATACCCAGCAAATACACCGCTTGCCGCCTTGATCTGGGTCTTGAAGGGCGTCTCCATGTGAGCAAACCTTGCCTCAGCCTGGAGTGTTGTGTCACTGTCGGTAAGTTTTACTGCCCACTAGCTGCTGTTAGTTTCCGTGTTTGCCTATGCTGAAATCAATCTTGACTTGCAATGGAAACTGGAAGATTTGGAAGTGCGAGCCTCCATCAACTTTTCATGCCCATCCTGCTGGCCAGCTGGTCTGGCAGGAGCTTGCAGGGGCTATATATCTCAAACATGAGGCTCAGACTGGGCTGATCGACGGCGGAGGGCTTGACGTCAGCCTGGCCATTTATGAAGATCCATAATTCGTCTGAAGGGACCCTGCCACCCAACATTTCTCAGCACGCTTCGCGCCGGGAGCAAGTCTGGGATGCAGCATCCGCCACCTCCTTCTCACAAGGCCTCGGCCTCCGTGCACCCAAGCAAGCAGTGTCTCTGGCATACTCTATGGTCTGAGGCCCGGGCGCTGACAACTGCGCATACAGCTTCGAAATCAGCTCGCGATCGTCCCCGACCTGCGCTTCGGCCGCCTCCAGCTGCCTCTGGAGTTGATTTGACCTCAGGGCCAAAAAGGAAGTCTGGCGATGTTTCTGCCCTGGTCCTGAGGAACGACTCTTCCTGCCACACGCAATGCAGCAGAGGTGCTTGTCCTGCAGCTCTGAGAGCTGAGCTTCAAACCCCTTCAGCATCTGGTTCAGCTTGCCATTTTCCTCCCGCGTGCTTGTCGTGGACAACAGGCTCTTCCAATCTGAATGTTCCTAGCCGATCGAACGCCGCAAATTGTTCAGGCGGCAACTCCTTTTGCAAGATCTCGATAGCGGACTGCAGGTCTTCCTTCTCATCCTCGAGAGACATGGCCATCTGGCTGTCGTTCTGCTGCCGCACCGTCTTTCGCAACCTCGGAGTGCAACTAACCTAACAGCAGGGGCTGGCAGGGTTCTGAACTTAATGCAATGAAGTCTGGCCTTCAAGCCGAGGAACTCAGCTTTTAATTTTTGGATTTGGTTGTGGGCAGTTTGTAGCGCGTGCCTTAACTGCTCCTTTTCCACATCGAAGCACCTCAGCTAGCCAGCCCCAACAGTTCGTCTCAAAAAGCATGAGCACTGCAAGGAGCGTAGCTGTAGCTTCTTGGCTCCCAGCCACAACAAGTCATGCTGCCACGCCCAGAGCACTCCAGGCATTTGCGTTGTGCAGCCAGGCAACAACCTAAGTCTTCGTCTCAAGGCCAAACAACCGCCGCAGCAAGCGGGCAAGTCACAAACTGTGCTCTGCTCTCGGATGGATGTGCGAGCAAGCTTCATAGGGCCCACGTACTGATGTCCCCAATCGTCGTAGGCGCACCAGCAGTCAGCATGCGCCATGGCAAGGGTTTAGCTATGCTTGCTGAACCACCTCGGGCCTGCGCATGCGACAGATCTACCCCATCTAGCCCCAGTGCACCCTGCAGTGCGGAAGTACCAAGATAAAATGGGCTTGCCTTCCCACGGCCCAAGCAACATGTGGCATTGCAGCGGCCAAAGTTAACCTCCAAAAACTTGCCCTTCAGGGTTTCCCTTCTCAGTCTCCTAAACGAAATGTGAAAGGCTGTCCCGGGTTGACAGCTTCCATAGACATGCCCTCTTAATCGAGCATGGGTATGCTGATGCCGGCAGATGCTTCAAACGGCCTACAAGCGTTTGAGCCAGAGTCGGAATCGGCACCACAAGCTCTCAGCCCTCATCACAACATTCGAGCTATCAGTAGCAACAATACTGCTTGTCGTGCTCATCTTGGTGAATGGTTTGCCCAAGAACATCTCCACGGAAGGATGAACTACAGTTCCACCCATGTCATGGCCCCTATCACACTCCAACAGGAGCTTATAAGGCCCCCTCATCTGCAAGGGACTAATACATAGCCCTTGTTGCCTCAACCCCCAGTTCCTATCGGTATTAGTTCTATAACTCTATGTAATGCTCCAACTCCTCCCCTTCGTCGCTCCTGCAGGCATGTATGTGCATAGTGGCGAAACCGGAACGATTGAAAAGGGTTACGGTATCTGTCAACCAATACTTGCAGAAGGCGTTCAGTTCTGCGCAACTCCTACAGGCTTCAGGTTTTCATCTTGAGCATGCCAAAAAGGGTTCAGTGAGCTACCCCAGGCCGCTCACGGATCTAAGCTACTGCCCCTGTTCGGTCAGGGTCTTCGTAAGGTGGTTATGGTTCCCTATGCACTTGAATAAGCCTAAGCCCTAAACCAAGGGGCAGTATCATTCCCCATCATTAACAGGGGGGGGTCCCGAACTGAAGAATCCACTTTGCCACGTCCCCCCCAGCCTACATAGAGTATGCTTTGTGCGAGCCTATATTTTTTATGTTAGGGCGAAGGCTCGGGCTATGGGATTAAAACCTGTCAGAACTGCTGCTGGGGACACTGGCTTTCGGCTTGCCTCAAGGTTGCTTCGGACATCCACATGTGACTCGCACGGCTCGCTCCGGACGTCAATTTCTTTTCGCCCTGGCTCTGCAGACAGCTCTTGTGCACGAAGTGCTTCCCTTCCGCCCTGTTGTCTGCCGTGGCAAGAACCCCAAGCACCGGGCTAGAACACTCGTGCTTCGACTACCTTAGCTAAGCCGTAGACCTATATAACCTATGGCCACTGCGAGAGGAGGGTCCTAGGGATCCTAAGGCCTAAAAGCCTAAAATCTGTACATGTAGAGCTCGACGATGCGCACTGTACAGCAAAGCGCACCAAGCAGCGAGCTCAAGCCACGAGCACGGGCTGTGCCAAGGCGTCCACGTCTGCGGCGAACTTCACGACGGCTTTCAGCCCCTCTCCACATGAGATCTGCATGTAATGCAGCAGCCTTTGCAGTTTAAGCAAGAATTGCAGTTGGTCATACTTGCAGTGAAGCCGCGGAATATTGTGAATCATAGATATGCGGGGTCATGAAGAGACTCGGGGAATACACTTACAAGTATTTAGGCCCCTATAGGAGCCATTAACGCCGCTTGTGGGCCTTGGCCAACGAGTGCCGCCTTCACCGGCTGCATTGCCGCGTGCGGAAATAACATAGAGGGCTTCACAGTTCAGGGCACAGGGTTGTTGCACTAAGTCTTGCAAGGCACGGCAAAAGATCTGCCTGACAATTAGGAAAGTCAGTAGTTACCGACGCACAAGTCAGCGTATGCTTGATAATTACAGAAACTGCATCGGCACCCTCGGGTAGTACGAGTGCATTCCCTTGTGAGGGTGTGCTGCATTGTACAGGGCTCGATCCGACAAGTGCGGTATCACTAGCATGACGCAACCTGCGCCCTGGGTTTTTATGCTAACACGATTTAATGGAAAAAGGATTCCTTCCACCGAACCCTTCCGCGGAGCAACAAGGCTGCTTCCGCGAGACACTTCTGGAATGAAGCTTCCACGATCTTCTTTCACGAGCCAATTTTAATATGCTTTCGGCGATCTCCTTCCGCGAGTAGGGTTTAGTCTTTGGGCCACAACGTGGTGGCTGTTCAAAATGTCTCATACATGATTTGATGGCACATAGCGGAGGATAGCGAAGGCAAAGGTATGATTGAAAACGATCTATTGCCAATGCTATGAGCGCTGCTATGTTGTGTTTTTATTGCTGACATTGTTGCCACTGTTGCGGCTGTTTTGGGATGTTGTATGTTAACACTGCTATGATTGGCCCCACCATTGCTGACATTTTGCTTTGTTCCTGCAGTTGATGATGCGCTTGTTGCCGCCATGTTGTGTTCATTGATGTTGCCCTTATTGTTGTCATCATTACGGCCGTTTTATTACGGCTGGTATTGTTGCAATTTTGTTGCTGTGTTGTTCCTTCTTGCTAGCACGGTTGCTCTTGTTGCTGCTGCTATGCGTAACTGATGCTATTGTTGATACTGTCATCGTTGCTGTTTTCTGATATCATTGCAATCATTGTTGCTACTATTGCGGCTGTTGTGTGTTATTTCTGCTCTTGCTGTTGCCGCGTTTGCTGCTATATTGTGCTATGCTTGCTGTTTCTACATGCGGCAATAATTGCAAACCTGAGTGCATGCCACCGTGCCGTGTTGTGTAACGCTTTGACAAACCCGAACCGCTGCTCAGCAACAGCAATGATAATAGGATAGTGACAGCACGAACTTGCAAACATTTAAAATGCACTACACCGCAAAAAGGGAAAGGCTACCAGTCCAGTTTTGCTGGGAAAGCTTCCGCCGAGCTTCCGCTTAAGTCCCGTATCGGATCCACATTTTTGGAAAAGTCCTGGGCCCTGAAGACATACTAGTGCGATCATAGTTCTCGTTGTTGCTGACTGAATTTACTGTTAGTGTTCGTAGTAATGGTAGTGATAACATTTATTGTCTCCAACATGGCACGCCTCTGGCAGCTCCGCGAAGAATTATAGTCGTAGAAGTAGTAGTAGTAGTAGTAGTAGTAGTAGTAGTAGTAGTCGTAGTCGTAGTCGTAGTCGTAGTAGTAGTAGTAGTAGTAGTAGTAGTAGTAGTAGTAGTAGTAGTGGTGATAAACCTTACAACCTAAACCAACCCAAAAACCTAAATTCAGAACCATGTTTGACTAGAAAGCTCGTTTACCAGCAGCCGGCGGCGGACCCATGGCGCCCAGTGTGTGAAATTCACTGCGGAAACCTGAATACTTCTGGAAAAACAGCAAATGCGGAGGGTCGCATGAATATAGCCGTGTATTACATAGACACGACAATGATCGTACTTAACGGCTGATGATTTGAAATATTGTGCCATCAAACTGTGTTGCGAAAGACACACCATGACATCCGTTCAGAATCATTCAGGTTTCGCTCTGAGGAGAGATTCAGCCGGAGCCATGCAGTATTAATGCTCAAGACTAGTACTACTAATAGCTCCTCATATATTTAGTATTATACTCTGGCTAGTATTAGTTCCACTAATCGCACCAATGCACAAGTCGCACGAGTAGTGCTGATGCACAACATGTCCACGGTGTCTCCGGCAGCCCCACAGCCTCTGGGTCCTTTCATTCCTCCGGGGCGTTCAGATAGCCTGGCAAGCCACAGAACTGCTCTACGGAACAGGTTGCTGTCCTGATTTCATTCTGCCCACTCTACACAACCTGGGTGGCCTGCCTAGCAAGCCCTCACCCGCCTACCATCAGCCCATGTCATACAGTCAGGCCCTGGGTTGCCTGCGCTTTTTCATGTCCGAGTCCAGATTGGGTTCCCAACCATCCAGTCTGCTAACTCCGGAAGAAGCGGCCGCCCTTTACCATGCACAGCCTTAAGGTTTGCCTGCTCAGCGCGGGAGCCCAGATCCAAGCCGCCGATACTGTAATCCTCTGACGACGGAGGATCTGCAGGGAAGCTTTTAGAGGTGGTTTAGTAGCTCAGGGAGGATCTGCACAAAGGGTGCACCGCTCAATAAAGAGGCACAGTGGCCAGCTGTGCCTGCTACGGGGTTGCGGCCATTTCATCATACATGGCGGGATCGCAATCCTTGCAGACGATGAGACCCCACGTAGCGGTCTGGAGATTCTCTTGAGAGCACCAAGGCCAAACCCTCCACCGCAAGCATTATGCCAATTGGAACATGCAAGACGCTTTGTACAACATGGTACACCTGCTTCATCTGCGACACCTTCACGCTAGACACCTCAACACTAGACGTTGCAAGTTTTGGGAACACCATGCTTTTCCAAATCGTCCAGCCTCCGAAACCTGGCGCCTGCTGCGTCCATGTGGAAACGGGTATCGTCTGGCCCCTCGAGGGTGCGCCCGGCCTGGCTGTCTGGACTGCGGGTGTACCAAAGCTAAGCCAAAAACAGTAGGGAAAGGAGCAACAAGGCTCTGTAGCTTCTCTTGTTTTGGCTCTTGAGAGTTGAAAAGAAGTCAGTATCTCCTTCAAGCATGCCAGGCTGCCATCGCTGCTGCCATCGCACCTGAAGAAAATTGCTGTTGCTTAGGTCTTTCGAATGCATTTTGAGGAAGCAGCCGCACGTTATTGGAGGTTCAGTTTTTGTGTACAACTCACTCCTTTCTCCTGCTGGGTTTGTCACCCGGCAGCCACCCTCATTTTAGAAACCTATGAACTCTGATTTGGATTTAAAGCTTCAGAACGTTCTTTAACAGTGCGAACAAAGCAGTGATTTAGCTCCAAAAATGGGTACGAACTCCGCTACCCTCTCTGACAAAATCTGTGCGTGCATACAGTATGTATGTATAGACGGCGAGCGAAGCTCGCACCACCCGTCCATTTCCGGGTTCCGTCTGACGAGACGATGCCCCCCGGCTGCTACTTTGCTCAAGCAAAGTTCTTTCAGCTTTTTCTGTTCTTTGCTACTCTCACCCAACCAATAGCCATTAGTCCCAGTTTCACCCAGTGCTCCACGTAAGATTTGCCTGCCAAGAGCAGAGCTCGCAAAGCGTCCAATCAAAACTGTTGATGATGATGATGATGATGATGATGATGATGATGATATTGTTGTTGTTGCTGCTGCTGCTTCTGCTGCTCAGTTCTTTGTTCTCTGTTGCTGCTACTGTTGTTGTTGCTGCTGCTGTTGCTGTTGCTGCTGTTGTTGCTGCTGTTGCTGTTGTGGCTGTTGTTGCTGCTGTTGCTGCTGTTGTTGCTGTTGTTGCTGCAGCTGCTGATGTTGTTGTGGTTGTTGTGGTTGTTGTGGTTGTTTGGTTGCTTAGTTGTGTGTTTGTGTGTTGGTGTGTGTGTGTGTGCGTGTGTGTTTGTGTTTGTCTGCTGTTGTTGTTGTTGCTGGTTGTGGTTATTGTTGTTGCTGGGGGTGGTGCTTGCTTTCTTGCTGTCGATGTTGTTGTGCTTGCTACTGTGCATGCAGATCAAGACCGGCTTCTCACTCACATAGGCCTGAACCGGCCATCCCTCGGTGGGAGGGGGGAAGGTGGGGGATCCCGCCGGGGCACAACCATATATGCCAGTGTTCCTTGCAAGCACTGGTGGCATGTAAAACTGATTAAGGGGCGGACCAACGGGACGCGGGTGTTCGTTTGCAGCACACGGTGCTGCAGCACACGGTGCGAACCGGTCGGGATGGGTGCTGGCGCCTGCAAAGGAACACGTCATGAGAATAGCGGCAAACGATACTCACAAGCACAACTCATGCAGTTGCAGTCGCAAGTCGACCAGTCCAGATCGTTGGAATAGCGATCACCGGCAAGCCTCCATTTCGTCGACAGCTCTCGGAACCTCGTGCAAATGTGCATGTGCCCCACAACTGGAACAGCAAGACCCTTCAGATGTCGCTCTGAGGCAGCCGCGGTGACGACGACTTCAACGGGTGCGGCACGCCCTGAACCTGGTGTCTCACGGCAATTAGTGTGTGCACTTGCCTCTTCACACTTCCGACTGCTTGAACTATCCAGCTATCCAGCCTTCTTCTCCATACTCGGGAACAGGCCTCGTAACGACTGAAGTTGTCCCATTCTTGTAAGCGGAGGTGCAATTGCTCACAACAGGAAAGTAGGCTCCAGTCGCAAGGGTCGACCTGCAAGGCGTCTCCCGTGCAGACCTCGGTGTCGGCGGTTGCCAGGAATTTGGCCTTCCAAAATGTATTCGGAACCAGATTATTGCTAAGCTTCACACTGAACCGTCTGTGAACAACGGCTCGGTTCTTGTGTTGTAAGTGTGGCCACGACGTCTAAAGTTGGCATGCTTTAGGTTTCGCTCAGACTCATGACAAGGAAGCTGGGTTTCGTGCACTGGCAACGCTGATGCTTCACTCGTGATGTGGCCGTAGCTATCTGGCAAACATGGTGCGGTACAAATACAGACGGGATGATGGATGCAGTGTTCGACAGTTCGACATGCCTCCGCACCTACTGGCCTCGCTGCAATGTGGGTACTCCCTGCAACCCCTGCAAGCAAGCCAGCCAGTCTGCCAAGCTGCAGCGGCGTCGGCAGCGAGGACTGCGATGCCTGCAATCGCTGCGGGGTGGAGAAGCTCCAAGTTTTGTCCAGAAACGCTTCAGCTGTGCACTTGGCAATTGCGAAATGTGCAACTCGGCTGACAAGCGCAAAGGTCGGCGAAGCAAGAAGTGCCCCCACAGAAACTAAGATCGGCACGCTACGGTCACTCAGGCCACGCAGCCTGAAGGAGTGATGTCAGACGTTAGACAGTTCGATCCCCCCTCCATCGCTGCCCGCGGCTGTCTTGCTGGCTTCTGCCCACTCTTGCCACGATGCTGGCTTCTTCGGGCTGCCCCTGCCTGGCGTTCTCGGCAAGAGCCTGCGGCTCACATCAGCTTTCAAGTCGTTTGGCCGGAAGAGCAGCAGAACAGAACAGCTTTTTGCATATAGACTTCTACGCAAAGAGGAGAAGATGAGGACTTCACTGTGCAAACACCAAAGCTGGGGGCTTTGTGCTTGCTCTTTCAGAGGTTTTAGAGTTTAGAGTGTTAGGGCTTGCCCTAAACCCTAAAATGTTTGCCTAAACTTAAAGCCCTAATCCCTAAACCCACAAAGGACCTCATCAAGGCGCCGCTGCAGATCATCTCGTTCTTGTGCGTGTGCCACCTGTGTCACGAACTTCAAAACACGACATGGTTCAGGGAGTTTAAGTTGAGTTTAAGTTTAGGGTTAGGGTGACCGTCAAGGCATGGTTGCGACAACACGAACCCCAAGGGTCAGCGCCCAGGAAAAAACACGCCGGCCTCTGACTGGCAAAGAGCTGTTCGCCGCAGCGAAGCGCTCTCAGCCAACCTGCGGGTGTTGGCAGATCTATCGTGTAGCTATATGTTTCGTGGTCTTTCGCATGGCGCCCCTGCTTGCAGTCAAGAGGCTGCTCGCGTAGGGATGACGACTCTGACGCCTGTGGTTCTTCGAAAATTCTGCATTGCAGTACGTCGTGACTGTCTTCCAACTTGCAACCACTGTACACAGCTCTTTTGCCGCCTTTGCTGAGCGCTAGCAGCGCAAACTCCTTGCGCTTCCCTGATCCGAATGAGCACGCCTCCGCAACCAACTTCTGCACGTGAGATTTGAAACCCACCTGAAACGACCACAGGGAGTGGCAGAGAGAGAGAGAGAGCGCACGAACGAACCGTGCTGAAGCGCCCTGCAAACGACTGCCGAGGCATCCTAGAAGACCCGCTCTTGCTCTGCTTCCAAAGACATGCATCTGCCTTTGGTTGCTGCTCCTTATCAATCTGGCATCATTCGCTGCCGGCCTCCATGTGGTAAAGAGCTGCTTCCAGTGATTCTATCCTAGGGTGAGTTGGCAGCCGTAGCATGTAGCTACATCTCAAGAACTTGAGTCGCACGTTTACACTGCGATCAGCGGAGACTCATTGCTGCAGGCGGCAGTGGCGCGTCCCCTTGCTGTCGAGCCGCTCCTTGCAGACCTCCTCGCGTAGCGAGAGTGCCTCTGTCTGCGCCTGTGGATCTTCGAGCATTCTGCACTGCGGCATGCCAGTACTGTCTTACAAGGGAGTTTCCGAAAATTAGGGGTACCTCATTTTGGGGTCCCTATAATAAGGATCCTACTATTTAGGGTACCATCTTAAGGTCCCCAATTTAACTTCAGCTTCGCAGCACCTTGCACCCTGATAATATCTCCACGCAAGCTCAACAACCCTCCAGTGGAAGCTGAATGGCAGTATTGCTCGCATCCTGGAATAGCGTTAAAGGGACATCTATCTGCTGTCAGTTGGGCAGATGTTTAGCTGGGATTCGCACAAACTATATCAGAGACTATGGGGAGAGTATCGAGATAGAATACGCTTTCAATAGAACTGCAACAGTGCACAAACTGGGCGTTGCCAGCAGCCAGAACAAGCCAACACTCCTTCCCCGGAATTCCCCTGCCCCTGCCGCTCGTGCCGTTCAAGGTGCTCTCGCCACGGGAAGCCCCAATCGCGCCATGCAGGCAGGGACGGATTTGTGGAAAGTAATTATGCATGTTCTTTTCCCTCCTACCTAGCAAGGGAAAAGAACATGCATACTTTCCACAAATCCGTACCTGCCTGCATGGCGCGATTGGGGCTTCCCGTGGCGAGAGCATGCATGTTCTACATTCTAGGGTTGCGACAACACGAACCCCCAGGGTCAGCGCCCCGGAAAAAACACACCGGCCTCTGACTGGCCAAAAGCTGTTCGCAGCGAAGCGCACTCTGCCAACCTGCGGGTGTTGGCAGCTCTTGCAGCTATACGTCTGGAGGTCCTTCGCATGGCGCGCTTGCTTGCCGGCAAGAGGCTGCCGGCCAAGCAGCAGTCCTGCTGCTGCAACCTGGGGCACTTTACGCACGCCAGGACTGTCTTCCAACTTCAGGTTGGCAGCATCTTGCAACTCCTGTACATAGGTCTCTTGCCGTTCCTATAGCAGCCCGAACTCCCTACGCCTCCCTGATCCACTAGAGCACGCCTGTGTGCCCAGCTCCGTGTGCGATTCATGAATGGAAGCCACCTGAAACGAGAAGAACAAGAACCGTGCTGACGTGCCCTGCAAGCGACTGCCGAGACCTGATCTTGCTCTGCTGCCAAAGACATGCATCTGCCTCCGGTTGCTGCTGCTCCTAATCTGGATTTATTCCCTGCCAGCCTCTGACTGGCAAAGGGCTGCTAGCAAAGAAGCGCAATCTGCCAACCTGGGGAGGTTGGCAGCCGTAGCAGGAGACTCATTGCTGCAGGTGACAGTGGCCCGTCTCCTTGCTATCGAGCCGCTTCTTGCCAACCTCCACGAGTAGCGATGGCGCCTCTGTCTGCGCCTGTGCGCACTGCGGCATGCCAGGACTGTCTTACAACTTCAGGTTCGCAGCACCTTGCAACTACTGTACACAGGACTCACTTCCCTGATCCGAATGAGCACACCTCTGCGCCCAGCTGCTCCTCCGAAACAACCTGAAACGAGAAGAAAGAGAACCGTGCTGACGTGCCCTGCAAGCGACTGCCGAGACCTGATCTTGCTCTGCTGCCCAAGACATGCATCTGCCTTCGGTAGCAAAGAAGCGCAGTCTGCCAACCTGGGGAGGTTGGCAGCCGTAGCAGGAGACTCATTGCTGCAGGTGACAGTGGCCCGTCTCCTTGCTATCGAGCCGCTTCTTGCCAACCTCCACGAGTAGCGATGCCGCCTCTGTCTGCGCCTGTGCGCACTGCGGCATGCCAGGACTGTCTTACAACTTCAGGTTCGCAGCACCTTGCAACTACTGTACACAGGACTCACTTCCCTGATCCGAATGAGCACACCTCTGCGCCCAGCTGCTCCTCCGAAACAACCTGAAACGAGAAGAAAGAGAACCGTGCTGACGTGCCCTGCGAACGATTGCCAAGGGAGGATTTTGGATTTAGGGCCTAGGGGTCTGAACTTTGGGTCCAAGGATTGGTGTCGTGGGGGTTGAGGGTTTGGGCATAGCTGTGTCTTTGGGCTGCTACTTCGAACGTGTGCCACTCGCACGCGGACACCGAGCCGTGGCCTGGCGGTCTTGGTAATCTGGCATGGCCTCAGACCACTCATGCACAAGACTTCAGCAGATACCCGACGGGTCAGACCATTATGCTGGTAGAACTTCGTCCAACAAGAACTGCCGGATTTGAGTCCCTGGCAATGAAGGCAAGGCAAAAGGAGCGCAACTCAAGAACGGTTTGAGCCGCAGAACTATGCAGGGGTCCAGACCTTTCTGAAAGGTTCTTTGGGCGTTCTTGTACTTTGGGCTGAGCAGTGTGCCACGGGGTGGGCTGAGATCAGCAGCTGTGGTCTGAGAAATCCCCGTCGCTCGTGGACCGTGGAGCTGCAAACCTCATAGTAATTAAGGCTTCCTGTCAAACTACAGGCGACCTTAATGATGTGCCACCTTTGAACAGAAGAATCATTGCCCATGTCATGATAGTCTTTTTTTCCACTCTGCATGCCGACGACAAATTTCAGCACTTGCGGAGTTTGTAAAGCGCTAGCATCACATCGCGGCTGGAATGCTGTTCCAAAGCCTGCAGCTGCTGGTCTGCTTCTGCGTAGCTTCGTCTGGGATCGTCATCAGCCCGCCATAGGAGAGTGAGGCGATCAATCAGTGTGCTCTGGTATGACTTCTGATTTTGACCCTGGAGGAGTCTGACCAGCAAGGACACCCACTTCTGACGCTGAGGCTTCGTCAGTGCGCGAATAATCCATTCAAGAGGGCGTGAACACCGCAATGCCTGGAACGAAGTCTCGTTGCTAAGTTCAGCGGGCTCTGGTAGCAGGTCTGCCATCAAGCCCAGCATGGCTTCCGAAGTCAGTTGCTGCACAAATGGTTGGCTGCCAAAGGCTGCATATTTCAGAATAAGATGGTGCGCGGACCGACGCACAGATTCATCCCCGTCGCGGCAGTGCACAAACAAATCTCGAAGGTTTGCGCTCACGATATCGTAGACATCGCTCTCTGCGAAATGGGTTTTGTCCGCGGTCGCCAGGCTCATACACCACCATCGGCCTGGGATTTAGAAGCAGGGGATCCCGTTTGGTAAACAGACCTGGTCTCCGCAGATCATGCTTACTAACGGCCAAGAGACACTCGAAGAATTTCTGTTGCTCGACATCCAATTTAATGTCGGCATTGAATTTTCGAAGGTCTTTTTGAGCAGAGACCAATTTTTTGGAAAAATCGAGAATGGACTCGGACCTGCGCAGTCATGGGTGCACGATGGACGAGTGTACGATGCGCGTGGCCATGCAACGTGCTACTGCGAAGCATGTCGGGATGAAACCGCACCTGTCCAGCCTGCCCATCTCAGTCAAGTGCTGTATCAAGACCTCAGTTTGCATTGTACTGAGAATGCTTGGCTTGGGTCTTCCTGCAATGCGAGGCATGTTGCAACTTGCGCAAAGTGCACAGAGCTCACAGAGCTCCCTGCCCTGGGACTTCTGGTCTGCTTGGATGTCCGGCGCCACTCCATGATGTCATCCACCTAAGGGCAGACGTGCAGAGCGCCTCTAAAACTCTGCTTCAGAGCAGAGCAGAGCAGCAGAGCTCTCAGCTTTGATCGCTGCAGGCAGGGCACGGAGAGGTACTCCAGCAGGCTCGGCCTCAGCTCACCACGAACTGCCACTGTGCCCTCAGCTCTCTGCTTTTGTGCGGCCAAGTTGCAGCAAGAGCCATGAGGGGTCGCACGGGTGCTCGCAAGCAATCCTCCCAGACTTCGAAGACCTGGGCTGCACAGCTCAGTGCACGATGCTGCAGTATGCAATGTCGCTGATCAGCGGCGCGCAGCCGTGCGGAACCAATGCGACAAAGACTGCCGGTGAGACAAGCCGATGCATTCTGCATACCGAAAGAGTGTTACAAAAGGAAGAGTTCCCGAGCCATCCCTCACCTTTCCTGCACAGCATCAAGTGGCGGCATGTCAAATCACAGCAATCGGAGTAGTAACAAAGGGGAGGCCGAGGCTTGGGGTGAGGGTGTTAAGGATTCAGTCGAGCTTCTGCGGCTGCACCTTGCTTGCTGGCAGCACCACACCTTGGGAGAGCGTCCGAAAGATGTCGGCACCTGGGCGATGCCGCTTGCAACCAGGCTTACGACGCAACCTGTGTCTCTCGATCCTTGCAGGATCCTAGTTCATGAATAGGAGGAGCCTGGTGGCTCGAAAGCCCCACCTGTCACCTATTGGAGTCTTTCCTTCGGCCTTCGCACTCTGAGACTCTAAGGCTCTAAGGCTGAGGTTTTCACAGGCTCTCTTCACCTCTCTCTTCCCCTTTTCAAAGCAATCCAGGCACGCCGATCGCTGCTGCGCTGCAGCTGCTGCAATGCTTGCTCAATGTCGTGCAGCGCGCCCCATGCTGACTCCAAAGGACCGGTCCTTAAATCTCAAAGCGTCAGAGGGTCGTTCAGGGGTTCCATCGTTAGGAGGCTGCAATCACAAAACAAGACCCGGAAGACTCAATCGTCTCTAGGATTTTATAGGATTCTCGACCAGAACAGGTTCGGCTGCACAAGCATTTTCAATCTACTGATTGTGCAACGGTGAGGTTTCTTCCTCACTTCGCTTCAGGAAGTCCAGGAAGCAAATCGGACGAGGGATCGAGACGCTCCCCACCGTGATGAGTTTCGAAGCACACCAACTAGCCCATACTGATCGTTAAATCGTCATCCTGACACCTAAAAGGACAGCATTCATTATACCGACATATGCATAACAGTTTCACGAAGTATTATGATGGGAGTTGAGGCTAATCATGGCTGATCGCAATCAGAGCACAGCTCGAGATTTGCCGTCATAGCGTTGATTCATTCTCCTGCTGCCTTACATCTCACATTCTTTGCATTCTCTCCTGCATAGAAGCGTTTGCCAAATGTCTTTGTTGTTGACTGTCGTTCTGCCTGTTCTTTGGTTGCTTCCTTGCTTGTGCCACCTTCCTCGTGGTTTTCTTCCGTTTGCTTTCTCTCTTTCTTCCCTCGTCCCTCATGCCTTGATTGCGGGCTTGTTCGGCTTTCTCCTTGCATCCTCTCTTCCTGCCTGTCTTTGCCTGACCGAAGTCAAAAACACTGCTAATTGCAAACGCTTGCAAGCCCCGTGTCAGCAGCCGGTCCGGCCTACACCGGGATGCAGCATCCGTCCCAGGGCTTCAGGCCCAGGAAGTGTTAGCAAAAAACAAACTACAAGCTTAAGGATCCACCGATCGGCACAAGACGTTCGCTTCTTCGATGCAAGTGGCTGGACTCCAGATGCATCACTGAGGCTCGCTGCCTGAGCAAGGGAAAATTGAAAGAGAAAGGAGGCCGAAAGTAGTGCGAAACGCAATGATGGAAGAGGGCACGCGCTCCTGGTGCTAGTGCAAAATATCAAGGGGCTTTGCAGAGGGAGCTCCGCGGAACCCTTCAGCCGACTACCCTGCATCGCACGCATTTGTTCTTGAGTGTCTGGAGTCACCCGTGGTGAAACTTCTGAGAGCCAAACATAGGGAGCCGCAAGTCGCCTAGGCCTAATCCCAAGCCTCTAAAGTGAAAGCAACGCCAGTTTGCTGACTGGAATTGCTGTGATGCCAAGCTCTCCTTATCCCCGAGGATTGTCACCGTTTCGTTCCCACAGACGTAGAATTCACTCCAAGCCATTGCAGTAATTCCTGCGTGTGCATCCAACTCCTAAAGCTGCATAGAATTTGGCAAAAATGACGTTCGGTCTTGCTCCGTGGTATGCCAAACGACTGCATGCCACTGCGAGAATGGAGCCCTGCTGCATCGGTGGCAATAGTTACAAGCGGTAAGTCCCATGTCCCATAGCCAAAACCTTCAGAGCCTGCCTCCGACATAAACTCATCCTCGCTCTCGGGGCAGCATGTGTCAGGCGTCCTCGGCGTCCTCGGCACCAGTAAAACTGATGGGCGCCCAGGCGTCCACAAAGCACGTGCTGAGAGCACGGCCGCAAGCAGCGATGCTCCCGGCTTTGTGTGGGTGTCGAGGGCCTGATAGGGTTCAGGAAAGCCCCGGATCGAGCATGTGGGAAACAGAAGGAAGTGCAGACACGACGTGATCTTCTGGCCGGCATTGCGCACATGTTCCCCCCCTCTCAGACCCAACCTTAAGTATGGCTAAACGAGCTGATAAGGACTCACACACGGCTCTCATACAAGTGGGCAGCACCACATTCAGCAAACAAATTCGAAAACACGGAAGCCGCATTCGGAAAACAACGACGCAGAGTCGGATACAAGGCGGCCCCTGTCGGAAAGCAGGACTGCAATATTAGAGAACACCACGGCTGCAGTCGGAAAACGCGAAGCCGCAAATGCCTCCTGTGCCCGAGTTAGAAAGTTCAAGAATAGAAAATCAAAAAGGCACAGTCAGAAAACTAGCGGAAAACGCAAGGCCACTATCGGAAACAAGCTGCCTCAACGGGACAACGCACGGTCGTCTCAGAATACATTGGCACGACAATCCCTTGTGCCTTCCTTTCCGCTCTCACCGGCTCCCAAATTTCAAAGCCACAATTTCAAAAGGCCGCATGTCGGAAGTCAGAAAACGAACAGCCACAACAGAAAACACGAGATCAACTAAGCTCTCCTTTTTGCATTCCCTCTACGCTGCCTGCCTGCCCCGGGCTCCCGAATTAGAAAGTTCAAGAATCGAAAAAGCCACAGTCGGAAAACTAACAACCTCAGGATCAGATAGGCTTTCCGTTTCGCATTCTTTCGACGCTGCCTGCTGCACTGCTGCAAAATCCCAAATTCGAAAGCTCAAAGTTCGAAAAAGCAGGAGCGGAACACGCAAAGCTGCCGTTGGAAAGCGAACAGACACAATTGGGAACGGCATGGTCGTCCTAACACGAAGGTGCGATAATCTCTCTTGCCTACAGATAAACACCCGAGGCTGCGACCCCCCCCCACCCCCCGGTTGTTTTAGCGGTGGAAGCGTGCTTCAAAGCATATGACTCTTGTTGACACCCGTCATTCGAGCATTGTGTTTGGAAATGGGGAGTGTGCGGCATTTTGTCTACTTTTTTGTTGCTGACTTTGGCCTTCCTATGTTTGATTCTCGTCTTTTCGTGACTTGTGGCCTTCCCGTTCTTGACTCTCGCCAAGAGATGGTTTTCTGACTGTGGCCTTCCTGTTTTCTGAACGTGGCTGCCTTGCTTGTGACTTGTGGTCTTGCTGTTTCTGACTTGCCGTGCTGTTTTGGACTTTGTCTTGCTGAATGTTGCTTCTCTCCACTACATGTGAACGGGTGGACGACAACTCCACGCAAGCTCCCGCGAAAACAAACAAAATGCTACCAAAGAGCTCGGCAGTTGGAGGTGCGCCCTCCATTGTCACGGGCTCCTGTCATTAGTCTTTGATGCGGGGACAAGCTTGAGCAAAGTGTGCAAAGCTCCGTGATGTTGCATGACTACGCTGATCCAAAAGGCTCGGGAACTAAAAGCGTTGAAGTCGTCTGTGGGACTACCACATGCTCACCAAAGCCTGGAGTTTGGAGGAGAAATCCCGAGGAAATTGGCCTTCTGAAACCTGTCTGTCGTCCTCGGCAGCACATTTCTCTGCCTGGGGCCGCTCCACTTTGTACTGCCTGGGCTTGTGCTGTTGGCCGGCATGTCAGTTGTGGGCATCTCGTGCAGCCGGCAGACTGAGTCTCCAGGAGCCTGCACTCCAGCTTGGAGATCTTCTTGTTTCGTCTCGACAACCTGCACGCACTCACGCAGCGACTGTGAAACCCTCTCGCTCTCCCTCTCGCTCTCGCCGTCTCTCTCCTTGATCCTGTGAGGCCCTAGCTGCTTCTTCAGGGTCCGGATCCACGCATTCTGCCTGATCTGTCACATCTGACACCGGCTCCACGGTCCACGGTTGCGCTTGCGCCACAGAGGAGTTTCCGATGGTCACAAAGGGCAGAGCTCTCCGCTCTCGGCTCCCGGCTGGCTTAACTGCACGTCTCGCTGCAGCAGCTGGTCATGGAGATCCTTCAGCCTAAGACCGCTGTCAAAATTCAGGGCCTGAGCCTGCTCCAAACAACTGTCGCGCGGGCCTGAAACCTGTTGCGTGCTTAAACGCCGACTAGAACTGGGAACTGGCTCTCAGTGCGAGGCAACAACAGCAACAACTCTCTTGAAGCTAAACTGGCTTCAAACTCCAACATCCAACAGCAGACGAATCTGCTGAAGCCGATGTCCATGACAGTCTATATGATGCTGCAAGTGGCCGGATCTGGTACTGCCAGATGTCGACCGCTGGGAAAGTGAAGCCCTGGCAAGGCTCGCACTCTTCCGGCACAAAGGCACAAAGCATTGAAAATGCCCCCAGCTGCGCCTCGCTGGGCCATTGCTTCCATTGGCTCTGCCACCTCCGCGCCATGGCTCGGATTTTTAGGGCACCTCCTGGTCCCAGACTTGAAAGCCTACCTTTGGTGAGTAGGGAATGGAGGAATGGGGTACAATTATAAGTACTATGACTACCATTCTTCCATTCCCTACGAACCAAAGGTAAGAAGAGTGGTGGCTTGAGGCCCCCCGAAAAAAGGGCCGATGCTTTCTGGCATAGGGATTGTTTGTTGATTCGGTCGAGTTCGGGTCTTTATTTCAGGGCTGAGGTGACTAATGCGTTCAAGTTTTCAGGAGCTAGGTTTCGGCTCTTTGCACTAGCTTCCTGAAAACTGTATACACCACATGGCGCTCGAATTCACGGTCTATGACTTAGCATCAAGAACATGCGGGTGCGAAGCACGAGAATATGCTATGACTCCTGTTATGATGTCCTGTAGCAATCGCACAACCTGCTTTACAAAGTGACAGAATGTCGCCAGTGGGTGCTTGCTGCTCTTGGCCGTGCAACGGAATAGATTTTCAATTTGCCACAGCGCACACACACCCAGCGTGCATTCAAACACAAGCGCATGGTAAGAGGGTGTCTGACGTCCATGCCCGCACATAAACATAAGTTGGTACCAAGGTGGTAGCAGCTTTTTTCTCTTGACCCAGAGACAAGTCTGGTGACTTGTCGGCATGCGTAACATGCAGACAAGCCCATCCGGCACTTGTGCTTCGAAGCACTGCGGCCTCTGAAGGAGGCCATGCAGCGACCGGGTGATGATGGCTCTTCTCACGAAGGCAGCGGATACCGTTTTGGAGGGCCACTGACGCAGGAGTTTTAGGCTGTCCTGTCCTGCAGCGGCTTGCTCGGTCACAGCTGTTCAGAGTTCGACTCACCGACGCACTTCCAGGATGGAAAGCAGTGCAAAGCAGTGCAAGATGGGTTTTGTCCCCTGCTGTGGGCCTATGGGCCTCGGTCAGAGCTCCACTGTTATCTTATCCTGAACTGACCACAGATGTCACCGCAAGACCAGAAGCCCCTACAGCAAGGCCCGAATTCACGTGCCTCAGCGTGTACCGCGGTGGACTCTGCTCCAAAGCTGAACTGCCCTTGCGGTTTCCGAGTCCTCGCCTTGTCGCGAGAACGCATCGCTCCAAAGACTCAGAGTCCTGGTGCGACAGACTCTGCAGGAGACATCTGCAGCAGCTTGAGCAGCTTGCAGCAAACATCGGAGATGCCGCGAGCCTCCACAGCCTTTTGCTCCTGTCCGCCGCAAAGATGGTCACATGGTCAGTGGCAGTCGCCTCTGCACTCTCGAGGGCCTCTTGCTACATGGTGTCCGTTTCCAGCAAATCGCGCCCTGCCTCGAAAACTCTTTCGCACACCCTGAACTGCAGGCCGGAGTTCCTCACAGTAAGAGATCCCAAGATCCCGGACACCAGAGATGAACGCAGCTTGACGCTGTCGCAGGCTATCACAGGCTGTCGCAGGCTGTCGCAGGTTCACGAGCCTGTTCTCTCACAAAATAACACAACTTCATACTTCTAGAGATTCTGAAGCCGCGACCACAGGCACCCGAGGCCCCAACATGCGCTGCTGCCTCTCCACAGCCTTGCGGCGCTGGGCCTTGCGGTCCTCGACACCAAACAGGGCTAAAGGATGCTAAAGTGCTGCTGAAGGCCCTGAGCACCCTCTTTTCATTCTCTTCTCTTCCCTCGTCGCCGCAGGCGCTCCCCCAGCCTGAAGGACACCGAGTGAGGTGACGCCAATGACGCCACCGCTGACGCCCGCGTCGAAGTCCCAGGCCCGCCGGTTCACCGGAACATGAAAGCTGCTGCCCCTTGAGACCTCAAGACACGCCGCAGTTGACACTTTTACGGAATGCTGCTCCAACATGGCCGGACCACTCTCACCGGCGTGCGCCTCGTAATCAGCACGGAGCGGCCCAATTCGGCCCGAGGCAGGTACGCGGCCCTCAGCTGCGCGCACCTCCCGCTGCCAAGCATTCTGCACACGCAGCTTGATGCTGCGCCTGCACCATCCGACTGCACAGCTCTTGCCAAGCCAGCTGCCTGGGCTCGCTGGACTCACGCCCGATTCCTTGTGGTATGTGCCAGGTCTTTCACCGACTCGAGCTCAACCTTTCAACAGCCACGAATGCTTTCTCCCACTCTTCGCGACTCTTCCCGACTTGAAGCTGTCGCACGCCGCTGCCTTGAACTCGATAGCATCCAGGATGAGCCATGTGTCGGACCTGAAGTGTGCATCTGTCAACTGTGTGCTCTTTCTGCTCGGGATTGCTCGTTTGTCGGGATGTGAGACTGAGAAGGCCAGGACAGACTACTTCAAGAGTTGCCGGCTGAGCATACATACATGCACACATGCATGCATACATACATACGGTTACATACATGCATTCATAATTACATACATACGGTTACTTACATTACATACAGACAGACATGCACTCAAATGTACATACAAACTTACGTCAATATGTACGGACACACACACACGGGCTCACACACGCACAGACACCAGCACAGACGGAGACACAAAGACGCCTCCCTCCTCCCTCCAGGCCAAAAGCGACAGTTACGAGGATCGCGACCTCTGACACACGACGATGATACAAGGATCTTGAAGTGACGACCGTTGGACGACATCAGCATCTTTCCCTTAGCCGTGCCTACTTCGCTTCTCGAGATCGCAAGCTGATGCAAGCTCCGGGGTACTCTGTGGCAGCAATCAAATATCATCAAAGCCCCTTTTGACTGCAGGGCGGATCACCAGTCAGCACTCTCAGAGTCCCAAAACGCCTTAGATGAGAGGATCTGAGTACAATCAGAATCCTTGCATTTCCTGCAACAAACGTCTAGTTTGCAAAAGACAAGGTTCCAGGGCTTATTGCTGTCGGTTTGGGTCTAAGGTTTAGCGTTGACGAATCTGTCCACAAAAAGACCACAATTTCTAATCAGACGAGAAGAGGCGAAGTGCATTCAGAGTTTCTTTCTATATTCGGCATAAGAAAATTCGATTTCTTATCGCAGTTTCGGGTTGAGGGTTGACGAATGCGCCCACAAAAAGGCCATCGAATGGGATTTCGGCGCTCATTAGGGCTTAGGGTTGACGAGTGTAACAAGCCATAACTTCAGACCAAGAGGCCGTCCGGCAACCCAGCTTTCTGAAACCATTGTACATGGCCGTGATCATGTCCCATTGGACATGGCATTGGTTGAAACCAAGAGCCTGCAGCTCTGCCTGCTGGCGGGTCGTAAGCGTCCACCATTTCCGAATTTGCTGTAGCGTCGCTGGGAGACAGCGACGCACCTCGTTGACCTCAACGTCGTGCTTGAATGCATGGCATGCAGCTTGCTCGGCCATTCTCTTCTGCCGCACCCCAAATCCTGCGGCGAAACCCGTGAAGCAACGATTGTGGAATCCTGGTGTGACCAGGGTTGCGCAGACTCTGTTTTCTCCGGGCTGGTAGTGGGTCACGAAATGGTACAGCTCCTTCTCCGAAGACTTGTTGTACCGGCGCAGCAGAGAACAAACGGCTCCCTTGTCATCCAGCCTTTCCCAGTCTGAGTCCTGAATACCAATTTTCTCCGCCACTCTGCCAAATCCTCGAAGGCTCCAGCTTTGATGTACGCGACGATCTCTTCAGCACTCAGCTCAAACCGGTGGCGCTGCCGCAGATCTTCCAATGCAGCTAGACTGCCTTCATCGTTCTGCTTGATCTCCTGTTTTGGGCAATCGGCCGGTGAAGACGATGCAGATGTACTTTGGGAAGCCCCGACAGCCTCATCAAAGACGGTCGATTGCGAAGATGGCGCGGCTGTACTTTGTGAGGGGCCAACTGCCTCATCCTCCACGCTTTCGTGGAGCTCAACTTTTGGCTCCTTCACGCTGCCGGGGCTTGTGGCAATTGGCCGCTTCATGGCCAGGCGTGGCTGGGAATGCTGCTTATGGCTAGCGCATAGAGACATAAGGATCCTATATGCAGCCAAAGGCCTTCCCGCAAATTGGGCGGACACTAATTACATGATCTGAAGAGCGGCATGCCTGCAATGACGTGTTGCTTATGCACTTTGCCTGGGAATCCAAGACACACGCGATCCTTGCGTCTAACGATCTCCCAATGTCTAGTCATGTTGGATGGTGAGCTCTTCTGCACTGGGGCCTGGGTTTGCAAGCTTTCTAGCAGCACATCGCCAGCTTCAAGCCGCTGTGGACCGGAAGCTGAAGTAGATACCAGCAACAGATGCAGCTGTCGCAAGCTGAACATGTTCAGTGACGGCTGAGGTGGGGACTGCTTCGTTCCCAAGTAGTTCGGGGCATTCCTGCGCAGCGTGTCTCGTTGCAGATGCACCCTACAGAGGGGTCATCGAATCGTGCATTCAGGTTCGATTCCGCTCGTCAGGCTTCTACCATCAAGGAAACTGCTATGTAGCGCCTGCCGCACAGACTAGGAGGCGAGTACTCTTGCGTACTTCCACGCCTGCCCCTGCCCTACTCCAACTTCCCCTACCACTGCTCCTACTGTGGCTCCTCCTTCCCCAACTACAACTCCTGCCTACCACCATCCCCACCACCCCACCTAGCAACTACGCTTGCCAAACCAGGCCTCTGGAAGCTCGAGCTTGCAAAGTCGACACCTGGATAGTTGAAGCAACAGGCAGTGATAGGACATTACGGAAGTACTGACTACTACTTACTACTGCTCCTACTCCACGCCTACTGCTCATGCTCATGCGACTACTACTACTACTACTACTACTACTACTACTACTACTACTACTACTACTACTACTACTAATTACTACTACTATTACTACTACTACTACTACTACTACTACTACTACTACTACTACTACTACTACTACCCCTGCTGCTACTACTGCTACTACTACTACTTCTACTTCTACTACTACTACTACCACTGCGACTACTACTGCTACTACTACTATACTCCTTCTACTACTACCACTACTACCACTACCACTTCTATCACTACCACTACTACTACCAGGTTACTACCACCACCATGACGACTACGACTACTACTGCTCCTGCTCTTGCTCATGCTGCTACTACTACTTTGGACACACGCTGGTAGGAGGACTGGTGTTTGTCATGCGTTTCAAACAGAACGCAATCTTCAGGTTTGAGCACCCTTGCGGCGTTTTCGGCTGCCACGCAAGCTTGAATGTGCAACATACGGTGCGTTTAGCCGAAAGTATACTGGCAGGGCCGACTACCCTGACCTGAATTATGCACGAATCGCTCGGCCCTGCCGGTAATTTCGGCCATTTGTCCTAGCAGCCCGAAACACCGTGGGGCGGTGCTCAAATCTGAAGACTGCGTTCACTCCGAAACGCATGAAAACACCAGGCCTCCTTCGGGCGTGCGACCTAGTAGTAGTAGTAGTAGTAGTAGTAGTAGTAGTAGTAGTAGTAGTAGTAGTAGTAGCAGCCGTCGTAATAGCAGCAGAAGTAGTAGTTGTTGTAGTATTAGTAGTACTAGTAGCAGTCGTAGGTAGCCGAAGTCGTAGTAGCAGCAGGAGTAGTAGTACTAGTAGTACTACTAGTAACAGTTGAAGTAGTAGTCGTCGTCGTAGTAGTAGTATCGCACACGCTCGTAGGAGGACTGGTGTTTTCATGCGTTTCGGAGCCCGTTTGCATGCGTTTGGGAGGAGGATAATCAAGTTCATGTCACTGCCTTTGGCTATCATGCCCAAAACACTGGTATTTACAGCATTTTTGCTCTTTGTACAACATACTGCGCTGTGGAGCAAAACAAGTTGTGACAAGCATCTATGCTTTTGACGAGCGTGCCCAAACAACTGATATCTGCAGCGTTTTTGCTTCTTTGTACAGCATACTGTGCATGTAGTGCTTTCATTTTGCGTAAAACGCCCGCAGCAAAGGAAACATAACACAGCTTCAAAACTACTTCGTGATTTCTGACAGCCGCGGCTGCTTCATGCGCGTTTTTGTCAGAAACTCAACAATAGTTTTTGAAGCTTTTCAAACAACACACACGAAGAACTGCAACAGGACATCATCGTGCCCCCCCCACCCCCCCAACCCCCAACCGCGCAAACTAGAGCAAAAACCTCCGGGCCTCCCGCGGGCGCGTGGGGTACTACTGCTACCTACAACTACTGCCACAACAACATCTTCATCGACAGATGAGTTACTCGAGGGAGGGTCTGGGCGCAAACAGAATATGGACACATGCAAACAACACGAGAATATGTCATTACACGCGGAAACATTCCATCTCGTTCGAAGTAGCTATTGCTGTGGATTTCGGTGCTTCGGCAATAGTTCCAAGACTTGGAGTTGAGTCAGTTGCGTGTAGGTAGTTTCTGTCTTCGTCTATGGCTGTGAGTTTCTTGAACTTTGATTTGTTGCTGCCTGTTTCTGTCTTGTTATGCATGTTTGTTATGTTTTCTTCTCCAAATTATCGGTATCTTGGGATGACCTGGTGCTGCTTTGGGGTGTTTGTTGAGAACTGGAGAATTTCGTTTCTTTTCATGCACTTTCTAGAATTCGGCTGGTATTTTTCAATGTCAATAGACCTTTCTGGTGTGATGTTGAATGCTAATAACGGCTTGTTAAATGGTTTTGCGGTTCTTATGTGAAGGCAAACTTTGCATCAACAACAGCAGCAGCAGCAACAACATCAACAACAACAAGGCAGCACGTGCGTCAGCCGCCGCGCGGTGTGTGTCGTTTATTTTCGGGAGGTTTTTTGGTCGAAAGCTTGAAGACCCTGACTTTTGCGTGGTTTTCGTCAACAAGACGATGTTTCGGTTTTTTGTTTTCCATAGTTTGTTGCTCTTGTTTTTTGGTTACGTTTTTTTGCGAAATTGTCGCAAATAATGTGTTTTTCGTCGTTGATATTTGTTGAGTTTTAGGGTCAGTTGCGAAGTTTTTGTCTGGAAAGCTTCAAAAGCGCGAGGTTTTGCATGGTTGACGTTTCAAAAGTGAAGCAACAAGAAGCGGCAACAAGGGCTTCACAGAGCAACCGACAGCGTTCGAGAAGTAACGCAACCAAAGAAGCAGAAGACACAAGCCGCATTCGCGTGGACGTCATCACCCCCATTCCCCGCACAGAGCTGAAAGACAAATGCAAGCTTAAGCTGGCATGTGCAAAAAGTCGAGAGTCGGCAAAAATACCGTAAAAACCAATGCGAAATGCGACGCACACGGGAAAACACCGAAACACACGATGCGAAATGGAGAGCTGAGCACGTTTTTGTACAGTGTAGCCCGCCGGCTGTTGCAGTTTTTGCTAATTAGAAAACATCGCAAAACCGATGCGAAAACAAAGCTCAAGTTCAATTCCGGAAAGTGCCAACAACTCGAGTTTCAGCACCTGCCAGCAAAGAAATCGCACCACCCCGCGCGGCGGCAAACGCACGTGCTGCCAACAACAACAACACCACCAGCAGCAACAGCAACGGCAACAGCAGCACCAACAGTTAGTATATGTATTCGTATTCGCATCAGTATTAGAACTAGTATTGGTATTGGTATTTGTGTTGGTATGAGTATGAAAAATCGTGAGAAGGTATTTGTATGAGTACTAGTATTTGTGATAATTAGTGGTCGTGTGAGTATGAGTAGCAACAGTAGCAGTAGGAGTAGTAGTAGTAGTAGTAGTAGTAGTCGTAGTAGTAGTAGTAGCAGTAGTAGTAGTAGTAGTAGTAGTAGTAGTAGTAGTAGAAGTAGACGTAGTCGTAGTAGCAGTAACAGTCGCACTCCTCCTCCTGCTACTCCTGCTGCTGCTGATGGCCACCACTACTACTGCGACGACGACTACGACTGCGACTACCACTACCACTACCACCACCAAGCCTACCACTACTACCAGAAGCACCACCACCACTACCACTAGGACAAGGACTAGAACTAGGACGACGACGACGACCTACTGCTACTACTACTACTACTACTACTACTACTACTACTACTACTGCGACGACTACTACGTCGACGACTACTACTACATACTACTACTACTACTACTACTACTGCTGCTGCTACTACTACTACTACTACTACTACTACTACTACTACTACTGCTATTTCTGCTACTGCTACTACTGCTACGCTACGGCTACTACTACGGCGACTACTACGACGGCTATGATTACGACATACTACGACTACGACCACCACCACAACAATCGCCCCGGCACCACCAACCCTACCGGCAACGGCACCACCACTGCCACCGCACTGCCACCGCACTGCCACCAACTACCACCGGTGCATCGGCGCGGGCGTGCGTCGTTCGAGGGCTTGGCGGTGTGGTGCGAGCCTTCTCTGGGACCTTTCACTTCGATCCACGGATCGGAGCGAGGGCGGGCAACCGTCTACTGGTGCATCAGCGCGGCTCGAAGACGCTACTGGTAAGGACCATGTTCTGCAGGGAGGACGCAGTCCAAGCATTGCTGGGCAGGCTGCCGCTTGCTCCTAAGACTAGAGACTAGAGACTGTGGACCCAGTTCATGTGGCACGCAGGATGTTGGGATATGTGTTGGGACTGCATCGGAATCTATATGACATGATGTAACGATATGTTACGGTAGCGCTCAGCCGATCAGCGGAGCATCCGGCCTGGTCATGCCTGGTCGATACCCTGGGACTCCACAAAGGCGTACCATCCGCCCTGAGCCGCCGCGGCCGGTCCAGTGTTCTCCGCCCTGGTGAAGCCTGCAGTGCTCGGGGGCGATGCTCCTTCGCGTCAAGCATGGATCCGGGTCCATCCGGTGATGCAAAGGTGGCGAGCAACTCCTGGGAAGTGTGGCTGGAACTCGTGGGGCAAAGGATCTGCGTGGACCCATCCTGTCAGGTCGTCTGCCACTGCAGTAGGATGCGGATGCCAGTCGAGCTCTCTCCTGCCTCGTCCTTCTGCACTCCCGTCAGAAAGGCATGCACCTCCGTCAACCTGCCGAGCGGAAGCAGCAAACCCTGAATGTTCAAGCCATCCGCGGTGCAATGGCATGGCTTCGAGGAGTGCCTGCTACCAGGTGCGACTTTGACGACGCAGCTTTGCATGGTCGGAAGCTCGTTCGTGACGATGCAATCGGCTGCCCCAACTGCACACGACCTTGGTCGGAGTCACAAGCACAAGAGCTCACGCAGAGGACGTTACCGGCAGGTTCACAAGTAACTCAACAGGTTCGAGTGTGCGAGCCTGGCGTGCGCTGGAAAAGCTTACCTGAAAGCTACCGCTTGAAACCCTCATTAAACCTTTGTATAAGCCCTACAAGCCCTCGTACAGCCTCCAAACCTTATACACCCTATAAACCCTTACGAAACCCAATCAAAGCCTGGACATCTGCCCTTACAAAAGTAGCGGCGTTGCTTACTTTCAACTGCTTCTGGAAGGCAAAAGGACATGCTTCGAGTCGGTGTTCCTTGACATCGGGTTTGGTACGGAAACATCGCCAAACTGGGGAAGAGCGCGACGAGATGCGCTCTCAATCACCGTCAGCACGGATTAGTCTTAGCGATTGAATTGGAGTGTGGACGTTGCTCTGAGCTAGGACTGCGTTTCATTCGAGCATTGGAGTTTCTTGGTGCGCCCGGTTCTTGGAGCCATCATCTTCGCTCGCAGGGGGCAGCAGATTGCTAATGCCAAGGCCAAGGCATTCAAAGCCCTTCGGAGATGTTGCTTCACCGGTTGAAGTTGTTACGCCAAGAGATTTTGCGTGCATCTCGACTGAAACTGTAGTCTAGAACCCTAGAAGAGGTAGGAAGACAGAGCGAGCTCGGCATGCGTTTTGCAAAGTGTTTTTGACTGCGCGGTGGACCTCCACGTTGCTTCCAGCGGCTGCTCTGCTTGCGACGTCTTGTGGACCATCAAAAACCACACGCTTCGCAACGTTGAAAGCACAGGAGCATCTGGGCTGCGGACCCACTGACCATCACCCAGGTCGGCGAGCCTTCACAGCACGGCACCGTTTCGTCTGCTCTCTGCGAAGACATAGGGGACATGAAAAAGAGTCTCGTCTCCCGTGTTCTTTTACCGGCCTTGAGCCACAGCGGCCGACATCTCGCCCTCCAACCTCGCCACCAGAGCCTCCTCACGAAGCAGAGCAGGATTCTGCCAAGAGCGGGCAGGGATGGATGCATCTCACAACGCTCGCCTCCCCCAACAGCTCCTTTTCCGGAGATTCCTGAAGGAGGCAAAGAATTTGTAGGGTCTCTTCGAAATTTGCCTCCGCCCACCCCCCCCCCACTTGAATGGCACTCTTTCCTCGGCTTCCGCGAGGCACAGCTTCCAGCGCTGGGGAGCCTTCCGGGTTTGAGCTGCGGGAACTTCGCAAAAAAAGTAGGACCCAACCGTGCAAAAGGAGAAATGATACAGCGGGCCTGTTTGTTGGTTTTGCTGCTGGAATCTGCGAGGACCTCAAGCAACAGCACATGGCATGTATGACCTCAGACATCCTCAGACACGGTTAGGAAAGCAAGGCCCAGTTGTTTTCAATCTGCGAATCATTGCTGCCTCCGGGATGTCTCTGGTCGCGAAGGGTATGATGCCTCCAGCATGCTAGCAGGTATTTTGTTCATGTGAGAAGTATCTGATTTGGGGGTCTTGATAAGAAGGATCCTGCTATTTCGGGGTTGATATTGGGCCCCTCATTTTTCAGACTCTCATTTAAGAAATAGCTGCAAGCCTAGCAAAGGAAGATGAAAAGGCTGCAACAAACCATCATCGTCATCATGCTGACTAACGATCTGGTGCAACCGTATATCTTTGGGCGGGTGGGTGTCAACAAATCATGTCGCACATGTCATGTCTCGTCTGGGGCATGCCATTATTGCAGCAGGCAAGCGGTCATAACCTGAGATTGTTTGTGAGTGAAGTTGGAAAAAAACACTTCTCGACATGTGTTGTGTTCAGCTGTTTCTGTCAAGTTTGTCACAGGCAACAAATGTCAGTAGCAAGAGATGTGTTCACAGGTTTGAGATGTCAGTAAACCGCACAAGCACGCTCAAGATGTGTTCTTTTTTCACTCCGATATCATTGCTATGAAGTGCGTGAAACCGACTCCTGTTGACATAGATGCACTCGGTCGCTTCAAACATGTATGCAACTGAGCCTTCCTGTTATCGATATGTGCATTCTTTCTTGGGGTCAAAAACGGCGTCGTCGACACCTCCACGCATCTGCACTCAAGGACCGCACCACAAGTGTGTGTGTGTGCTTTTCAAGTGTATGACATGAATCACGATCTGTGCACCTCTACTTCCACAGGCAGAGTGCAATGCTTTAAAAATTCAAACGACACCGACATCAAGAAACCTCTCAATCGAACACCGCGTGATCTGCACCCGGCCTTCTTTCAAATGCACATTCATTCAGCACCTGCTAGTACCTTACGAGCACGGCGACCGTGGACGCGCCGAACGCCGTAAAAAACCTGCCTAGTTGCCCGACGGTCCAGCTTGAACAAGACAAGACGTCAAAACCGACACCTTAGACTCAACAGCCGCCCCCAGCTGTACAAGCAAGCAAGAAGAATCAAGAAGAGCTGCCCAAGTTTAGAGCCTAGAGGACAAAGCCTTGGGGCCCCACGCACGTGAACTAGGGGGACAAGGTGTGCCGTATGCACTCCCCTCGCAAGTTACAGGGCCGCAGCTCACTTGCCTTCGGGGGGACCGACGAGACCACCGACCACCTTGAGAACAAGGTGTGCCGTATCCATTCCCCGCGCAAGCCGCAGTACCGCAACTCACTTACCTTCGGGGGGACCGACGAGACCACCCCGGTCCCTACCGGACTGAAGGCTCGACAAGACCAAATCGCATGCGTCATGTCTCGCGTAGAGCATGCCAATGTTGCAGCAAGCAAGCGGTCATAACCTGAGATTGTTTGTGAGTGAAGTTGGAAAAAAACACTTCTCGACATGTGTTGTGTTCAGCTGTTTCTGTCAAGTTTGTCACAGGCAACAAATGTCAGTAGCAAGAGATGTGTTCACAGGCTTGAGATGTCAGTAAACCGCACAAGCACACTGAAGATGTGTTCTTCTTTCAATCCGACATGCTTGCTGTGAAGTGCGTGAAACCGACTCCTGTTGACATAGATGCACTCGGTCGCTTCAAACATGTATGCAACTGAGCCTTCCTGTTATCGATATGTGCATTCTTTCTTGGGGTCAAAAACGGCGTCGTCGACACCTACGCATCTGCACTCAAGGACCGCACCACAAGTGTGTGTGTGTGTGTGTGCTTTTCAAGTGTATGACATGAATCACGATCTGTGCACCTCTACTTCCACAGGCAGAGTGCAATGCTTTAAAAATTCAAACGACACCGACATCAAGAAACCTCTCAATCGAACACCGCGTGATCTGCACCCGGCCTTCTTTCAAATGCACATTCATTCAGCACCTGCTAGTACCTTACGAGCACGGCGACCGTGGACGCGCCGAACGCCGTAAAAAACCTGCCTAGCTGCCCGACGGTCCAGCTTGAACAAGACAAGACGTCAAAACCGACACCTTAGACTCAACAGCCGCCCCCAACTGTACAAGCAAGCAAGAAGAATCAAGAAGAGCTGCCCAAGTTTAGAGCCTGGAGGACAAAGCCTTGGGGCCCCAAGCACGTGAACTACGGGGACAAGGTGTGCGTATGCACTCCCCTCGCAAGTTACAGCGCCGCAGCTCACTTGGCTTGGGGGGGGACCGACGAGACCACCGACCACCTTGAGAACAAGGTGTGCCGTATCCATTCCCCGCGCAAGCCGCAGTACCGCAACTCACTTACCTTCGGAGGGACCGACGAGACCCCAGTCCCTACAGGACTGAAGGCTCAACAAGACCAAACCGCACATGTCATGTCTCACGTAGAGCATGCCACTGTTGCAGCAAGCAAGCGGTCATAACCTTTCATTGTTCATGATTGTTCGAAAGTGTTGTTGGGCAACCATCTAGACATGCTGGTGGGCAGCTATGACTGCACAATAGAAACCAGCTGTTTGCGAAAGGGAAACAAAATCACAATCACGAATTATGCCTTCGCTTTTTCTTTTCCTACAGTCCTACAGCATCATCGTCGTCTTAGCACGAGGTTTCCGGCCAGTCGGAACTCATCTAAACAAGCCTGCAGCCTCAAGTCAAGCACAGACATGTCCAGATGTGGGACAGTGCCAAGCTGAGCATCCCAGATAGTGTCCGCCTGCTGCCATGTCCGATTTCGATCGTGCAATGCTCTTGGTTGCTCGGGAGGTCCGTGCTGACGATGCAGCCATCTTCCTGAGCGGTACAAGACCTAAGCGGGCATGGCTTCCACTCGCACAGGATGGCTGAAGTGCCTGACCACACAACCGAACCACTCCATGCAGGACACCTCAGGCACGAACCCGGCGCTTATCTGCAATGCCAACGAATTCAATTTGCCTGCAGCCCACATGGAAGCTGACAGCACGTGCTACCCGACGCATGTTGCCGCAGATTCCTTCGCCTCAGTCTCTCAGTTCACGAACCGATGCGATTCGACCCGAACCAGGCTTTGCATGTGCACGCACGCTACCAGTGTAGTTGTGGGCCGAAAAGCATGCAGTCCTCCAGGCAAGGACATCCCGGAATCAGGCCCAGAGTGTTTGAAGCTAGCCAAGTCCACCAGTCCCACTACACCCTAAACTCTAAACCCTAAACCCTAAACCGTGTTGGAGCTGCAGGTGGGAAATCCAGAATGTCATAATGTGCTTTTCTAAGATCACGCCCGGCGGGACTTCCGAACTTCCACCCGCAGACCTGCCTCGTGCGACGCAGGCCATAGAGATGCTCAGCAGATACCAAAGCGCCATGTTCCTGCCACGTCGGATTGCCAACTAGCAAGAAGCGGCGCACAGCGTCAAGCCAAGGCAAGCTTCGAATCCCAACATCTTCGCGTATCCCCACCCCCGTCCTTGACCCGTCGCGCCCTGTGTTGCAACGGCAACTCGTGGCTGCAATCTGCCAGTTGGAGCCCACTGGTTGCGGCAACAATCACATCAACTCGGTGCACTTCCAACTCAAGAAAGTTCAGACCACATTTCCAGCATTCCTCCTCAGAGGCTTAGGTATTTGCACTCTCCACGACTTGTTTGAGACAGGAATGGTTGCAAACCTGAAGTCCCCTCCACATGCAAACAGCCGGAGGGTGGGTTGGGGGCTTTGAACAAGCTGGATGCTCTGTGAGCCCAAAGGCGAATCTCAGGGGCCTGGAAGGACTGGGGTGAAGCCGTGACGAAGCAATGTCCAAATCCGCCTCGTCAGGTCCAAACGTTTGGAGACACCCTGTTTTTGCGTTCGTTTGCCACCCCCTTGTCCGGCTCCCTTCATTTTACCAGGCCCCCCCCCCCCCCCCCCCCCCCCCCGCCCCCCCCCCCCCCCCCCCTTGCCCCCGTTTTCCTCCCGAAGCAAAAAGATGGCGTTTTTCTGCACTTGGGTATCAACAACCGTGTAAAGGTTGGCGTTGAGAGGTCCCCCTAGCATGTATACAACATCGACTGCCCCCTCGCCCTGCCGCTAAAGAGCCGAGGCGGGCGGCGTAGCGTTAAAATTACATCTAAGTTTACTTCATTGATGTTCCGCATTGGATCAGACAACACCTGGAGGACGTATCACCAAGATCGCCATCACCAACATTCACGCGTGTTCCAAGCACTCGAACCACGTCGCCATCACCCACAACTCATGATGGCACCTAGTGATCATACTGCGGGGCAGAGAGAGCTGCGCGGCAGGGAGAGCTCGAAACAAAAAAGAACAGTGTGGCAATTGACTGACAAGGTCGACACATCACGGCTACAAACTACCGACTCTTCCTTGAGTGTTGCTGTTTCGCTGTGTGAAATTTCGCACTTCAGAAGGTTGTCTTTGGGGTTTTAGGGCTTCGGGTTTTGCGTGAGATACTGTAGCCAGCCGACTTCACTTCTCATCAGGACAACACTAACAGAGCTCTGGGCCCTCCGTTCAACTGGTAAGTCAGGAAATAACTAGCCAAAGCATATCGGTTTCACGCGCATTCGGTCCAATGCCAGGCAAGCTGCAGGAAGCAGTTGCTTGCTTCTGCTCGTGCTACCGGCCTGAACATTCCCCGACACAAACTTGGGCCGTGTTCAACAAAGGGACAACAACGACGTTGCTGTGAAGGTGACGTCTCACACGCTTGATGTTAGGTGGCAGTGGCAGAAGCGATTCCCCACGGGTGTCCTGCCACATCACGAACAAACACTCGCATCCACAACAGCAGAACGTCCACGTGAACTCACAGATCCGGCTTTCAACTGCGGTGACGAAAGTGTATGCTATGTGGACAGTAGAAACGGATCGACGAAACGCAGAAGTGCATCAGTGACATAGCTTCCTGCGGCCCTTATGATCACACGCGATCCCGCTTCTGAGCACCAGGCTCAATCGCTCCGATCGCGAATCACTTCTTGACCGCACATGCAGATCCGGTGCTGAAGGCAGTGGGCCAAAGACGTTCAGCTGTCAGTATCCTGCTCTGACAGCTAACATGCTCCAAGCTTTCTTGTTGAGATCTCCATCTCCTTGCTTGAAGTTCTATAAATAGGTATGTATCTTCTGTCACCACACTGCGGCACTGGCCTCATCACCTTAGCAGTTCGAGCTCCTGCGAGGTTGGCCCTTCAAACCTGAGAGACGTTTCCTGTGCTTGAAGGCGCTCTAGCCTCCTTTGCCTGTTCGCTTCCAGTCAGCTACCAGACCTGCAAGCGATCCTCTGCAAGTGCCTGTGAAAGACACTCGAGACCATGCTGTGCTTCTTTCGGGCGGGGCAATGACTGGAGTCTGAAGCTTCGGACTTCATCTTCTCATGGCTTTGGCTGTGGGTTGCGCTCTAAAGCAGCACGGATTCAACAGGAGGCTCTGGCATTCCAGGCAAGCTGTCCTCCCGAAAAAGCACAGAAAATCTATATAAGCATTGGCTTGAAACCATCGAGCCGGCGATCACTGCAATATTGAGTCGCTTAGGTGTGCACCTTGAAAGCTTGGTGCAAACCGGGCTCTGTCAAAGTAAGACATGTGGCTCCTGGTCTGTGGCTTGGCCAGCACGCCAGGGGTTGCCAATTGATTCCTGGAATGACAGCTTGCCTGCCGTGCTAGCTTTGCTCCAGTCTCCGGACCATGTGCGATTTTGGAGTCTACCCTGGCAAATAATGAGAAATACAGTAATGAGGACACTCTTTATGGGGTCTCGATGAATCTTCCTTATTTGTCGAAACTCCTGATGGTCTCTCAACCAAGATCCCACGCGTCCTAAACCCTCAGCGAAGTTGGCCAAATTAGGCCAACTCGTCATGGGCGAACAGGCCTGCTGTGAAACTATGCCCGAGCATGGCATTACAAGACTCCATGAAGTGGGCCTTGTCCTCAGGGTCAAGGCTGGGGTCGGGAGGAGGGACGACCTCCTCACTTCTTCAGTGTGCCACCATAGATTGAAGTCCTAAGCCATTCTCCTAGGCACACGTGCCCCTAGGCGCGCTTCAAGAAAATGCTTTTCAAACCGCGAACAATCCCTGCTCGGGCTTCGGAGCCGGGCAAACCCAGCAGAGCTCTAGGTCGATCTCGTCACTCAAGGGGAGCGTCAGCACCGCTTTCCTCCAAAACGCCAGCAGTTTGGTGCTCCCCCAGATGGCTGAAGCCCAGAACCCAAAACGCTCAAGTCCTTGACCTGAGTCGTCACCCCAAAATGCGACGAGCGACGAGGAAAAGCAACCACTCTTGACCCAACCCCGAAGAACCAAAAGCCCAACGACGCAACGAATCCGATACACGACTTCCTTGACCCATACCTTTGCAACAAACCCTGTTAGCTCAAGTTCCTGAACTCTGTTTCACAAGGTACTGGACTGCTGCCCTCGCTGTTCCTGAACCCTGTCACCTCAAAGCTTCATACGATTTGTGTGTGGGTGTTTGAGTGTGTGTGTGTGTGTGCGTGTGTGGCTATGTGTTTGTTTGCTGGCGTGCTTGGGTGTCTCTTCGTCTGCGTCGCGACATCCCTCAGCCCCCAAACCCAGCGAAAACGTGAGACTCACCTCGCCCACGCGAACAGTGAGCCCACGCAGTCGTGTTCCCGCCATGTCCCTCGAAACCCAACTCAAGCGTGAGACTCACCTCGCCCACGCGAAAGTGAGCCCGCACCGTTCTGTTCTCGCCATGTCCCTCGAAATCCAATTCAAGCGTGAGACTCACCTCGCCCACGCGAAAAGTGAGCCGCCCACCCCTCCCCCGCCCCATCCCAGCCCACCCTGCCGTCCGGTGAGTTGCTGCTCACCAAAAGGTCGTTTAACAATTTTCAACAAGCGTGTATCATCCCTCCTGAAGATGCGGCTGGTTCTGCAGGCTGGTACCTCGGGCCATCGCACGACAAGGATTGTTGTGTGGTGCTGTGGAAAGAACAGCTGTGATTCTGGCGGGTTGCCTGAGGGGCACTTGGAGCTGTACCTGCATAGCCTTCTTCCGTACAACCTTTGAAGCCCGTGACGGGTATTCCGCCACCGTGTTCAGGATCGGCTGGCCCCTGTCATGGTAACCACGGCATGAGAGCAAGCCACACGAAAAGAAGCGCTATCGATCTGGCGCATGTGGAAGCTTCAGCTAGAGACCAGAATCCCGGTGCGGGCTGGGAAAGGGCATGGAAAGGATTTCACAGCGCCTGTGGCGACGCGTATGATTCCAGGGAGTCGCCTCACGGATCGGGCAAAGTTCGGGAGCGTTAAGATCTACTTCTGCTCGTGAAGTGCAGTGCCGGCCTGCTTGCGGCCCAGCAACACAGGCCTTTCCTTGGGTTCAATACAGAGACTTGACCTTGTACATCTTGTACGCAAACATGCTCTCCATGTTGCTCGATCGCAGCCGGACTGAGATAATGTCTTTCCAGCTCATGGCATGCAAACAGCCTGTCCCAGCGCAAATGACCTGGCCTGTATGTCTGTGTCCGTGTTTGTCTGTGTGCGTTGCGTGGATGTGTGGGTGTGTGCGGCTGTGTGTGCATGTGTGCGCGAGTGTGTTTGCTTGTCTTTTCGTCTGTTTGTCTGTGTTTCAGCCTCGAAGCCCCGGTTAAAAAACGTGAGACTCCCCTCGCCCATCGCGAAAAGTGCGCTCACGCTGTGGTGTTCTCGCCATGTCCCTCGAAACCCAGAGCAAACGTGAGACTCACCTCGCCCACGCGAACAGTGAGCCTATGCAGTCGTGTTCCCTCCATGTCCCTCGAAACCCAACTCAAGCGTGAGACTCACCTCGCCCACGCGAAAGTGAGCCCGCACCGTTCTGTTCTCGCCATGTCCCTCGAAATCCAATTCAAGCGTGAGACCACCCCTCCCCCGCCCCATCCCAGCCCACCCTGCCGTCCGGTGAGTTGCTGCTCACCAAAAGGTCGTTTAACAATTTTCAACAAGCGTGTATCATCCCTCCTGAAGATGCGGCTGGTTCTGCAGGCTGGTACCTCGGGCCATCGCACGACAAGGATTGTTGTGTGGTGCTGTGGAAAGAACAGCTGTGATTCTGGCGGCGGCGAGGACACCCTGATCCTGGACAAGTTCTCGGGTTGCCTGAGGGGCACTTGGAGCTGTACCTGCATAGCCTTCTTCCGTACAACCTTTGAAGCTCGTGACGGGTATTCCGCCACCGTGTTCAGGATCGGCTGGCCCCTGTCATGGTAACCACGGCATGAGAGCAAGCCACACGAAAAGAAGCGCTATCCCTCTCTGGCGCATGTGGAAGCTTCAGCTAGAGACCAGAATCCCGGCGCGGGTTGGGAAAGGGCATGGAAAGGATTTCACAGCGCCTGTGGCGACGCGTATGATTCCAGGGAGTCGCCTCACGGATCGGGCAAAGTTCGGGAGCGTTAAGATCTACTTCTGCTCGTGAAGTGCAGTGCCGGCCTGCTTGCGGCCCAGCAACACAGGCCTTTCCTTGGGTTCAATACAGAGACTTGACCTTGTACATCTTGTACGCAAACATGCTCTCCATGTTGCTCGATCGCAGCCGGACTGAGATAATGTCTTTCCAGCTCATGGCATGCAAACAGCCTGTCCCAGCGCAAATGACCTGGCCTGTATGTCTGTGTCCGTGTTTGTCTGTGTGCGTTGCGTGGATGTGTGGGTGTGTGCGGCTGTGTGTGCATGTGTGCGCGAGTGTGTTTGCTTGTCTTTTCGTCTGTTTGTCTGTGTTTCAGCCTCGAAGCCCCGGTTAAAAAACGTGAGACTCCCCTCGCCCATCGCGAAAAGTGCGCTCACGCTGTGGTGTTCTCGCCATGTCCCTCGAAACCCAGAGCAAACGTGAGACTCACCTCGCCCACGCGAACAGTGAGCCTATGCAGTCGTGTTCCCTCCATGTCCCTCGAAACCCAACTCAAGCGTGAGACTCACCTCGCCCACGCGAAAGTGAGCCCGCACCGTTCTGTTCTCGCCATGTCCCTCGAAATCCAATTCAAGCGTGAGACCACCCCTCCCCCGCCCCATCCCAGCCCACCCTGCCGTCCGGTGAGTTGCTGCTCACCAAAAGGTCGTTTAACAATTTTCAACAAGCGTGTATCATCCCTCCTGAAGATGCGGCTGGTTCTGCAGGCTGGTACCTCGGGCCATCGCACGACAAGGATTGTTGTGTGGTGCTGTGGAAAGAACAGCTGTGATTCTGGCGGCGGCGAGGACACCCTGATCCTGGACAAGTTCTCGAGTTGCCAGAGCAAATCTGTTTGCGCTTGGAGCTGTTCCTACCTAGCCGTCATACGAACACCCTTCGAAGCCCGTGGCGAGGATCCTACTAATCGTTGCCCCCTGTCATGGCAATCAGGGCATGGCGCAAATCAGACGAAAGAAGCGCTATCCCTCCATGACGCATGCGGAAGTCCAAGGACAGCTTGCAAACATGCCAGTTCTGCGAGTTCTGCGCAGTCGTAGACACCTTCGCACATGGGACCGTTTCAAGGTCTTGCATGCAAGCTCTGGGGTTGCCAAGTTGATGTAGGAGTAGAGGTCACAGTTACGGCTCAGCAGGCAAATCTGCCTCAAAGTTCGGTGGGTGTTGCCACTTCGGATTGAGGTGCCTACTACGACAACCCGGCGGTTCACCAACAAGATTCAACGATGACGACGCGGACAATCATGATGACGACGAGAATGATGGTGATGATGACCCTGGCCATGGTCGTGGTGATGGTGGCGGACGTGGCATGGCACCAAGATCCACACTTGCCAATCTAAAGGGCTCAGTGTTACGAATCGGAATCGCCCTTAAATGCACCACAGGTGCACCTGCTCATCTTCGTCGCAGTCACAGCCGCAAACGGCACCCATTTTCAGATTCCGTTTGTCCAGAGCTTACGATTACAAGCCTACCATTACAAGCCTACCAACTGATAAGATCGCCATGGAGTCCTGGCTCGGCCTAGCCCAGCTGCGATCAACATCCCATGCTTGAAGCAGAATGACAGTACAAGGGACGATAAAGGATATCGATGCTGGTCTAAAGGCCATGAAGCTTGAATCGGCAGAGAAGAAGGCTGCGCGCATGAGGGTCTCCCTGAGGGCGTTCGAACAGTCGACCACCGGCCCTGCCCACATACCGTACCCCTGCAACTGTGAACGTCCGGTAGGGCCAAAAAAAATAGTAATACTTATAGCAAGCAGACTGGACTGCATAGTCCACGGAAAGACGGAAAGACCCTTTATCACACTGAGTGGACATTGCATGAAGGCTGAGTGCCATGTACCACATCAACTCGCAAACCCCAGCAGCCAGTCACATTCAACCACGGCATTCTTTTGCGCAATCGCCGCCGCTCGCTTAGACGGACACTCTTGCACAGCAGCTCTCAGGCGAAACCAGAACAGCTCTCGTGGTGGTCCATGTCGACCTGCATTACAGAAAGCTTCTGCTGCACAATCAATCGGCAATATGCGGACACTGCGGAGCCTCGATGCCAGCTGTGGCGGGCAACTTGCTTCCGCACAGCTGCTCTCCACTCCACCTGAGCCAGTATGGCCCGTGCCAGCTGCCGTAGAAGCACCCATCAGGCAAGACCGATGCATGCTGATACGTGAGACTCACCATGAGGACGCGCTGCCCGACCAGCTGGGCCGAGAAACACGAGACGGTGTCTGGGCAACTTCGCAAACCACCGCACTGCACGCGGCCTCCGTCCATTTGGCACATAAAAGCACGCGCCAGGGCAGTGAGCAGGAGCGGCATTTTGGAAGAGCAGCATCATGACACATCCCTCATATAACCTTTGCGGATAGTTTTTGATGCCGGACACTGTCGACTCCACCTGTGATGCTTGTCATTCTGTCCGGAGCTTCCGAGGCAGCTTCTGCGCGAAACTCTTGAAAATTTTCCTTGCAATTTGCAAGGCCTACCATGCAAAGATCTACGAATTCAGGGGTGGACGTTGGCGTTACAAACTTACAGTATCTTTGACATTTGCAGTCTGTGCCATACAAAAATACAAAACTCAAGGGTGGACGTTGGCGTTACAAACTTACAGTGTCTTTGACATTTGCAGTCTCTGCCATACAAAAATACAAAACTCAAGGGTGGACGTTGGCGTTACAACATTTGCTTACAGGGTGTTGGCGTTTTACAGACATTTGCATTCTCTGCCATACAAAAATACAAAACTCAAGGGCGGACGTTGGCGTTACAAACTTACAGTGTCTTTGACATTTGCAGTCTCTGCCATACAAAAAAACAAAACTCAAGGGTGGACGATGGCGTTACAAACTTACAGTGTCTGTGACATTTGCAGTCTCTGCCATACAAAAATACAAAACTCACGGGTGGGCGTTGGCGTTACAAACTTACAGTGTCTTTGACATTTGCAGTCTCTGCCACACAAAAATACAAAACTCAAGGGTGGACGTTGGCGTTACAAACTTACAGTGTCTTTGACATTTGTGGTCTCTGCCATACAAAAATACAAAACCCAAGGGTGGACGTGGGCGTTACAAACTTACAGTGTCTTTGACATTTGCAGTCTCTGCCATACAAAAATACAAAACTCAAGGGTGGACGTTGGCGTTACAAACTTACAGTGTCTTTGACATTTGCAGTCTCTGCCATACAAAAATACAAAACTCAAGGGTGGACGTTGGCGTTACAAACTTGCAGTGTCTTTGACATTTGCATTCTCTGCCATACAAAAATACAAAACTCAAGGGTGGACGTTGGCGTTACAAACTTACAGTGTCTTTGACATTTGCAGTCTCTGCCATACAAACATACAGAACTCAAGGGTGGACGTTGGCGTTACAAACTTATAGTGTCTTTGACATTTGCAGTCTCTGCCATACAAACATACAAAACTCAAGGGTGGACGTTGGCGTTACAAACTTACAGTGTCTTTGACATTTGCAGTCTCTGCCATACAACAATACAAAACTCAAGGGTGGACGTTGGCGTTACAAACTTACAGTGTCTTTGAGATTTGCAGTCTCTGCCATACAAAAATACAAAACTCAAGGGTGGACGTTGGCGTTACAAACTTACAGTGTCTTTGACATTTGCAGTCTCTGCCATACCAAAATACAAAACCCAAGGGTGGACGTTGGCGTTACAAACTTACAGTGTCTTTGACATTTGCAGTCTCTGCCATACAAAAATACAAAACTCAAGGGTGGACGTTGGCGTTACAAACTTACAGTGTCTTTGACATTTGCAGTCTCTGCCATATACAAATACAAAAATACAAAACTCAAGGGTGGACGTTGGCGTTACAAACTTACAGTGTCTTTGACATTTGCAGTCTCTGCCATACAAAAATACAAAACTCAAGGGTGGACGTTGGCGTTACAAACTTACAGTGTCTTTGACATTTGCAGTCTCTGCCATACAAAAATACAAAACTCAAGGGTGGACGTTGGCGTTACAAACTACAGTGTCTTTGACATTTGCAGTCTCTGCATACAAAAAACAAATCAAGGTTGACGTTGGCGTTAAAAAACTTACAGTGCATTTGCGTCTCTGCCATACAAAAATGACGTTGGCGTTACAAACCAAACAAAATTGGAAGTGGCGTTACAACTTACAGTGTCTTTGACATTGTGGCCAAAACTCAAGGGTGGACGTGGGCGTTACAAACTTACAGTGTCTTTGACATTTGTGGTCTCTGCCATACAAAAATACAAAACCCAAGGGTGGACGTTGGCGTTACAAACTTACAGTGTCTTTGACATTTGCAGTCTCTGCCATACAAAAATACAAAACTCAAGGGTGGACGTTGGCGTTACAAACTTACAGTGTCTTTGACATTTGCAGTCTCTGCCATACAAAAATACAAAACTCAAGGGTGGACGTTGGCGTTACAAACTTGCAGTGTCTTTGACATTTGCATTCTCTGCCATACAAAAATACAAAACTCAAGGGTGGACGTTGGCGTTACAAACTTACAGTGTCTTTGACATTTGCAGTCTCTGCCATACAATACAAAACTCAAGGGTGGACCTTGGCGTCACAAACTTACAGTGTTTTGGACATTTGCAGTCGCTGCCATGCGGAAATACAAAACTCAAGGGTGGACGTTGGCGTTACAAACTTACAGTGTCTTTGACATTTGCAGTCTCTGCCATACCAAAAATACAAAACCCAAGGGTGGACGTTGGCGTTACAAACTTACAGTGTCTTTGACATTTGCAGTCTCTGCCATACAAACATACAAAACTCAAGGGTGGAGGCGTTACAAACTTACAGTGTCTTTGACATTTGCAGTCTCTGCCATACAAAAATACAAAACTCAAGGGTGGACGTTGGCGTTACAAGCTTACAGTGTCTTTGACATTTGCAGTCTTTGCCATACAACAATACAAAACTCAAGGGTGGACGTTGGCGTTACAAACTTACAGTGTCTTTGACATTTGTAGTCTCTGCCATACAAATATCCAAAACTCAAGGGTGGACGTTGGCGTTACAAACTTACAGTGTCTTTGACATTTGCAGTCTCTGCCATACAACAATACAAAACTCAAGGGTGGACGCTGGCGTTACAAGCTTACAGTGTCTTTGACATTTGCAGTCTCCGCCATACAAAAACCCCAAGGGTGGACGTTGGCGTTACAAACTTACAGTGTCTTTGACATTTGCAGTCTCTGCCATACAAAAATACAAAACTCAAGGGTGGACGTTGGCGTTACAAACTTACAGTGTCTTTGACATTTGCAGTCTCTGCCATACAAAAATACAAAACTCAAGGTGGACGTTGGCGTTACAAACTTACAGTGTCTTTGACATTTGCAGTCTCTGCCATACAAAAATACAAAACTCAAGGGTGGACGTTGGCGTCACAAACTTACAGTGTCTTTGACATTTGCAGTCTTTGCCATACAACAATACAAAACTCAAGGGTGGACGTTGGCGTTACAAACTTACAGTGTCTTTGACATTTGCAGTCTCTGCCATACAAAAATACAAAACTCAAGGGTGGACGTTGGCTTTACAAACTTACAGTGTCTTTGACATTTGCAGTCTGTGCCATGCAAAAATACAAAACCCAAGTGTGGACGTTGGCGTTACAAACTTACAGTGTCTTTGACATTTGCAGTCTCTGCCATACAAAAATACAAAACTCAAGGGTGGACGTTGGCGTTACAAACTTATAGTGTCTTTGACATTTGCAGTCTCTGCCATACAAAAATACAAAACTCAAGGGTGGACGTTGGCGTTACAAACTTACAGTGTCTTTGACATTTGCAGTCTCTGCCATACAAAAATACAAAACTCAAGGGTGGACCTTGGCGTTACAAACTTACAGTGTCTTTGACATTTGCAGTCTCTGCCATACAACAATCCAAAACCCAAGGGTGGACGTTGGCGTTACAAACTTACAGTGTCTTTGACATTTGCAACTCAAGGGTGGACGTTGGCGTTACAAACTTACAGTGTCTTTGACATTTGCAGTCTCTGCCATACAAAAATACAAAACTCAAGGGTGGACGTGGGCGTTACAAACTTACAGTGTCTTTGACATTTGCAATCTCTGCAATACAAACATACAAAACTCAAGGGTGGACGTTGGCGTTACAAACTCAGTGTCGTTTGACATTTGCAGAGTCTCTGCCATACAAAAAATACAAACCTCAAGGGTGGACGTTGGCGTTTACAAACTTACAAGTGTCTTTGACATTGCAGTCTCTGCCATACACAATACAACCTCAAGGGTGTTGACGATGGCCGTTACACACGTACATTGTCTTTGAGATTTTGGCATTCTCTGCCATACAAAATGCAAAACCCAAGTGTGGACGTTGGCGTTACACCTAGCGTGTCCTTTGACTTGCCGAGTCTCGCCATCCAACATACAAACCTCAAAGGTGGACGTTGGCTTTACAAACTTGCAGTGGCCTTTGACATTTGCAAGTCCCTCTCCGCCATACAACATACACAAACTAAGGGTGGACTTTGGCGTTACCAACTACAGTGTCCTTTGACATTTGCATCCCTCTGCCATACAAAAAATATAAACCTACGGTGGAACGTTGGCGTTTTACAACTTACAGTGTCTTTGACATTTGCAGTCTCTGCGATACAAAAATACAAAACTCAAGGGTGGACGTTGGCGTTACAAACTTACAGTGTCTTTGACATTTGCAGTCTCTGCCATGCAAAAATACAAAACTCAAGGGTGGACGTGGGCGTTACAAACTTACAGTGTCTTTGACATTTGTGGTCTCTGCCATACAAAAATACAAAACCCAAGGGTGGACGTGGGCGTTACAAACTTACAGTGTCTTTGACATTTGCAGTCTCTGCCATACAAAAATACAAAACTCAAGGGTGGACGTTGGCGTTACAAACTTACAGTGTCTTTGACATTTGCAGTCTCTGCCATACAAAAATACAAAACTCAAGGGTGGACGTTGGCGTTACAAACTTGCAGTGTCTTTGACATTTGCATTCTCTGCCATACAAAAATACAAAACTCAAGGGTGGACGTTGGCGTTACAAACTTACAGTGTCTTTGACATTTGCAGTCTCTGCCATACAATACAAAACTCAAGGGTGGACCTTGGCGTCACAAACTTACAGTGTTTTGGACATTTGCAGTCGCTGCCATGCGGAAATACAAAACTCAAGGGTGGACGTTGGCGTTACAAACTTACAGTGTCTTTGACATTTGCAGTCTCTGCCATACCAAAAATACAAAACCCAAGGGTGGACGTTGGCGTTACAAACTTACAGTGTCTTTGACATTTGCAGTCTCTGCCATACAAACATACAAAACTCAAGGGTGGAGGCGTTACAAACTTACAGTGTCTTTGACATTTGCAGTCTCTGCCATACAAAAATACAAAACTCAAGGGTGGACGTTGGCGTTACAAGCTTACAGTGTCTTTGACATTTGCAGTCTTTGCCATACAACAATACAAAACTCAAGGGTGGACGTTGGCGTTACAAACTTACAGTGTCTTTGACATTTGTAGTCTCTGCCATACAAATATCCAAAACTCAAGGGTGGACGTTGGCGTTACAAACTTACAGTGTCTTTGACATTTGCAGTCTCTGCCATACAAAAATACAAAACTCAAGGGTGGACGCTGGCGTTACAAGCTTACAGTGTCTTTGACATTTGCAGTCTCCGCCATACAAAAACCCCAAGGGTGGACGTTGGCGTTACAAACTTACAGTGTCTTTGACATTTGCAGTCTCTGCCATACAAAAATACAAAACTCAAGGGTGGACGTTGGCGTTACAAACTTACAGTGTCTTTGACATTTGCAGTCTCTGCCATACAAAAATACAAAACTCAAAGGTGGACGTTGGCGTTACAAACTTGCAGTGTCTTTGACATTTGCAGTCTCTGCCATACAAAAATACAAAACTCAAGGGTGGACGTTGGCGTCACAAACGTACAGTGTCTTTGACATTTGCAGTCTTTGCCATACAACAATACAAAACTCAAGGGTGGACGTTGGCGTTACAAACTTACAGTGTCTTTGACATTTGCAGTCTCTGCCATACAAAAATACAAAACTCAAGGGTGGACGTTGGCTTTACAAACTTACAGTGTCTTTGACATTTGCAGTCTGTGCCATGCAAAAATACAAAACCCAAGTGTGGACGTTGGCGTTACAAACTTACAGTGTCTTTGACATTTGCAGTCTCTGCCATACAAAAATACAAAACTCAAGGGTGGACGTTGGCGTTACAAACTTATAGTGTCTTTGACATTTGCAGTCTCTGCCATACAAAAATACAAAACTCAAGGGTGGACGTTGGCGTTACACACTACAGTGTCTTTGACAGTGCAGTCCTCTGCCATACAAAATAACAAACTCAAGGGTGGACGTTGGCGTTAACATAAACTTACAGTTTCTTTGACATTTGCAGTCCTCTGCCATACAACAAGCCAAACCCAAGGGTGGAACGTTTGCGTTACAAACTTACAGTGTTTTGACTTTGCAACTCAAGGTGGACGGTTGGCGTTTACAAACTTAAACAGTGTCCTTTGAACATTTGCGTCTCTGCCATACAAAAATACAGAACTCAAGGGTGGACGTTGGCGTTACAAACTTACAGTGTCTTTGACATTTGCAGTCTCTGCCATACAAACATACAAAACTCAAGGGTGGACGTTGGCGTTACAAACTTACCGTGTCCTTGACATTTGCAGTCTCTGCCATACAAAAATACAAAACTCAAGGGTGGACGTTGGCGTTACAAACTTACAGTGTCTTTGACATTTGCAGTCTCTGCCATACAACAATACAAACTAAGGTTGGACGTTGTCGTTACCACAACTTACAGTGTCTTTAGATTTGCAGCTCTCTGCCATACAAAAATAAAAAACTCAAGGGTGACGTTTGGCGTTACAAACTTACAGTGTCCTTTGAACCTTTGGCAGTCTCTGCCATACCAAAATACAAAACGCACAAGGTTGACGTTGTCGTTACAACTTGGCAGTGTCTTTGACATTTCGCAGTCTCCGCATAACAAAAATACAAAACTCAAGGCTGACTTTGGCGTTACAAATTACAGTGCTTGAATTTGCAGTCTCTGCCATACAAAAATACAAAACTCAAGGTGGACGTTGGCGTTACAGCTTCCAGTGTCTTTGACATTTGCAGGCTCTGCGATACAAATACAAAACTCAAGGGTGTACGTTGGCGTTACAAGCGTCAGTGTCTTTGACTTTGCAGTCTTCTGCCATGCAAAAATACAAAACTCAAGGGTGGACCATACAGTGTCACATTTGTGGTCTCTGCCATACAAAAATACAAAACTCAAAGGTGGACGTTGGCGTTACAAACTTACAGTGTCTTTGACATTTGCAGTCTCTGCCATACAAAAATACAAAACTCAAGGGTGGACGTTGGCGTTACAAACTTACAGTGTCTTTGACATTTGCAGTCTCTGCCATACAAAAATACAAAACTCAAGGGTGGACGTTGGCGTTACAAACTTGCAGTGTCTTTGACATTTGCATTCTCTGCCATACAAAAATACAAAACTCAAGGGTGGACGTTGGCGTTACAAACTTACAGTGTCTTTGACATTTGCAGTCTCTGCCATACAATACAAAACTCAAGGGTGGACCTTGGCGTCACAAACTTACAGTGTTTTGGACATTTGCAGTCGCTGCCATGCGGAAATACAAAACTCAAGGGTGGACGTTGGCGTTACAAACTTACAGTGTCTTTGACATTTGCAGTCTCTGCCATACCAAAAATACAAAACCCAAGGGTGGACGTTGGCGTTACAAACTTACAGTGTCTTTGACATTTGCAGTCTCTGCCATACAAACATACAAAACTCAAGGGTGGAGGCGTTACAAACTTACAGTGTCTTTGACATTTGCAGTCTCTGCCATACAAAAATACAAAACTCAAGGGTGGACGTTGGCGTTACAAGCTTACAGTGTCTTTGACATTTGCAGTCTTTGCCATACAACAATACAAAACTCAAGGGTGGACGTTGGCGTTACAAACTTACAGTGTCTTTGACATTTGTAGTCTCTGCCATACAAATATACAAAACTCAAGGGTGGACGTTGGCGTTACAAACTTACAGTGTCTTTGACATTTGCAGTCTCTGCCATACAACAATACAAAACTCAAGGGTGGACGCTGGCGTTACAAGCTTACAGTGTCTTTGACATTTGCAGTCTCCGCCATACAAAAACCCCAAGGGTGGACGTTGGCGTTACAAACTTACAGTGTCTTTGACATTTGCAGTCCTCTGCCATACAAAAATACAAAACTCAGGGTGGACGTTGGCGTTACAAACTTCCAGTGTCTGTTGACATTTGCAGTCTCTGCCAAAATACAAACTCAAAGGTGGACGGTTGGCGTTACAAACTTGCAAGTGTCTTTGACATTTGCCTCTGCCATACAAAAATACAAAACTCAAGGGTGGACGTTGGCGTTACAAACTTACAGTGTCTTTGACATTTGCAGTCTCCGACATACAAAAATACAAAACTCAAGGGTGGACGTTGGCGTTACAAACTTACAGTTTCTTTTGACATTTGCAGTCTCTGCCATACAAAAATACAAAACCCAAGGGTGGACGTTGGCGTCACAAACTTACAGTGGTCTTTGACATTTGCAGTCTTTGCCATACAACAAAACAAAACTCAAGGGTGGACGTTGGCGTTACAAACTTACAGTGTCTTTGACATTTGCAGTCTCTGCCATACAAAAATACAAAACTCAAGGGTGGACGTTGGCTTTACAAACTTACAGTGTCTTTGACATTTGCAGTCTGTGCCATGCAAAAATACAAAACCCAAGTGTGGACGTTGGCGTTACAAACTTACAGTGTCTTTGACATTTGCAGTCTCTGCCATACAAAAATACAAAACTCAAGGGTGGACGTTGGCGTTACAAACTTATAGTGTCTTTGACATTTGCAGTCTCTGCCATACAAAAATACAAAACTCAAGGGTGGACGTTGGCGTTACAAACTTACAGTGTCTTTGACATTTGCAGTCTCTGCCATACAAAAATACAAAACTCAAGGGTGGACCTTGGCGTTACAAACTTACAGTGTCTTTGACATTTGCAGTCTCTGCCATACAACAATCCAAAACCCAAGGGTGGACGTTGGCGTTACAAACTTACAGTGTCTTTGACATTTGCAACTCAAGGGTGGACGTTGGCGTTACAAACTTACAGTGTCTTTGACATTTGCAGTCTCTGCCATACAAAAATACAAAACTCAAGGGTGGACGTGGGCGTTACAAACTTACAGTGTCTTTGACATTTGCAATCTCTGCAATACAAACATACAAAACTCAAGGGTGGACGTTGGCGTTACAAACTTACAGTGTCTTTGACATTTGCAGTCTCTGCCATACAAAATACAAACTCAAGGGTGGACGTTGGCGTTACAAACTTACAGTGTCTTTGACATTTGCAGTCTCTGCCATACAAAAATACAAAACTCAAGGGTGGACGTTGGCGTTACAAACTTACAGTGTCTTTGACATTTGCAGTCTCTGCCATACAAAAATACAAAACTCAAGGGTGGACGTTGGCGTTACAAACTTGCAGTGTCTTTGACATTTGCAGTCTCTGCCACCATCTCCGCCATACAAAAATACAAAACTCAAGGGTGGACGTTGGCGTTACAAAATAACAGTGTCTTTGACATTTGCAGTCTCTGCCATACAAAAATACAAAACTCAAGGGTGGACGTTGGCGTTACAAACTTATAGTGTCTTTGACATTTGCAGTCTCTGCCATACAAACATACAAAACTCAAGGGTGGACGTTGGCGTTACAAACTTACAGTGTCTTTGACATTTGCAGTCTCTGCCATACAAAAATACAAAACTCAAGGGTGGACGTTGGCGTTACAAACTTACAGTGTCTTTGACATTTGCAGTCTCTGCCATACAAAAATACAGAACTCAAGGGTGGACGTTGGCGTTACAAACTTACAGTGTCTTTGAGATTTGCAGTCTCTGCCATACAAACATACAAAACTCAAGGGTGGACGTTGGCGTTACAAACTTACAATGTCTTTGACATTTGCAGTCTCTGCCATACAAAAATACAAAACCTAATAAGGGCGGACGTTGGCGTTACAAACTTTCAGTGTCTTTGACATTTGCAGTCTCTGCCACACAAAAATACAAAACTCAAGGGTGGACGTTGGCGTTACAAACTTACAGTGTCTTTGGCATTTGCAGTCTCTGCCATACAAACATACAAAACTCAAGGGTGGACGTTGGTGTTACAAATTTACAGTGTCTTTGACATTTGCAGTCTCTGCCATACACAAATACAAAACTCAAGGGTGGACGTTGGCGTTACAAGCTTACAGTGTCTTTGACATTTGCAGTCTCTGCGATACAAAAATACAAAACTCAAGGGTGGACGTTGGCGTTACAAACTTACAGCGTCTTTGACATTTGCAGTCTCTGCCATGCAAAAATACAAAACTCAAGGGTGGACGTTGGCGTTACAAACTTACAGTGTCTTTCACATTTGCAGTCTCTGCCATACAAAAATACAAAACCCAAGGGTGGACCTTGGCGTTACAAACTTACAGTGTCTTTGACATTTGCAGTCTCTGCCATACAAAAATACAAAACTCAAGGGTGGACGTTGGCGTTACAAACTTACAGTGTCTTTGACATTTGCAGTCTCTGCCATACAAAAATACAAAACTCAAGGGTGGACGTTGGCATTACAAACTTACAGTGTCTTTGACATTTGCAGTCTTTGCCATACAAAAATACAAAACTCAAGGGTGGACGTTGGCGTTACAAACTTACAGTGTCTTTGACATTTGTAGTCTCTGCCATACAAAAATACAAAACCCAAGGGTGGACGTTGGCGTTACAAACTTACAGTGTCTTTGACATTTGCAGTCTCTGCCATACAAACATACAAAACAAAAGGGTGGACGTTGGCATTACAAACTTACAGTGTCTTTGACATTTGCAGTCTCTGCCATACAAAAATACAAAACTCAAGGATGGACGTTGGCGTTACAAACTTACAGTGTCTTTGACATTTGCAGTCTCTGCCATACAAGAATACAAAACTCAAGGGTGGACGTTGGCGTTACAAACTTACAGTGTCTTTGACATTTGCAGTCTCTGCCATACAACATACAAAACTCAAGGGTGGACGTTGGCGTTACAGTGTCTTTGACATTTGCAGTCTCTGCCATACAACAATACAAAACTCAAGGGTGGACCTTGGCGTCACAAACTTACAGTGTCTTGGACATTTGCAGTCGCTGCCATGCGAAAATACAAAACTCAAGGGTGGACGTTGGCGTTACAAACTTACAGTGTCTTTGACATTTGCAGTCTCTGCCATACCAAAAATACAAAACCCAAGGGTGGACGTTGGCGTTACAAGCTTACAGTGTCTTTGACATTTGCAGTCTCTGCCATACAAACATACAAAACTCAAGGGTGGACGTTGGCGTTACAAACTTACAGTGTCTTTGACATTTGCAGTCTCTGCCATACAAAATACAGAACTCAAGGGTGGACGTTGGCGTTACAAACTTATAGTGTCTTTGACATTTGCAGTCTCTGCCATACAAACATACAAAACTCAAGGGTGGACGTTGGCGTTACAAACTTACAGTGTCTTTGACATTTGCAGTCTCTGCCATACAAAAATACAAAACCCAATAAGGGCGGACGTTGGCGTTACAAACTTTCAGTGTCTTTGACATTTGCAGTCTCTGCCATACAAACATACAAAACTCAAGGGTGGACGTTGGCGTTACAAACTTACAGTGTCTTTGACATTTGCAGTCTCTGCCATACAAAAAACCCAAGGGTGGACCTTGGCGTTACAAACTTACAGTGTCTTTGACATTTGCAGTCTCTGCCATACAAAACTACAAAACTCAAGGGTGGACGTTGGCGTTACAAACTTACAGTGTCTTTGACATTTGCAGTCTCTGCCATACAACAATACAAAACCCAAGGGTGGACGTTGGCGTTACAAACTTACAGTGTCTTTGACATTTGCAGTCTTTGCCATACAAACATACAAAACTCAAGGGTGGACGTTGGCGTTCAAACTTACAGTGTCTTTGACATTTGCAGTCTCTGCCATACAACAATACAAAACTCAAGGGTGGACGCTGGCGTTACAAGCTTACAGTGTCTTTGACATTTGCAGTCTCCGCCATACAAAAAACCCAAGGGTGGACGTTGGCGTTACAAACTTACAGTGTCTTTGACATTTGCAGTCCCTGCCATACAAAAATACAAAACTCAAGGGTGGACGTTGGCGTTACAAACTTACAGTGTCTTTGACATTTGCAGTCTCTGCCATACAAAAATACAAAACTCAAGGGTGGACGTTGGCGTTACAAACTTACAGTGTCTTTGACATTTGCAGTCTCTGCCATACAAAAATACAGAACTCAAGGGTGGACGTTGGCGTTACAAACTTACAGTGTCTTTGACATTTGCAGTCTCTGCCATACAAACATACAAAACTCAAGGGTGGACGTTGGCGTTACAAACTTACAGTGTCTTTGACATTTGCAGTCTCTGCCATACAAAAATACAAAACTCAAGGGTGGACGTTGGCGTTACAAACTTACAGTGTCTTTGACATTTGCAGTCTCCGCCATACAAACATACAAAACCCAAGGGTGGACGTTGGTGTTACAAACTTACAGTGTCTTTGACATTTGCAGTCTCTGCCATACAAACATACAAAACTCAAGGGTGGACGTTGGCGTTACAAACTTACAGTGTCTTTGACATTTGCAGTCTCTGCGATACAAAAATACAAAACTCAAGGGTGGACGTTGGCGTTGCAAACTTACAGTGTCTTTGACATTTGCAGTCTCTGCCATACAAAAATACAAAACCCAAGGGTGGACGTTGGCGTTACAAACTTACAGTGTCTTTGACATTTGCAGTCTCTGCCATACAAAAATACAAAACTCAAGGGTGGACGTTGGCGCTACAAACTTGCAGTGTCTTTGACATTTGCAGTCTTTGCCATACCAAAATACAAAACTCAAGGGTGGAAGTTGGCGTTACAAACTTACAGTGTCTGTGACATTTGCAGTCTCTGCCATACAAAAAATACAAAACTCAAGGGTGGACGTTGGCGTTGCCAACTTACAGTGTCTTTGACATTTGCAGTCTCTGCCATACAAGAATACAAAACTCAAGGGCGGACGTTGGCGTTACAAACTTGCAGTGTCTTTGACATTTGCAGTCTCTGCCATACAAACATACAAAACTCAAGGGTGGACGTTGGCGTTACAAACTTACAGTGTCTTTGACATTTGCAGTCTCTGCCATACAAAAATACAAAAACTCAAGGGTGGACGTTGGCGTCACAAATTACAGTGTCTTGGACATTTGCAGTCTCTGCCATGCGAAAATACAAAACTCAAGAGTGGACGTTGGCGTTACAAACTTACAGTGTCTTTGACATTTGCAGTCCCTGCCATACAACAATACAAAACTCAAAGGTGGACGTTGGCGTTGCAAACTTACAGTGTCTTTGACATTTGCAGTCTCTGCCATACAAAAATACAAAACTCAAGGGTGGACGTTGGCGTTACAAACTTACAGTGTCTTTGACATTTGCAGTCTCTGCCATACGAAAATACAAAACTCAAGGGTGGACGTTGGCGTTACAAACTTACAGTGTCTTTGACATTTGCAGTCTCTGCCATACAACAATACAAAACTCAAGGGTGGACGTTGGCGCTACAAACCTACAGTGTCTTTGACATTTGCAGTCTCTGCCATACAAGAATATGGACGTTGGCGTACAAACTTACAGTGTCTTTGACAGTCTCTGGGGTGGACGTTGGCGTTACAAACTTACAGTGTCTTTGACATTTGCAGTCTCTGCGATACACAAATACAAAACTCAAGGGTGGACGTTGGCGTCACAAATTACAGTGTCTTGACATTTGCAGTCTCTGCCATACAAATACAAAACTCAAGGGTGGACGTTGGCGTTACAAACTTACAGTGTCTTTGACATTTGCAGTCTCTGCCATACAAAAATACAAAACCCAAGGGTGGACGTTGGCGTTACAAGCTTACAGTGTCTTTGACATTTGCAGTCTCTGCCATACAAAAATACAAAACTCAAGGGTGGACGTTGGCGTTACAAGCTTACAGTGTCTTTGACATTTGCAGTCTCTGCCATACAAACATACAAAACTCAAGGGTGGACGTTGGCGTTACAAACTTACAGTGTCTTTGACATTTGCAGTCTCTGCCATACAAAAATACAAAACTCAAGGGTGGACGTTGGCGTTACAAGCTTGCAGTGTCTTTGACATTTGCAGTCTCTGCCATACAAAAATACAAAACTCAAGGGTGGACGTTGGCGTTACAAACTTACAGTGTCTTTGACATTTGCAGTCTCTGCCATACAAAAATACAAAACTCAAGGGTGGACGTTGGCGTTACAAACTTACAGTGTCTTTGACATTTGCAGTCTCTGCCATACAAAAATACAAAACCCAAGGGTGGACGTTGGCGTTACAAGCTTAGAGTGTCTTTGACATTTGCAGTCTCTGCCATACAAACATACAAAACTCAAGGGTGGACGTTGGCGTTGCAAACTTACAGTGTCTTTGACATTTGCAGTCTCTGCCAGACACAAATACGAAACTCAAGGGTGGACGTTGGCGTTACAAACTTACAGTGTCTTTGACATTTGCAGTCTCTGCCATACACAAATACAAAACTCAAGTGTGGACGTTGGCGTTACAAACTTACAGTGTCTTTGACATTTGCAGTCTCTGCCATACAAACATACAAAACTCAAGGGTGGACGTTGGCGATCCAAACTTACAGTGTCCTTGAGATTTGCAGTCTCCACCATACAAAGATAGAAGACTTCAAGGGTGGACATTGGCGTTACAATCTTACGGTGTCCTTGACACTTGCAAAATCTACCATACAAAAATGCAAGAATTCCAGGGTGGACGTTGGTGGCCATTGGCGTTGCAGACTTACAGGATCCTTGAAACTTGCAAAGTCTACCATACACAGATACAAAAGTTAGATGGGGGGACGTTGCTTGCAAGCTTACCGAAATTACAAAGTCTACCATACAACGATACCAAAATTCAAGGACGGAACTTACTGTGTCCTTGGTTTGCATCGTCTGCCATACGAAGATACAACAATACAAGGGTGGACGTTGGCGCCACAAACGTAGGATGTAAATTGAATATTTGCTCAGTCTGCCATAGAAAGAAACAAAAAGAAGGGTGTACGTCAGCGTTAATGACTTACAGTGTCCTTGAAACTAGCAAAGTCTACCATACACAAATACAAAAGTTCAAGGGTAGACGTTGGCCCTGCAAACTTACAGTGTAATTTGCAAAGCCTACCATACAATGATACAACAAACAAAGGGTGGACGTTGGCGTTGCAAACTTACAGTGTCCTTGCAATTTGCAACGTCTAATGTACAAAGAAACAATTCAAGCGTAGACGCTGGCATTACAAACTTACGGTATGCCAGAAAATTGCGAAGTCTACCACCAAAAGGTACAAAGATTCCAGGGTGGAGGTTGGCGTTGCAAGCTTAGACTTATGACTGTAAAATGAAAATTGCGAAGTCCACCAACAAAAACAAAAACTCAAGGGCGGACGTTGGCGCTACAAACTTACAATGTCCTGGACATTTGAGAAGTCCACCATACACAAATTCAAGGGTGGACGTTGGCGTGACAACCTTACAGCGGCCTCGAAATTTGCAAAGTCATACAAAGATGCAAACTTCAAGGCTGGACACTGGCGCTACAAACTCACAATGTAAGTTGAACCTTGCAAAGTCTTCCATACAAAAATACAAAACATCAAGGTTGGACGTTGGCGATACAAGCTTACATTGTCCTTGAAATTTGCAAAGTCTACCATACAAGGATACAAAAATTCAAACGTGGACGTTGGCGCTACAAACTCACAATGTAAGTTGAATTTTGCGAGTCTACCGTGCCAGGATAAAAACTAAAGGGTGGACGTTGGCGTTACAAACTTACAGTGTCGTTGAACTTTGCAACGTCTACCATACAACGATGCACAGAAACAAGCCAGGGTGGACGTTGGCGTTACATGGTGTGTCATTCAAATGTGCAAGTCTACGATACAAAGATGCAAGAAGTCAAGGGTAGACGTTGGCGTTACAAACGTAGGGTGTAAACTATACTTTGCAGAGTCTGCCATAGAAAGATGAACAGAAAACAAAGGGTGGACGCTGGCGTGAAAGACTTGCAGTATCAATGAATTTAGCAAAGTCTACGATACACAAATACAAAAGTTGAAGGGTGGACGCTGGCGTTAAAGACTTGCAGTGTCCATGAATTTAGCGAAGTCTACCACACACAGATACAAAAATTCAAGGGTTGACGTTGGCGCTACAAACTTACAGTGCCCGTGAAATTTGCAAAGGCTATCATACACAGACACAAAAAACAACGGAGGACGTTGGTGGCGCTGGCGCTACAAAGTTACAGCGTCTCTGAAATTTGTAAATTCTGCCTTTTGATGAACGTTGGCGATGCAAACTTGCATTGTCCTTCAAATTTTCCTTGGCATTTGCAGAATCTACCACACAAAGATAAACAAATTCAAAGGTGGACGATGGCGTTACAAACTTACAGTGAAATTGATATTTGCAAAGACTAACATACAACGATACAACAACTCGAGGGTGGACGTTGGCGTTACAAACTTACAGTGTCCCAGAAATTTGCAAAGTCCACCTTACAAAAAGCCACAACTCGAGGGTGTAGGTTGGCGTTACAAACTTACGGTGTCCTTCCAAATTTGCAAAGTCTACCATACAAAGATACAAAAACTCAAGGTTGGACATTGGCGTTGCAAACTTACACTGCTCATGAATTTTGTGTAGCCTAGCATACAAACATGCACGAATTCAAGGGTGGACGTTAGCGTGTTGCAACCTTACGGTGTCCCAGAAAGTTGCTCAGCCTACCCTACAAAGATGCAAAAATTCGAGGGTGGACGTTGGCGTTACAAACTTACAGTGTCCTGGCAATTTGCCGAAGTCCACCATACTAAGATACAAAACAACAAGGGCGGACGATAGCGTTACAAACTTACAGTGCGATTGAAGTTTGCAAAGCCTACCATACAACGATACAAAATTCAAGGGTCAACATTGGCGTTAGAAACAGTCTCTCTACCATACAAAGATTAAAATAAATTCAAGCGTGGACGTTGATGCTACAAACTGACAGTGTCCTTGAAGTTTGCCAGAGTCCACCATACAAACATACAAAATTCAAGGGTGGACGTTAGCATTACAAACTTACAGTGTTTTCTCAAACTTGCAAAGTTTACCATACAAAGATTCGATACAAAATTCAAGGGTGGACGTTGGCGTTACAAACTTACGGTGTCCTTGAAATTTGCAGTCTCTACCGTACAAAGATACAGGGCTTCAAGGGTGGACGGTGGCGTTACAAACTTACAGTGTCCTTAAAAATTGCAAAGTCTACCGTACAAAGATACACAAATTCCAGGGTGGACGTTGGCGTTACAAACTAACAGTGTCTTTGAAAGCAACAACTCAAGGGTGGACGTTGGTGTTACAAACTTACTATACAGTGTCCCTGACGTTTGCAAGGTCTACCGTGCAAAGATGAAAAAATCCAACGGTGAACGTTGGCGTTACAAACTGAAAATTGCAGAGTCTACCATACAAAGATACATAAGCTCAAGGGTGGACGTTGGCGTTACAATTACAAACTTACAGTGTCTGTGATATTTGCTGTCTACGATACCAAAATACAAAAATCCCAAGAATCTATGTCCCACCCAAAACAGGCCTGACCCCCAACCCCCTTCCAATCCTAGACCCAATGCCCTCCGAAACCTCCACTACTGTACCTTCATACTGCTGTGCTGCTACTGTACGACGACGACGACTACTACGACTACGACTACGACTACGACGACTACGACTACGACTACGACTACGACTACGACTACGACTACGACTACGACTACTACTACTACTACTACTACTACTACTACTACTACTACTACTACTACTACTACTACTACTACTCACTGCTGCTGCTACTACTACTAGTGCTACTACTACTACTACTACTACTGCTACTACTGCTACTACTCTCCGACTACCCCTGCTCCTACTCCTTACCCTACTCCTACTCCTACGACTGCTACTCCTACGACTACGACTACGACGACGACGACGACGACGACTACTACTACTACTAGAAGGAGTTTTGCTACTTTGATGTACTCATACTGCATGACTGCTGTACTACTGTTGTACTACTACTGTACTACTGTTGTACTACCACTGTGCTGCAGCTGTGGTACTACTGTACTAACACGGTGTTACTCTTGTACTACTACTGTACTGCTTTGTTACTAGGGGTGAGGGTGCAGGTGCGGGGTGTGTGCGTGTGTGTGTGTGCGCGGTGTGGGTGGGTGTGGGTGGATTTGGGGTGGGTGTGGGTGGGTGTAGGTGGGTGCGCGTGGGTATGGATGGGTGGGCGTGTGGGTGGGTGTGGGTATGGGTGTGGGTGTGGGTGTGGGTGCGGGTGTGGGTGGGTGGGTGGGTGGGTGGGTGTGGACACTGACCATCCACCCCCCGCCGGTTATGCAGAAATGCATCTTCAAAAAACAACCAAGACAACTCTCCGAGTTTCAATGTGTGGTTTCTGAAAAGGCAGTTACACAGCGGATGTGAAAGACGGTGCCGAAACAAGGCTCCCGACAATTAGTGACCTGAACCATTGCTTTCGGCTGCGTTTCGGTACGGATCGGGCGTACGCCGGTCTGGGGAAACGGGTACTCGGGCCGATTGTGTAGTGAACTCTTGAGAATGTGTTCCACAAGAGCCTCTGTGCAATTTCAGAATCGACACCACTCAGCAGCCTGAAAGACCGGACCAGAGCCTGTTCACCTTAAACTGTACTGCCCCTAAGGCAGCTCGAATCCAAAAGGGCCCTAGCGTGCCCATCTGACGGGAAAGCTTAATTATAGCAACTATAAGACTGTCCACGCCAGTTTGAGACGCCCGGCTTCCCAAAAGAAGGCTTCTTTGATGCTGAATAGCAAGCTTCCCTGCATCTAGGCCTGTTTCCGCTACTTCAACAAGTAGTGTGGACTATTTTTGGTGCTGTTGCCAGCGACTGCCTCCAAAACCATGCAGCCGGTACCTGCAAAATGCAAAGGTTCCGCTGCAAACGACATATGCCACCACGAACGTCAACCTTTGCACAAGTCTGCTCCCAAGCATGCTTTTAACATACCTCCCACACTCTGGTGCACACGCCACGCCGAATGAATCCCATCCGTCGACGGACGCAAGCCTGAACCGCTCAACACTCCGCCTTGAACATTCCAACAGAAGGAGAGTTGCCCCGCTCCCTGCCCACTCTACCCTTTGATTTGCCGTTTGCCTGGGATCATCATTGTGGGGTATGCTTATGCGATAGCCTATCACCATGTTGAGCCAAAATAGATACCCCACTTCTGACGCTGAGGCTTGCTCATCGTGTGCAACACCACCGCCAGCATATGCTGACAGCTGCTTATGACCGTGAAGTTAGAGCCTAGATTGGACTCACCAAATCTTCCATCCGGACGAGCGTGGCCTCTGCAATGAGTTGCTGCACAAACGGCAGGGTCTCAATAGCAAAGTTCAAGACAACGAGGCCGGCGGCGCTAGAAACGGATTGATTCGCTCAGTCGGTGCTGAAGCAAACTTTCGAGGCTCTGGCCAACAATGTGGCGAACGTGGCTTTCCGCACTGTGAAGTTGGTACAGCCGACTCAGGCGCTGTCACAACATGGCTGTCAAGCATTCCTATCTCTTCTCAACACGTCAAGAGGCATTCGCAGAAGCTGCTGCTCATCGTCGCCTCCGAAGGGAGCCGCCAAGGGCTCGTTTCGCTAATGCACGGCACGTACCGTGGCCTTGTGACGAGAGGCCTCACCGTTCGTTTGGCAGCATCAGCTCTGCGAGTCTGTGGACCTTGCCACGCACGGCCCGAAAGAACAGCCACGACTGCTGCGGCAGTACCATGTCAGGGACCGGGATCGACGGCTTGTCGGCGATGGCCTTGCAGTCGTGTCGTGTTCAACCCCGCGTAGATGCGCGTCGTGAATTCTTTCCTCTTCTGGAAACCAAGTCACTGTCGGCGCCTCCTCTTGATCCAAATCCATTGGCAGCTCTCAACCCTCGCCTGTTAGCAGTACAGTGTCCAGGCTTCTGATCAAAGTTCAGCCGCATTATCGTACGGATAAGGCTGTGGCCAGCTTTCCGTGAGTTTCGTTCACCTCCTGGCTGACATCTTGATCGCGAATGCGAAGTGCAGCCTCTCGTAAGGCTACTGCACTCTGCATCTTGAAGGCGACGTACGCACCAGATCCTGGCAAGGGGATACAGCCTTTGATTGTTGCTAAACTTCGGAAGATGTCGTAAGGTCTGCCGAAAGGAACGGCAGATAGGCCGCGATGCGATTGCGAGGTATGGGACAGACAGAGGGACGAGGGAGAGGAGAGACAGAAAGAGGTAGCTAGGGGGAGATGTGGAGTGAGAGTCGGAGGGCGAATGACGCTCCATCAGCACTCAGAGCAGACATACTGCATGATTCAAAAGTCATATTTGAAGAGAACGGCCGTATCTGTAGTGTCATTGCAATCAACCTCCCTCTCTCTCCATATATATATATATACATATACATTTACATATATATATACATAGACATATATACAAGTATCTGTGCATATATATATATATATATACCCTAGCATTAGCCGTATAGTAGGTCTTCTTGGCTGCTCCTATAATTAATGAATTAAGCTGTAAGTGGCATTCGTGTGTCCGTCAATTGCTGTAGTTGCGTCAACGTTTCAAGTATGGGAGCACTAACGCCGACACCTGCTCCCGCGATTCATGTATCTACCCCATCTTTATTACTCTATTGTAGTAGCTCGTTTCTCATTGAGTGCTATACTGCTATACTCCATTAAAGAATCAACCAGGACAGTGTGACATTCCGAGTCTTACAATTGCACCGCGGCTGTTTGCCGTCAGGGGCTGAATGTCCAGTCCTGCACCTGAAATGTGAAACGGAGATTGTTGGAGGGCGAACATTCCTCGAAAGACATCTCGGAAATTCAGAATGGTTCAGCTCACCCAGGAAAAGAAAATCATGGCACCAGCGTTGGCCACCTGCAACGACAACAAATGACTGATAGAATGCAGGACGCGCATGAACAAACGCTTGATTTATTTTAGTGCGAGGGACAGCTTCCGAGATTACATAACCACAGGGTAAAAGCTTAATCTGTAGATGAAGTTGTGCGGAAACCCATCATCCAGCCTGCAACACGTTGGAAACAAGATGCTCCAGATCTCGATCGGCCAACCCGACTGGAATTGGGGCCATTTCCTGAAGGTTGGGGCGGGGGTCTTATGTGACTGTTGTGTTTTCCACATCTGTGTTTTAACGCTAAATGAACTAAACACCAGGCTCAATGTTTAACACATGTGTGTAATCAACCACGCTCGTCCAAGATCCAGAGCACCTACGCAACCCTCTGAACAGTCATGTCTGAACTCTAAACTGTCGAAATCTTGTTTATGCCAGGATAAGCTAGACACGAAGCTAATGGTTCAAACCTCACTACGTGTTCAAATGCATTCGTTCAGGAAGGTTCCAGATCCAGACGGGCTTAAGCGTTGCTTTAAACACAGTCTTGATAGTTGGATTAAACAAATTGGGGATGTGTGGCACTTCATTATGGAACTGTTTCAACATGCGCTGCAACATCGGCTTCAACCTATTCGTTATGTGTGGCAATCAGAACTTCTTGCGAGAAAGAATAACACAGGAGACTCACTCACTTGCCAGTCGGGCCCTCGTTGCGGCGGGGCGTCCAGGGGGTCGCGTTCTGTTTTCTTGTTCCGTACTTGGCGGGCTACGGAAGTTTTACCTCACTCGCTTGCCATTGAACTCGACTGTTTCCGCGTGTCTGTGTGTGTGTGTGTTTGTTTTGTGGCGTGTTTGTCTGTCTCTATATATCTTTGTCTCTGTGCATGTGCCCTTTGCTTGTTGGTTTGTGTCGTATTATCGCGATGTGCCTCGAACGAAACCCAGCTAAAAGCTCACGCGAAACGCGAGCCAATGGTGTCACATTCTCGCCGTGTCCCTCGAAACCCAGATAAAACGTGAAACCAATTTCGCTCACGCGAACAGTCACCCCGAGTTGTCGTATTCTCGCCATGTCCCTCACCTCGCTCACGCGAAAAGTGAGGCCACGCGGACGGTGTTCTCCAGATGTCCCTCGAAACCCAACCAAACTGAGCGACTCACCCCGCTTACGCGAACAGTGAGCCCACACCGTCGTATTCTCGTTCCGCCATGTCCTAGGTCCTAGGCTGTGAGACCCAACTCGCTCACGCGAAACATGAGCCCACGCCGTCGTGTTCTCGTTCCGCCGCCAGCCTAACTGTGAGACCCACCTCGCTCGCGCGAAAAGTGAGTTTAAAACATGCAAAACATGTAAAAACTCGCTTCATAAAACCGTGCAATTAAAAGTAAATGATTGTGTTGATCGAGCATGCGCCGTGCCGGCCTCATGGAGACTTGTGAGAGCTCGCCTCTGAGGTGATCCGGCTTGGTTGGCTCTGCGCTTCGTGCGCCAAGCTGAGAGGAGGCCTGTGAAGCCTGCCCGGGCCCAGAAACCTTCCGAGCCGGCCCTGGCAGAGGGGCAAGGCTCAGCATTTAGGGTTTAGGGCAGTTTAGGGCTTATAGGGTTTAAGGCCACCGCTGAGCCCAGCCTGGCTTTCAAGAGAACGGCCTGGCACTGCAAGAATCGTGCGAGGGGCCAAATGCTACTGGCCAGGGCTGAGCCGCCGCCGGAGCCGTCGATGGAGCCAAGACCATCGATGAAAAGGAGTCGCCCCGCCAGAACGGAGCATTCCATGGCACCCAGCACATTCAAAACGGTGAGTCCGAAGTGACTGGCATGTATGCGGCAGGCAACCAGCGTGATCTCGGAACTCTCATCGAGCTCCGTCTCTGGCACATGCTCCAGGCCACTTCCACCATCCAGCCGCGATAACCTTGCAAACACAGCCGCGCTGAAAGGTTGCGCAGAGGCACTTACCAAAACTTGCCACAAAGATTACATACATTCACAATGCTGTTTTGGTCCCCAAAAGGCATGATGCTCCGAGCTCTGCGTGCAAGCCAGCTCGACGCAGAGGCATGAGCTGTCCCTGTCACACGGCAGAAAGGTTCAAACACGGCGGAGCCTATGCTTGTTAGTTGGGTTTTCATGAGCTTCCCGACGGGGTGGTTCGTAGTTGCAATGGCCTCATCCACCATCTCATCTGCGGAGGTCGAATAGTCTGTGCATGGGATGCTGGACATGCCGGAGCTGGGTGATGAAGCCTCAGGATATACAGGCTGTCGTGATCGGGTTGGTCAGAACAAACCACGTTACCAATGCTCTGTAAGAAATGCGAAAGCTTTTTTTGTTGACCCAGGGCCTGCGACGTGAATGTGAGTTCATCTGGCTCTGATTCTTCCCCGGTGACGCCGGTTGAATCGGAGCTTGGATCATGGCACCGGTACCTTGTGCTTGAAGTATTCTGTTGGGACCACTTGAGAAACCTGTGCGGTGCGGTGGGGTGGTTGCGCGTGTGCGTACAGTTGTGCATGGTGCGTGCGGTGCGCGCGGTGTGTGCGTACAGTGTGCCGTGCGTGTACCTGCAGTGAGCGGTGTGTGCAGTGCGCCATGCGTGTACGTACAGTCGGTGGTGTGTGCGTACATGCGCGCGTGCGCCGTGCATGTACGTATATACAGTATGCGTGCACCGCACGCAGTGTGCGTGCCGCGCCGCGCGCAGTCGGCTTAACTTCAAAATTGGTGGGCGTTTTGTCCGCGCAGTGTGTGCGTACTGTGTGCGTACATTGCGCGCGGTGCGTGCGCCCTGTATACGCACGCACCGCCTGTATACGGTATACGCATACACCGCCTGCACTGTACGCACGCACGCACTGCACGTGCTGCACACACGCACCGCGCGCTGTACGCACGCCCCGCGCACTGTACGCACACACCGCGCGCATCGTCCTGATTAAGCACGCCGCCATGCTTGGAAGAAGTCCGCGACATCATCCCAAAGCTCCACGAACGGCTTCGCAGCCTGAAGCAAGCATGTCTATATAGCAGGTTGGTGCAAACGGCCCTCCTCAAGCAGGAAAAGCTGGGGTCAGCACTCGGTCTAGCATGCATTGAAGAGCAACCTGACACTGACGGCTTCCGGATGTCTCGGTAAGCAGTATTCAGATTTTTCCGGTGAAGCCCCTGTGGCGGATATGGGAATGTAGAGGTTTCAGTGCTTAATGTGTAACAATGCCATCGCGCCACGTCCTCGCACTTAGAGGAGTCAGCTGCGGTCACTGTGGCCCGATTGACAAGAAGTGCACGGTCCTTACTGCAAAAAGCCGGTCTCGCATGAAACCTGGCACTCATCACAGATTCGCAAACGCAGCAAGGCTGTGCAGCCAAGCGTCAGATGCATGAAGTGCCGTATGTAGATCTTGCAGTGCAGATCGGCGCTTCAGGTTGCGAAGCAAACGTGTATCAAGAGAGAGCGCCTCTCTCAGAGGGTCCAAATACCCCTCAAGTACATCTGATCCGGCCACCTTGCCATGCCACCCAAACAAATCCTCCACTGCATCCACCGCCAAAGAGAGCATGGACATGGCTAACGAGCTGCAGGCTTCCAGTAGATGGGAAGACACTGCGAGCCAAACACTGCGCCGATCTGGTGCACACCTCTGTGCATCCTTCCCAGGATGCTTGCAGAAAATGGTAAAGAAAGCAAGGTTGAGGATGGAGAACAGAGTAGGGCAAGGGGTAGGAAGGCTTCAGGGGCGAGAGTGGCTCAAGCAGACCGAAGCGACGCAACATTTATGTAGCATAGGTTGGAAGCAGCAAGGGAGCGACTCCCAACCCACAGGCTTTATTGAACACAGCTCCATCCGGACAAATCATGATTTGGAGGTGGCCACTGCTATTGGATATTGACGGGACATTGACGTCGTCCGCCTCAACACGACCGTGGTAGCCATTGTGGGCTTGGCCTCTCCGCCAAACCGCTTGCATACCTCCTCCGCAGCCAACCCGAGCGTGGTGGGGAGGGGTGTGCTATCGCTGGTGCGACTGTTAGTCTGTTGATTTGTCATCAATGTTGCCGTTGCAGCATGGTCAATCCGGCTATTGGCATTTATCCTGGTTTTAACATCATCTGGTAGCCTTCATCCCTCGCCTGATAGCAGCGCATGTCCAGGCTTATGATGAAAATTCAGCCGCATTGCCGCACGGATAAGGACAAAGACGCCTCGATCTTCACGGCTGCCTTAGGACCCTAAGGATACCAGCGCAGAAAGCGAAGCAACCAACAGCGAGTACTGCGTGACCGTTGCGCTGCCAAAGACATGTTTCACCAGTATCAACAACCCTTGCTCGCTTCGCCCGCCATGTACTCTTAATATACGTACCTCCAGCTGAACCAAACTTTGGAGCACTGGCCTCGCCGACTTGCATCCGTCGGCTGACGAAAGCCAAGCCTGGATCATTCAAGAGCACCGACTTGCGCATGCTGAAAGAAGGATGGTCAGCGTCGAGCGGCATTCCGACTTCCAGGCAGCTGCTCTCCACTTCAACTTCAGCCGAGCCTGAGCAAGTGTTCAGAAACCAGCAAGGAGGCACGGTCATCCCAGCGAAGTATGGCTCGTGCTCGTGCCAGTTGCCGTTGAAGCACCAACCTGGCAAAAGCGTATACATGATGATGCACGATGATACACTGATACGTGAAACCAGGTGGACACGCTGCTCGAGCAGCCTATAGCCGGCAAACTCAACAAGCTTCTTGATCCCACGGCCTCCAGAAATGCAAGGATGTGTCGGGACGTCGAAGTCGTACTCCTTCCTGGAAGGGGGTTGGGCACTGGAGCACGGCGGCGCTGGGAGTCGAAAAAGTCAAGCCTCGAGCAGAGCTAACTGGGAAACCTCTGGACCCTCTAGGCCCTTTTCCTTCGGGTGCCTTCCGAAACTTCTATTCAGGTCGTCAGGGCTTCGCAATTTTCTCTGCCACCAGGAGATCCTGTCTGTCATTGTAAACGGAACTGACACGGACGGGGTACTCACTCAGACTCAGTTCCCTGGGCTCGAGTGGGTCGGTAGGTGCCCGGCAGAAACACAAAGATGCTTTCCCACGCGCGCGGTGAAGCGCGCAGTAGCCCTTCTGGAAGTCCTACAGCAGAGGGCGGAGCGCTTTCAGCTCTGGCGACAAGCCTTCCTAAGGCGCAAGGCCCGCACCGCACAAGGTGTGGCGTGGAAGCCGCGCAGAATCGACTGGTGCGACGGCCTCAGCAGATCGAAGCTGTGCCTTCCTCCCCCTTCAAGCCTTGCCGAAAGCGCCGCTGGGCCCCAGGCAGCTCCAGAGTGCCCCGCCACTCAGGCAGGAGAAGGGTGCAAGCCTTGCACTTAAGTTCCACTTGCGAACTTGACACCTTCATTCAGCTGGCTCAACACTCGCAAAGATGACCTGCATCGCTTCCCTTACCCACTCTACTCCTACAACGAAACGATGCGTGGACAGGGACCTCGAGTCTTGCTCGTGCGAAGGCCGTCTTCCATGTGTCAATCTGAATCACAAGGATGCTGCTGGAAGCACAAGATGCTGATAGATGCGGTGCTTGGTAGGTCAACCTCCTTCCATTGCCTCGTCGATATCGAGTTTCTGATTCCCCCCTGCAGGCACCACATATTGCATTTGCAAGTTAGATGTCGGAACTGCTCAAACCGACAAAAAACATGTCCAAGACAGCAGGGACGATCCGAAGCTTTCAGCGCTTCATCATCGAGACTGTCTGCTGGTCACGAGACTCTGCAAAGACTGACTGTGCTGCATTCCCGTGCCTGGCACCGCTCCTGCCGATTCGAGCTGCATCACCATCCACGATTGCCCACCGGAATCTACAGCCTCTCTGCAGAGCTTCATTCCTGAACCAAGCCGGGCGACAAACTCAAGTTATGCATACAAGTCCGTTCATCTTGAGACGATGCCATCATACAGATTCACGCAATCGGCGCGGCAAGCCCATCTCGTTCCAGCAACGTACAGACGTACACAGGGTGAAGAGAATACCTTCGACTTGGGACAGCGAATAGACTGAAATCAGGGCTTCGTGTGCCTGCGGCCGAGTCGTGAAGTTTGGAAGATTCGAAGCTCGGGAGACATCAAGCGAATTGCGAAATGTCGCACGAATCACTGCATAAACTTGGGTCATGGCAAAGCTTATGTGAATTTGAGGGGATGGCGCTTCCAATAAACAAGCCTGCGCCTTCTGACCCCTAGCAACAGTGCTAAATTGCGAAAGCTGCTGCTGCTGACATGCTCGTGCTAAGGTTCTTACCGACTAGACTAGATCAGCAATGCGCAGGCATTGTTTTTTTGCGGAACTGTGGACATAAATACTGTGACAAAAACCTCACTAAACAAACCTCACGGTCAATTGCACAGCGCAAGACTCACGAGTCGCTCAATTCCTTTCGCTTCGAAGGCAAACCAAACGACCGTTCATGAATCAGCCGTTGTTCGGCTATTCGGCTGGCCCAGGGTGAAAACGACGGACATGTATTGATGCATTCAGGTCATGCTCTGATGCTGCACGCTGGAGCACTCCTGTGCTGCCTTCTCTATCTGCTTGCGATTCTCAGACTTGTCTACTGTGCGGCTGCTGACAGCACATGCTACTCTCGGAAACAGAAGTTCTAAAGATTCAGCACCTGCCTGTGCCTATGTTGCGAGAACCAGCACTGCACCTGGAGCTGCTCTGAGTCTATTGCGATGAAGCGCAGCTCCATGGGCAGAAGCTTGGAAGACCCCCAGAGAACGAAGTACAGCCGCAGCTCTCTGGCAAAGATGCGCCAAAGGGCGGAACAAGTCCGGCATACCTTCGCACCATTGATTCAACATCCATAATTGTATCTTTGGGAAAATCGATGAGTCCCTTGCAGCCTGTAGACAGCATCGTCTCCACTGTCTGCCCCACGACTGTCTCCAAGCCCGCGTTGGACCCCTCACCGAAATATACCCTGGCCACCACGACCAAAAGGCCTGCCAGGCATCGCTGGTCGCCTTGCTTCTGCTCAGCATGAATCTACGACAGAAACCCCTGCTCCACGCAGATTAGTAGCCTGACAATGGACTTTCGGCAATTTGCTTGCTTCAGATTTTGGGACGGGTGGGCCACCAATCGCGGGGGGTTCCGAGACCCTGTTTCGAGCTTTGGGATTGTAGCATCCCTGACCCTTCGCACACAGCCACAACGAGCCATAAACGCAAATTCTCTGACCGGACACAAACTAAAACTGCGTCTTCGACAAGACTCCTCTGGCGCCGAGGAGGTTGATGACGTAGTGGTTGACGCGGAGGCAGTTGGCCGACAATAGCTGTAATAACCGTACTTGTAGCCATTGCCACCCCTGGTCCTTGCACCACTGCTCTGTTCTGACTGCTCTTCTTGTACTAGTAAGGCTTTTGGGGCTTGGAAACTGGCGCTCGCGGCGAAATGGCCCTGGTCAGGCTTCGAAAGACATCGAAAAACCTACAGCGACTGAACACGCTGAAGGCAAAAGGAGCAATGCGATTTCCCGATTACTGTTGGCCCAATGGCTTGCCCGATTGGAGGCACTGTCCAAACTGCTCATGTTTCGACTCCGAAAGCAAGTTCAAGACCTAAGCCAAGGCAGCGGTCATTTGCTTTAAACTCCATGAGCTCAACTTCCATTGGAAGGAAATCTAAGCCTTTACGCCAACGACATCATATCTGCAACCTTCCGGATCCAAACACACAAGACACATGTAGAATGTAGAAGCTGCTTGATGGTGGTGGCGGTGGTGGTGGCCGTGGCGGAGTGGTGGTGGCTGTGGCAGGCGGCCGGACTGGCCGCTACCTCCGTGTTTGACTGCCCAGCCTTATGCGGTACAACCTGAAGCCGAAGCATCGCACTGTAACCAACCCTGCCCCCTGGTAGCCCTCAAATTATGACCCTGACTCGCATATCCGCCTGAGCCTGCGCCGCCGAAGTCGTTTGCGCATGGAGAGAGGCTGCTGATGACCCTGCGTTGGTACTGGCAAACGCTCACGTTACAGATTGGTGTGTATGTGTAAGTGGCTTAAGGATCAAGTCAAACGAAAAATGTAATTCGTCATGACATGACCGACGGGGTTTATGCTACTTGGGTCAGACCCACCAAAAGCAGGTATTCTGCAGAGAATGATGACTGGGAGGGTTTTGGAGTGCGTGGAGCGTTCTGTGCTCAGTGACTCTCTGGTCCGGGTCTGCAGCAGGCGCGAGGCCGATCTTTAAGCAATTCCTGTGCGAGAAATCTGGCTGCAAGGCTTCTAGAGGTTCAACGCTAAAGAGCGTATTTCCTCGCGGGTACTCTGACAGGCTTATGGTTGAGGATTTGAAGGACTGGATGTCACCAGCTGGGGGACTATAATTAAAAGTCTATACACGAACAAGACAGCTTGGCACCTGTGATCACGGTCACAGCCTCCGGCCTATAACTACAAGCATGCCCGAATCTTCCTGAGAACAAGTCCGAAGCGCCTACGCATGTCTACGCTGTCCACGGCGTGTGGGCCAAAAGTCAGTCAACCTCAGAGTGCGCATGAACCAGTTAACAAATGACCCGTGTAAGTTTAGTAAGACCTCATCGCCATCTTCGGGAGCGCCTGCCTGGTCCATGTTGCGCTGCAAGAATGCCATCTCGTCCCCGGGATTGTCTTTGGAGCTGGCAGGACACTAGGCAAAAGGCCATCAAACAAAAACAATTGCCCGATGCATGATAGCAAATGCTTTCCTGCGGACCGCCATCTGCCACCAACAATCTGCACTGACACATGAACTGTCGGACAGGGGCTACGGCCTCCGACATGCGTAAAACAGTGTGTGATAATGCGCGGTCGGCTTGTCATTTTCATGCACCTATTCATTTCCCTAACTAACAGCCACTAGCAAGGACGAACATGCGCCTCCGTGTCGTGCTCACACACTGCTTGATCTCATCTTGGGGCACTACGTCGCCATTTGCACCACCGCAAATGACCCGACCTCATGGCAGCTGCTCTCCACTTCAACTTCAGCCGAGCCTGAGCAAGTGTTCAGAAACCAGCAAGGAGGCACGGTCATCCCAGCGAAGTATGGCTCGTGCTCGTGCCAGTTGCCGTTGAGGCACCAACCTGGCAAAAGCGTATACATGATGATGCACGATGATACACTGATACATGAAACCAGGTGGACACGCTGCCCGAGCAGCCTAGCCGACAAACTCAGCAAGCTTCTTGATCCCACGGCCTCCAGAAATGCAAGGAAGTGTCGGGACGTGGCAAACAAGCGCAGGGGCCTCTGTTCTCGAAGTCGTACTTCTTCCTAGAAGGGGGTTGGGCACTGGGTTTGGGAAAAACAACCCGCTTCGGAAGATTTGGAGGATCTTCTCGTAAGCGCCCGACAACATTGTTTTGTGTCAGAGGCAGAGTCGAAACATCTGATCTGCAATGGTCAAGGGCTGAGTCAAGGGCGGTGTGGTTGGTTGGTCCATGTCTTCATGCTGCTCTTCGCAAAAACCACTCCTGTGCACTGCCCTGGCATAGCGTGCACACCTTGGAGAAACCGAACGTCTCTGCAGCCTCGGAAGCGTCATTGGTCAGCTTTCGCATGCAGGCACTCGACGCAAAGTGGAGACGCAACGCTCCAACTCAGGCGAGCACCGGCTCGAAAGGCTCCGTCGGCTCCGTGTATCGCATGTACCATGCGATGAGCCTTGCGAAGCTTCAAAAGAGATGACGCCCTTTCATCCTTTCATGCTGCCGCTTCTGCCTGTCAGCCAAACTAACCTTCGCCGGAGGAAGGCCTCCCATCAGAGGCTCAATAATAAGACAGCTTGAAGGACGCGCGAGCCTAGGGGCCAAACATTCCCCAAACGACTGACAAATGTCCAAAATGCCTCACCCTGTGCCAGCATGGAGGAATCCATTGCACAAGGAGCTCTCTGAGAAAAGGGCATGGTTAGCCAACGACAGTAGTGGGTTGTCGGTAGCGACAGAGGAGCTCTCTTGCACAGCTCAATGCACCCTACTCCCGGCTGTAGCTGTGCATGGTCTTGGTCAACAAATACCCAACATTGCTTTCGCTGCTGACAGTATTTACGACAGGCTTGATGCCTCATCTTGTCACATCAGCGCAGTGGCCTCATGCTGCTGCACGCCACCTTGCACATGGCCTTTGCGGTATGCTTTGAACCCGGAGCCAAAGCGACAAAAGTATACCGGTCGATGGCTCCGTCACAGGATCAAAGGAAGCATTTGTGCTTCTGAAACTTTCAGTCCTCTAGCTTCATGCCTAGAGGTTCGTGCTAATTGACGGGGCTGCGGGACAGCATCCAGCGCAGACGCTCTGCACTCCAGATAATGACATCGTGTCTTGAAGGCTTGACTTGACACAATTGCACACGGACTTTGGGATGCAGTGCCTATAGGAATTATACATTATACAGGAAATAAAATTTAGGCATTGAGAGTTGGTGATTTCAAGTTCACGGTGCCACGCTCGGAAAGTGAAAGTAAAGCACTGCTTGCTGTTCCCCCCGCGGTTTCTTGTTGCCCCCAACCTAGATACCCGGAAGAGTTCCGTTCCAACCTGGACACAGCTGTCTACTAGAATGACATGATAAGATATACAATGACACTGGAACAGAAACAACAGCAAACCTAGAACTGTTGTGGAAAATGGAAGGCAAGCAGATCTCGGAAGCAGATTCGGCTGCCACGGCGCTGTGTCGGAGTCAGTCACCCTTTTTCTACCACAAGTGCCCTCATTCAGCTTCTGTTCATGCCCTTCTCGTGACAACTACTCACCGCGGACGGAATGATGACACCTCGGCCAATCCGAACGGAACTGGGCCATTTCCTCAGGGTTGGAGTGGGGTTCTGTTCTAAAACCTTATCAGCTTGATTACACCGACTGCCAAGCAAACTCAACACCAAGCTCAGTGTTTAACATACGTGCCATCAAACGTCTTAGTTCAAGATCCAGAGCACTGAGGCAACCCACTGAACAAGTCATGTCTAAACTCTAAACCTTTTTAAATCTTCTTTATGCCAGGATCAGCTAAACACGAAACTAGTAATTTCAACCTGATTAGTACGTGTTCAAATCATTCGTTCAAAAATGTTCCAGATCCAGACGAGTGTAAGCCTTTGCTCTAAACGCATTCAGTCTAAACATCGATTGAAACACAATCGGGATGTCTTGCACTCAGAACTGTGTAAGCATGCGCTCAAGGCTTGGATTACACACATTCGGGATGTGTGAACATGCCCTGCAACATCGGCTTAAACATACTCGGGATGGGACAATCAGAACCTCTTGCGAGAAAAGTAACACCGAAAATTCACTCACTCACTTGTCCGTCGGGCCCTCGTTGGCACGGGGCGTCCAGGGGGTCGCGTTCTGTTTTCTTGTTCCGTACTCGGGCCCGACTGTTTCCGCGTGCGTGTAACTCTGTGTCGAAGGGCAGTATAAAGACTCGTGATATGAATCAGCGACTGTGCTGAAAGAGCGTGCAGTTCCGAAGAAGTGTCTGGAGTCATGCCAGCCAGGAGTGTTCGTGTCATGGCCAAGAGCTGGCATCTGAAGAGTATGAGCTGTAAAAGCCTGACAGCGAGCCTTGGACGAAACTCCAGTAAATCATTCAGTACATGTGACTTGAGATGCAGTTCTTATGAACAGCTGCGGCTTTGGCGATCCGTACCGGGTTCGTTCCATTGTTGATGTTGTTCGTGGTGCCGTCCTGCTGCTTCTAAGGCGAGGGTCGGCGTCCGTTCCGGGCCGTCTTGCGCTATGCGTGCGCTGTTACACCAAAACCAAGCCGAGATTCCATGTACCCATTGTGGTTTCAATCTGTGTGTGTGTGTCTGTGTGAATGGGAATGTGGGTGTGTGTATGTGGATACCTGCGAGTGATGTATCTGGGAGTGTGTGTGTGCTGTGTGTGAGTGTGTTTGTTTGCTGGCGTGCTTGTTTGTCTGTCTCTTTGCCTGTGTGCATGTGCCCCTTGCTTCTTTGTTTGTGTCGTAGCGTCGCGTTGTGCCTCGAAACCCAGTTTAAACGCTCACGCGAAACGCGAGCTGTCGTATTCTTGCCGCGTCCCTCGAAACCCAAATTCAACTTAAAACCAACATCGCTCATGCGAACAGTGACCCCCAAGTTGTTGTATTCTGGCCATGTCCCTCAAAACCCGGCCCACCTCGCTCACGCGAGAAGTGAACCCATGCTGTCTGTGTTGCCGAGATGCCCCTCGAAACCTCAGCCTAACTGTGAGACCCACCTCGCTTACGCGAAAAGTGAGCACACGCCGGCACACGCGGTCGTGTTCTCGTTCCGCCATGTCCTTCGAAACCCAGCCTAACTGTGAGGCCCACCTCGCTCAGCGAAAAGTGAGCCCACGCCATCGTGTTCTCGTTCTGCCATGTCCCTCCCTCGCAGCTCAGCCCAACCGTGAGACCCACCTCGCTCGCGCGAAAAATGAGCCCAAGCTGTCGTGTCTAAAAACCCAGCCTATGGCCTATGACTTTGGGACCCACCTCGCTCGTGCGAAAAGTAGTGAGTTTAAACATGTTTAACATGTTGATACACACACATGTAAAAATTCAGTTGGAAAGCCGTGTTAACAGTTTAAATGCGTTGATCGAGCATGCTCCGCACCTACTTACGTCTGAATGAGATTGATAGACGAGTTGCTTGAGTCTTCCACTGCTGGGCTCACCAGTGAAATCTTCAAAGGCTGAACCATGATGCACGCTGCGCTGATGCAGCATCCCACCGTCTACTTGGCTTGCGCTCAAGTAGACCGCGCAGGAAGTGAGTCGCTCGGCGGCTCAGCGCAAAGCCCTTTGGTGTCCGTGTAAACCTGCCCGCAGCCAGAAGCAATGCGAGCGGCAACGAACTATACTATCATCCGGACAGCTGCTGCTTGAGTTCCGGGCAATATTGGAGCTCGTAGAATCATCTTTTCCAGATCAGCTTGGCGTATTGCAGAAAATGGGCCATGCCCATACAGCATGAGATAACACACCATGCCCAAAGACCACATGTCAGTTTGATGACTGTAGCCTCCGCCTCCCACCATTTCAGGGGACATGAACGAATGTGCCCCGCATTTGTTTGTAAAGCGATTGCTGGGAGGGGCCCAACATGCGAGTCCGAAGTCCACAATCTTGAGCAATGGGGGGTGCTTGTGCCGTGGGTTCCACACGTGGGCCAGGACAAAATTGTCAGGCTTGATGTCGCGGTGCAGGAAATGCAGGCTGTGAAGATGGCTCACGGCCCGGCACATTTGCTGAACAAGCAGGACAGCCTTGCACTCAGTGATTCGCCTCTGCGTCTCCCAAAAGAGTAGTGAAGCAAGGTCTCCCCCATGCAAGGCTTCCATACACAGAAACGGCAGGTCCTGAAACTCGTGGATGCCGTAGTTGAGCACCACATTCTGGTGCGAACATGCCTGCAAGGCACGAGCTTCTTGGCGAGCTGCGTGTTCGTTTTGCCGGCGAAAGAACTTCGCCGCGACCTCTGTTCCGCCGAGGGCCGCCACCATCACAGCTCCGAAGGATCCCTCACCAAACTGTGCCCGTGTCATGGTGAGAGCTGGCGCAGGCAACTCCAGCAGCGGTGCAAACTGCCTTGGCTTCATGAAAAAGTGTAGCTTTGCAAATAGAAAGAGGGTATCGGTATCTACCTTGTTTTTTGGGAACACCTGCCCCAAATGTCCCATGTGACATGCGAATGGACAGTGTCCACTGCTTTCTCTTCTCGCGCTCCCAGATTTCTGCTGCTTGCCCCAACATCGCCTCACTGCCACATGTGTGGCAGAAAGCACACATGGGCAAATTCCACTGCTTCCATTCGACTCCCAAGGTTCCGGTGCTCTCCCAATGTTGCCTTCGACATCTGGGATCACTTGACATGATGGACACATTGACAGCGTCCTCTGTGGTACTCCCAGACTCCCAGCAGGCTCATTCGCGTCCGTGTGTGCGTGTGTGCGTGTGTGCGTGTGTGCGTGTGCGGGTGTGCGTGTGTGCGTGTGTGCGTGTGTGCGTGTGTGCGTGTGTGCGTGTGTGCGTGTGTGCGTGTGTGCGTGTGTGCGTGTGTGGGTGTGTGGGTGTGTGGGTGTGTGGGTGTGTGGGTGTGTGGGTGTGTGGGTGTGTGGGTGTGTGGGTGTGTGGGTGTGTGGGTGTGTGGGTGTGTGGGTGTGTGGGTGTGTGGGTGTGTGGGTGTGTGGGTGTGTGGGGTGTGGGTGTGTGGGTGTGTGGGTGTGTGGGTGTGTGGGTGTGTGGGTGTGTGGGTGTGTGGGTGTGGGTGTGTGGGTGTGTGGTTGTGTGGGTGTGTGGGTGTGTGGGTGTGGTTGTGTGGTGTGTGGGGTGTGTGTGTGTGTGTGTGTGTGGTGTGTGGTGTGTGGTGTGTGTGTGTGTGTGTGTGTGTGTGTGTGTGTGTGTGTGTGTGTGTGTGTGTGTGTGTGTGTGTGTGTGTGTGTGTGTGTGTGTGTGTGTGTGTGTGTGTGTGTGTGTGTGTTGTGTGTGTGTGTGTGTGTGTGTGTGTGTGTGTGTGTGTGTGTGTGTGTGTGTGTGTGTGTGTGTGTGTGTGTGTGTGTGTGTGTGTGTGTGTGTGTGTGTGTGTGTGTGTGTGTGTGTGTGTGTGTGTGTGTGTGTGTGTGTGTGTGTGTGTGTGTGTGTGTGTGTGTGTGTGTGTGTGTGTGTGTGTGTGTGTGTGTGTGTGTGTGTGTGTGTGTGTGTGTGTGTGTGTGTGTGTGTGTGTGTGTGTGTGTGTGTGTGTGTGTGTGTGTGTGTGTGTGAACCTCCCTAGCACATGGGAGCAGAGGGTCACTCCTACACTGTTTGCAATTTCGCTTTTCAACATAATCCGGCATTGGACATTTACCAAATCAACTGTTGCAGGGGAGTGTGGCACTTGCGTCCTACCACACTCAACGAAGCTGTGGATGCAAGTGGGAAGCGGGACCTGATCAGTCCTGTGTACCTGCATGGCAGCCCCCTGTGGTGCCAAGATTAGTTTTGAGGACAGGCCCCCTGTGGTGTCCAGATTAGACAAACAAGTTGTACGGTTGCCACAATCTGACAAAACTTTGCAACATGAACAACATGCCTCTCTCTTTTCCTCTTGCACTCGTACTCTTGGCCGAATCCATCAGTGTGATCAGCGTGGGTCGTTGAGACTCCAGAGCAACGGCTTTCCGTCATGGCGCCGTGGTGACCCTCCGGGGAGACCGGTGATGAACCGGGTGTTCAGCCTTCGTTCAGATCGTTCAGAATCTCCCGATGCTACTTTATCTCTCTCTCTCTGATGCTCGCATGTGAGTCTGACATGAGTGCAGGTGCAGTAAGGGACGGCTAATGCAGTAAAGTGCGTCTAGTGAGCAGGTGCTACCTCGCTAGTCTGCCCTCTATTCTACCGCTTCTTTATTCCTCAGGGACCGCAAGGGCATGTGCATCTGACATGAGTGCAGACGCGGTAACAGTGTCTACAGCAAGTGAAGCAGCGCTCTCTTCGGAGAGTACTCGGCCCTCTTCCTTCTCTCCGTCTACGACCTCTCAAATCAGTCCAGCAGGGACAACCAGGACAGCCTGCACTTTGCTTGTGCAACTGTGTTTGTTTCACCCACTTCGTTGCAGCTATGTGGCCGGATTATTTTGCCGCGCAGCCACCAGCAACACCATATGCACCAACAGCCCGACCGGTGCTGAATCAATTTCACCCGAACACCTGGGTACCGCAGTCACAAAGCTACCCAGCAATGATGCCAACTGGCATTGCTGCCACTCAGCAGCCCACACTGCCGACACAACCCACTACGATTCCTGTTGAGCAGACGCACAGCTTCCCCATGATGCCGTGTGGACACACTGCTCCTATTCCACAGCATCCGACGGTATATACACATCTCAGCACACCACAACCCCAGATACCACAACAACCTCCACCCCAGCAATTCATGTCACAAAACCCCCCCACTTTCCTGAACCCTGCTCTATTGCCTACCCATCCAACAGTTTTTCCCACGAGCCCATCAACTCTGACACCGCATCAGCCCCAGCCTACCACATACAACCTTCCTTTTACACCACCTGCTCCACAACCCCAACCTGCACCTTGCAACATCCCTTCCACACAACCCGCTCAACAACCCCACATACCGCCGCCAACAACACTCCAACAAGCTTCACAACTTCACCCCACCAGTGTTCCCACTACCGATGCCACACACATTGCCCCGCAGACACCGGCAATGACTCCCCAACAACAACCAACAAACACAGCCAACACCCCCTCCGTCAGCACATTGCCACCCACACAACCACCCCCGGCTACGGGATCGGCAGACACCGACCAGTTTGCAGCACGTACTTCTCCCCACCATCCTCCGTTGCCACGCAGGCGACGGCGCTCACCCACACGCAGCAGAACTCGCACCGTGAGCACTAGGCGCCGACGTCGCACACGCAGCAGAGCACGACCGGCAAGCAGCGGGAGACACCACCACCGACGCAGACACCACCGATCCCGCGACACTCGCAGAAGTCGTTCTCGCAGGGACACCAGACAATCTTTGTCGACACCTCCGCGGACCTCGGTTGTGCTCCGTAGCTATTCTACAGTGCGTGATGATGATGCCAACAAGTGGCATTACAGAGCCACACAGCCACGTCAGAGGCCACCTACCCCACCCAAGGTCCCACAAAGGACATTGGCCTCGCAGGTTCAGCGAATCGCCCTTCGCATCAAGGGCAGCCAAGCAGCACAACAGCAGCCCCCAACAGGCCAGGGCACACCCTCTCGCCAACAGGTTCAGCACAATCCCTCCAGCTCTATTCGGACACCTGCCCCGATTTTTGATGCATCCACAACTGCTGCCCCATCGGGTCAGCCAACCCTCGAACAACTGGGCAAACAGAGCAGACCACCACAGATTGATGTGGCGCCTTTCTCTGAGCTTTACGATCATGAAAAGCCGACCCCCCACGCTGTCGACATGGAAGAAGCACATAAACTCGCCAAAACCTTGGGCGAGATAGCTGCTGACAGCGATTTCAGGCAGGAGACTTTAGCCGAATTTGCACATGCCGTGCTACAGTCGGGCACGCGATCAGCGTGCAACGAACTGGGGGCAGCGCTGACGCCAATATCGGACGGCGTACATACTATGTTATTCATCCCGTGGGCTGGAGAGACTCGCAGAGCATTCGGCACTCGTGCCACCGACCCACCAGGGGAAACATACATCTACACCGCCGGACACGGCACGAGCATTGCAAGTGCCGCGCGCATAATGCGCGAGGACTTGGTCCGCCCAAGTTCAGTCAGCCATTGCTTCGACGACAAGTCCTATCCACCCATTCCCTCTTGCGTCATATACGGGAATGCGACCCCAGGAGATGTATCGGAAAGCACGGTACATATAGTTACCGATCAATGTACACGGCGGCCCAAGGGCCAACAGGGAGTGATCGTCATCGGGACAATACGGACTAAGTATCAGCATTACAAGATGACGTATCGGGACATGTACAGAGAAGCTTTCATCGTGGGGCGAAAGGGTGTCGTGCGGACCCCAGAGAAGTGGGGATTCCACTCGGGGCATTTCAGCATCGTTGGATTCGGCCTCATTCAGTGATGTTGCTTTCTTCTTTTTCTTCCGTGTCTTCCTTTCACTCTCGAGTATATTTTCTTCCAGGCCTGAATCCCGTTGCACATAGCTGTTTGCAATCAAGCATTTGCTCCGACACCGCTTTTGAGCCAAAGAAGAGTCGATGCAGCTGCATGCTGGATGCATCGCACAAGTTGATGTTGACACTCAAGCCAACCATGTTGCTCATGCATGTTCCATGTGCAGCTTTTGCAGTCACAGGCAATTGTAGTGCCCCATTGTGCAACCATGTACAAGCCGACACAGCCTCAGTGGCATACAACAATGCCAACAGGCATCATCGGTACAGCAATCAGTACGGTGCAGCGACAAACAGCCTCGACCAGTAGCACCCCAATGCACCCGATCTCCCCACCACCAGGGATTCACAACATCCCACCACACACCTCACCCCTAACCCCGACTACTTGGGGTTCAGCTCACACTTACAGCCACAACACCACTTTCCCACCTTTCCCTCCACCCCCTCCCCCACCCCAGCAGTTTCCCGGCCCAACATCACCCACCACACTGCCAACCCCCACACCTGCCACTCCCCAACACACATTTGTGAGTCCATCTTCGATGACGACTCGAAACCCCAGCATTTCTTCACATACATTACCTCAGGCCACCGTCACACCCCAACAACAACAACACCCCAATCCCACGCCTACAAATCCCCAGATACCAAACGACTTCGTTCAAACACCAGAGCATTGGGACAACAGGCAGCTTTTTGGCCTCAACCTACCCAAACACATTCAATCTACACCACATTCAGTGCACAACCGCACGGCAGGCATGCCAATCGCAACAGCACCATTGGTCGCATTTCTGCGACACAATTGGTCCTCGTACTGGCTACGGTACGCCGCACACGGCTTCGACATCCATCTCACATGCAGCAAACACATCAGCGAAGCCGTCTTTACCACTGAACTTATGGGTCAACTTCGAGCAAGGAGAAGTTGATCTGGACCAAGCGGCCACCGCATTCTGCTGGCAAGAAAAGCTCACACTCGCAAAACGACCAGCAATGTCACACCTCATCAAGGAATTGGTGTTGTACCTGCAAGAGCTGCAGGACCAGTACAATGATGGCAACAAAAAGGACAAGCAAGATGTCAAATCTGACACAGACAACACACAATCGCAACCCACCGAATCTCCAACACCACTACAATCCAGCAAATCACAACCTCATCTCCCACTTCAACCTTCGCAGCCGACAGAGGCAGACACTATGGCGGCACATCGCATCAGCGACCTGGAAGCACGACTTTCCACAGCACTGGAGACAATTGAAACTCTCCGTGCTCCGGATGCACACAATGAGGCACCCAACACACCAGCACCAAAGAAACCAAAACGAACCACCGCACCCAGCACTCCCATCAACACGCCCTCTCCACCACCTCTCTCAATTTCCACAATTGAGATTTCCCCCACCACAACCACTCGTGGACAAAAACGTGCTACCATCGATGACTCTACACACACCGACACCAGGCCTACCACTGATGGCCTCTCCCCTTTCACCACAACCGCTGCAGAACAAGACAACAACCCGTTACATGCTTCCCCAGCATCGTCATCCACCACAGGTATGCACTTTCCGGGACGCTCCACTCTGGGCGCCAAGCGACAGAAGCAGTCAACTCTTACACCAACGAAGGCGGCACCCCTCGATCCCAAGATGGATCCCCAGCGCATCTTTCAGCAGCCTACAAAAGCCAGTGTTTGGTTTCAAGATCATTTCACTGGCGTTCACTCCGAATCCGGCATCACCAGATGGTTTGGTGCCATCAAAGGCATCAGCGACAAACAAAAAACACAGGTAAAAAAGTACCTTGACATTGTTGCTTCGGAATTCCCTTCACTCAGCAACTCACAAGAGCAGACACTGCAGACCGCTGCAGTCGCTTGGGGTGTCCCACCCAAAGCCATCGACAAATTTGGCTCCCCAGCACTGATCAAACTTGTCGCCATCATCAGTCAGATGACAGAGTGACTCAGGCAGTACTTGATTCAACACCGACAGACACTAGATCACACAACAATTTTCCGACAAAAACAATTCAAGAACATCATACGCATTCTGGATCAAGGCAGATCCATCTTACAATTCGTCGCACCATTGGCAGAACCAGTCTCCACACAATTCCATCAAATCATACTCTGGCTTCAAGGCCTGACTTTGTTACTTCGTACACAGCATTTCTACCTCAAACATGAGGAAGGACATTTCTCCAACCTGCAGAGACTGTTTGCACATTCAAACATTTCTTTTCCATCGTACACACTCTCTTTCTTTCGTCAGCCACAGGTGGTATACTGCAGAGTCACCACACAACAACCTTTTCGTGGCTACGTCTACATCGGCAGCACAAGTCACTCTCTCACACAACGAGAGGGCACACGCAATCGAAAATTCAAGCAACTTCAACAACACAAGATTGTACAAGCCGAACTTGCCTTACGATGGTGGCATAAACACAAATGCTACCACCAATACACACCAATTGTACTACAAGCCAACATACCCACCGAGCAACTAGAAGCCACGGAGAACACTCTCATACAACACCACCAATCCAAGCTCAACTTTCCTTACATCACATCACACATGAAAGGAGCTTTTTCCGGCTTCACAAAAGCAGCCAACAACAAGCACAACGGCACAGCCACCTTATGGGCGAAGCAGCGCCGAGGCAAACTACACCACTCCATTCGGAGCTTCACCAATTCCACCTTATTCAACACCAGAAAACAGGCATGGACCACAGTATCACATCTTACTTCCAACACTCGCACCAGATTCGACACAACAAAACAACTGCTTCGCTCAGACACACCAGCAGCCACAGTTTACGCTTTACACAAACTCTCAAACAACTTACCACGACGTGACCGCAGACACGCTCACAAAGCTCTCAACACCGTCTTCAAAAAGCGACGACTAAAACCGCCTCCTGTCACAAAACCCATTTACCTACAGCCACTCTTGCACCCCACCTTCACCCAACAACTACGACAATTTTTGCGCTCTCGTTTAACAAGCAACAAACAACACATTCCACCATTCCACCTTCCCAGCACAAAACCTGTTTACAAAAAGCACCCACCCATGCAACAACTTCTACACAATTGGCGCGATGCCCACACCACATGGCAACCTGATTCACCACCACCCTGTACATGCTCACCATTACACTCACAAGTACACCAGGAGCACATTTTCCACAATCACATTGCTATCCAACTTGCAGAACTACAACCACAACATCAGTTTTTGGCATACTCCGGCAAAAGCAATTGCCTTCAAAAGCCCACACAGTTGGCCTCACAAGTATGCCGAGCCATACGCACATGGCATCGACACTATGGACTACCTTACAACCATCAAACTGCAAAGCAGTTTGTATCTGAACAAATACCACAACACAACACACACTGCAGTAAAAACAACATACTACAGGTCAAGATGCTCAAGCAAGTCCAACACAAAATACCCACGGGTATCATCCATTGCGAAGATCACTTCCCGAACCGACTCACGTGGTACTGCCCAGCACTATACCACACTGCCATACACAACACTTCTTTAGACAAAGAGATCTTTCGGATCTCGCAGCGCCAACCTCTACAACACCACTTCGATGTCTACACAGACATCCGCAGTCTTCTACCAACTTACACATGGGCGTTTCCACAATGGGGCCGCATCCCACGTGCCTACATTCTACCGAAAAGAAAAAAGCAATTCGCGAAAGGACGTCCTATAGTGGCGTTCATCGACACCATGGGCCGAAAATTATGGGAAGCCTTAGCAGACGTACTGCAGCTGATGACACTTCAAGCATGCCCAAACTCCTTTCACCAAGGAGACGGGATAACACAGCTCAAACAAACAGCACTCTTCTTGCAGCAACGCAGGAAATTACAAGATTCAACAGATTACATCCTGTACAATCAGGATTTGGCGGGCTTCTTTACATCGGTCGATCAGAGCCGGTTTCTTTCAGCATACAGCATCATGGTTCGATGGTACAGAGAGAAGAACCCACTACACTCTTCCAAATTCTTCATTGACCACTCACAGAAAGACCCCACACATCGAGTCCACAGGGGCAAAAGCAGACAAAAGCAGCAAGAAGCCTCCTCCGGCAACAAACTTTGCATACAATTACAACACATACCACAACTTATCATTGCAGTGCTCCGACTCAACTATTTCACTGTTGGTACATCACTCATTGAGCAATTTCGCGGTGCACCTATGGGCTCGCCCTGCAGCCCAGCCCTATGCAACATCGTGGTTGCTGTCGAAGAACAGTGTTGGCACCACACATACAAACAACTTTTCACGAACCACAAGCATTTTCCAAACCACAACAAGCAGGATCAAGCTTTCTTTTTTGCTACCAGATACGTCGACAACCGCGTCCTTCTTTTACCTGCACAGCTGACCCGACTGCCTCCTTTTGCACAGCTTACTGACGCATCTTTCTACAAACCACCGGTTCAGCTTGAAACTGAACCGGCCAACATTTTCCTGGGTTTCGCCATAAACCCTCAGCACAGCAGCCTTACGCATCACTGCAATTTGCACAAGGCGGATATTTTACACCCACAGTCAGCCACCTCTGTTGCAACACTTCGCAGCAGTTTTCAGGCCCGCACACGCATGGTACGCAGAGTGACAACACCATGCAGCGAGGCCACATCAGCCATTCGAGCCATGCGCGATCTCTACATCGCTGCCGGCTATACTGATCAACAGCTGTAAGCAAAACACTGTGCCAAGTTGCCGTGCGTGTGTCCAGAGCCATGCAACTTTGCAACATGAGAGCCGCCTTGTATCAACACAGTGCTTCCCGCAGCCATTTACAGGGTTTAACTGAGGCATCATCATGTATAAAAGTGCCATGACTGGCAGATTGCAGCCGAGCCACAAAGCGCTGAGCGGCCGTCCTCGGCCATCCATCTCCAAGCATAGCAGACGCCGCAACGAGCAACCTGCGGTTGGCAGCCACAATCAACAGCCGGCGCTTTTGCGCTCTCAGTTCCTACGTGTTGCAGAAGACGAAGATTTCCAAGATTACCAAGAGCAACACCAAGATCCGGAAGAACAGCAGGACGCAGCAGTGGCTGCACCGGCGACCCCGCCATTTCCACCTCCGCATCATTCTGATCCGGATTCATCGACTGAGATTATGGCAGCAATAACGCAGTTTCACAATTCGTTGCTTGAATCGAATGCCAAACTCGAGCGCCTGATACAACAGGCTACAACGGTGTTGACCACTCAACACGAGGCTACCACGGCGATCCTCGCCTCGTGCAAACAGCAGCTCGACGTACTCGAAAGCCTCATCAGGCAAAACGCGCCTGATTGGTCGTGAATATGCTGCTAAGGTACGCTGGTATAAAAAGAGCCAGGTAGTGCACACTTCTCGCATTTCAACACATGTTGCTTTCAGACACACACCATAACTTTGCCTTTTGAAGTTTTTGCCTCAGAGTGACACCTATCGGAATCCCGACACCGAGCCATGAGCGAAGCATCTCTTCCGACAAACACAGTGACTACAGATTCGCCACCCGTCGATGAGTCACGACGTGAAGCTCTCTCCGAGGCCCTCATGGAGATTTTGACACAGCATCGGGACTATGATTCCGAAACTGGAAGTGAACCTTCCACATTCAGTGACGAGGCTCTACGCGACCAATTAGCCGAGTTTATTCTGCAAACAACCCGGCAGATCACAGAGCTAAAGCAACGAGTGGAAAGACTCGAAGCTTCGCAACAATAGGTGATCAACCATGTTCATACCACCATTGGGTGCTTTGCAGCGGACGGTTAAAACAACGATTGTCGTTGTTGCCAATTGTGACAGTCAGTGCACTCACTTCACATATGTTTGGTATGCAGCGATTGATGCACTCTTTCCCGCAGCATTTTGCAAAACAACCAGTTGTGTTAGCACCATGGAACAACGCACCAGATCGCGATCTCCCACGGCATCACAATGGAGATGGCATTGGGCCACTAACGGCTCTTCATGGTGGCGTGAGTACTTTATCGCATCTCAAGAGTGGATACGAAAGCATTCGGAGCAACCTGATCAGCGTCCGACATCAACGACTCCTACCCAAAAGGAGACAGTATCTACTACATCAACTCCTACATCCAACAAGAGAAAGCGGTCAAGAACTCCGTGAGCAACATTGCTGAGTTGACAATTAGATGCACATTTGCTGCCCCCGGCAGCCAACAACCACACAGCAAAGCTGTGCTGCGAACTCCATCATTCCTGATGAGGTTCAACATTAAGAGCATCATGTTGAAAGGTCATGCCGGTCGGCGAGGTTGCTCAATTGATGTCTCTGTGTACCTCTCTCTCTCTCTCTGAAGATCAGCGTATGCACATGCCTCAATGCAGTTGTGACTCCGCAGCCATTTCTCAGAACTACAGTTGCTGAAACATATTTAGGATCGCACACAGATGGACGAGGACGACGACAGCAGCCTATGGGGATCCGAAGAGATTGATGCCTTCCTGAGGAAGGATGACACCACCACATCCTCCCATGCAGTCAGTCACACACACAAGCAAAAAACAAAGCACACAACGAGGACAAAAAAGAAGAAAGACAACAAAGACAAAAAGGACAAAACAGTCATGAAAACAAAGAAAACACGCAACATCTCACCACCATCCCAATCCACAACACAGCAACGACGCCAACATCCACATACTACAAGACGAAAGAGGACACGCTCTTCGCATTCAACATCATCAGCGTCACCTACGGCAACGTCACACATGGCTGAGGACGCACACCGGTCTCCATCTCGAGATCCTTGGTCTTCTGACTCGATTGCACCTTACGATATTGTGCATCCTACTATTCAGCACAAGCGGTCCAAAACCGCTTGTGCAAAAATGCTGGTACGTGCAGGTTTTAGGTGTCGATGCCATTTCAAGATCATGAGTGACTGTCCCAACAAACTCGCTGTTGGACCCTAATTCTCAGGACGGATTAGGGCTGCAAGATCCGCTAAGCGTGACAAAAAAGCCTGCGCATGCGAGTGTCAGGACGACACCACTTTGTTGTTTTGCCAGAGCACACATCATGTCCATGTTGATTTGCATTCCTTGTTCAAGCTTTTGTCGGTTGGTAGCAGCAAAAATATGACAAAGCGAAAGGCTGCCGAGGCCGGCCTTCCATGGTACTCCATGGCAGGACAATGTTTTCGGATGACTGTTGAAATTCCACCCGACCGCATCACCAGAGACAAGCACATGTTCTTACACGTGGTGCTTTGTCTGGGTGACAACGTTCTCCAAGCTCGCAAGATCTTCTCCTACCGCATCAAGGAGATCACCGGCAGAACTCCTAAAATCCCAGCTTTCTTCTTCGAACAAAACCGTCGACGACTACATGATTGGGATTCAGTCACCACATTAGCCACGTTGATGCCGGTGCTTTTTGTTAGAACCTGTTCGGATCAGGAAATACGACAATCACCCGATCGCTATTGACAGCGAGAAAAGTGCGCCATTCACTCCTATTGCCGCGCATCAGACCTTTCACTCTACTTGAAGCATGTACGCCCCATTGGGGCTGTGTGTGTGTGAACCTCCCTAGCACATGGGAGCAGAGGGTCACTCCTACACTGTTTGCAATTTCGCTTTTCAACATAATCCGGCATTGGACATTTACCAAATCAACTGTTGCAGGGGAGTGTGGCACTTGCGTCCTACCACACTCAACGAAGCTGTGGATGCAAGTGGGAAGCGGGACCTGATCAGTCCTGTGTACCTGCATGGCAGCCCCCTGTGGTGCCAAGATTAGTTTTGAGGACAGGCCCCCTGTGGTGTCCAGATTAGACAAACAAGTTGTACGGTTGCCACAATCTGACAAAACTTTGCAACATGAACAACATGCCTCTCTCTTTTCCTCTTGCACTCGTACTCTTGGCCGAATCCATCAGTGTGTGTGTGTGTCTGTGTGTGTGTGTGTGTGCGTGTGTGTGTGTGTGTGTGTGTGTGGACCTCTGTTACCAAGAGGAACCGTTTTTGATACACGTTGGACAGTAGTGCTGAATTGCTGAAAATAGCAGGGGGGTACGGCTCTCTGATGCTACCGCACCCAACGAAGCTATGCATCAGAGAGGGAAACCAAGCCTGATCAGCTTGGTGTACCTGCAAGTGTTTCTGCAAGTGTCGTTGCAAGTGATATGGCTCGGGGCTAAGCCTAAAACCCCAATAGAATCGAATGTGCAGGTTTGGAGGAGTTTGCCTTGTACAGTGAATAAGTCGGAGATCAAGTGAAGATGAGCCTTGAGGCCAGATAGGTACCGGACCCCCTGGAAGCTTCATGCTTTCGAGATACATCAAGCTGCGCTTGATAATCAGATTGATTAGTGGCTGCGCGATGGATGTCTAAGTGTGTCCCAGGTAGTTACAAGCTGGTCTTGTATTCGTTTACCGCGCTACCTGCGGCGGGGTTAGCCCGTGCGAGTACCTGCCAGGGTGGATCTGATAAAGGCAGGGATACATTGTTTTGGGCCCGTCGTGGTCCTCACAGGTCCGACTGAATTTGCTGCTCCGATGGTGCAGACATCTGATTACTTCAGTCGTGATGTTTTCTCCGCTCCTGACTTAATGTCAGGTTTGATGCCAGGTTTCATTGCAGGTCCTGAATTTTTGCAGATCCGATGGAACCAACGGCTTTTCTATCCGCAGACCACGATTTCAGCTCCGAGACACAATCCTGTAGCAATCTCTTGCGATCATGTCGTGGGCCCGTGAACAAGATTGGGCCAAGTCGTCCTGGGCTAGTTCGTCTTGGGAGAAGAAAGGATCGTCGGGTTGGAACAACCGTGACTGGCAAAAATCTCCTCAACAGTCTGTTCCCAGCACCAATGTTGCCATCCCATCGTCTTTTACCAGTGACTGGGAGTGTTACGACAAGAATGCTATTTCTGGCAAGAAGTTCTTTCGTAACATCCAATCCACGCCCTGGTCTACGAAAGCTGGACTGGCTGGAAAAGATGTCGCCGATCTTCGTGTCTCAGACCTGACGAGAAAAGGTCTTGATGACTTCAGTCTCCGTTGTTTGTCCAATGGAGAATTTCAGAGCCTAGTGTTCGTGAGGTCGATTTCAGAAGCAGTGTTTGTGACTAACCTGCTTCGTCACATTCGGCAAGACCGGATTGATCTTGATGCCGTGGCGGCAAATATGCACGGCCCAGCTCCGCCTGACAAGCACAGGGAGTCTGCGAGATTTATGCAACCATTGCTTGGCGAAATTGTTTCAACAATCAAAGCCAATTCGCCCCCTCCGGCGGATTCAAACCAGCAATCGCCTGAGAGTGAACAGCTTGCTCGTGCGAAGCGAAAGTTGAAGGAAGCTGGGATTGCTCTTACTCCAGAGAAGAAGCAGGCCAAAACTGGCCCAAAGCCCACCGCTTCACCATCACCGTCAGCTGAGCAGATTTTGAATGCGGAACTCCAGAATCCGCCGAACTCTGTTCCGAGTTCCAGCTCTCCTGATGTTGTTGAGAAATGGCTCAAGAAGCATCAGAGCCAGTTTCGTGGTCAAGCTGCAGCTTTTAAGAAACATGTGGCTGATGTTTGCTCTGTGCTGAAAGATTCAGCCACTGATCGGCAAAGCCTGGCAGATCTCGCTATCAAGTACGGCGTGAAGAAAAGCCATGCCAGCAAGATGTCATTCACCAATTTGTCTTCGTTCATTGGTGCATGTCAGTTTGAATCAGCTTGACTAGCTACCCAAGCAAAAACGGTGCGACACCAGCCGATTCAGGTCCGTAAGAGGCTTGCTTCAGCAGTGTGCACGCTTGGTACAGCAGCAGCCTTCATGTTGGAGTTTGGCGATGGAATACCCATGGCTCCGCTGATTTGGGTGCATACATTGATGTCGTTGGTGTTGTTGTTTTACCTCAATGCACCCAGCCAAGATGATTCACACAGATTCAAGATTGTTCGGAGATTGCAGCAGTTCGGAGTGGATCCAGATACTCTGCATTATTCTCTGTTTGAGAAGCCGAACACTGTATATTGCATTTTTCAAGTTGATTTCGACATGGGTCGATTTCGTTCGGGCTACCGTCAGCCCTCATCACTTCTGTATGTGGGAAGCACTGCTGTCGGTGCAGCCAAGCGGCATTTGAACCGCATGGCAGTCTACAGAAGACTTCAAAGAACCGAATTTGTGGATGCAGAATTGTCCCTGAGATATTGGGCATCCCAACACAACCTTTTCCAGTTTGTGCTTGTTCCGCTGGAATTTTGTGACAGCTACCAGCGAGCTTGGACTGTTGAGCACGAACTCATTGCTCAATGGCAGGCACCTTTGAATTATCCGAGAGCAATGTCTCTCATTAAAAGACCGCTCTCGGTTTCCGAATTTCGTCCAAACGCAGAGGGTCATTGTATTGCACCTTTGGCCTCCGACTTTGGCGCAAACTGCGAAAGCGCATGTTTGGTCGCAGTTCGAAATTCTTCATTCATGACTCTCGGGAGTTAGCCTGGGGACTTCTGTTTAAGATGGCATCGAGAACCCGAGCATCCTTTGAAACAGCGAAGCTGCTCCGATCCAACAAGACGGCTGACGAGGAAGTGTATGCCCTCATCAAGCTCAGTCGCAATATCGAAAACCCTCATCGCAACAGGGTGCAAGGAATACTCAAAGGTGTAGTCAAGTTTCGCAAGAAGATGCACTGGCCACGGACCTCCCGACCTTTGGGAGTCCTGCCAACTGCGTCTCCTTCGTTTTCCAAGGAGTGCGAGAAGTGGTTACAAGACCTCATCCTCCGGTACAAGTATCTTTTTCCATCTTTTCATGTTCCAAAGAACAGCCTACGTGAAGTTCCGCACCAGAGTATCAAGAAATTTCTCCACAACTTCCGATCTTGGGAAGAAACGATGTGGGAGCACGACTTTGATTTGGAGTCGGTGCACTGTCCGTGTGAGCAGTTTGCAGGAAAACTTCCTGCTCATTGCTTCGTGTCTGGCCACGAGAACCTGACCAAGCTACTACCAGGCTGTTCGAGCATCTTATCGGCCAGTGCCGCGAGCACCTTTTTCCCAGGCCGCAATCACTGGATGGCCAAGTCCAGAGCTCTGTTTGATCAGTGGCTCAAGAGACACAAGCTACCAGCGACGTTGCATCCAATTTTTCAATCCTTTTGCGATCACCAGTGGCAGCAACACGTTGCAGCCCTGGAACAATCAGACAGACTACACTGGGCTTTGGTACAGAAGGTGAAGTCTGCCTTGCACTCGGATTTTGTTCTGTACAACGAAGATCATCATCCGAATCATGTCGAGTGCTATTGTCCTCGCTTCTTCCTTCGAGGAGTCAGCACCACATGGAACGATCCTTCTGTGTTTCGTACTCTTGATGGTACCCCTGAAGAATGGAGACAGCGCATTTTGAAGCGCGTTCCTCGAGATCTGTCCAGAAGATACGCCTGGGCCTTCAAAGAAGCAGCTCCGCTGCCCCAAGGCACTGTGTTCCTGAAACGGAAGAAACAGTTTGCCAAGGGACGGACCATCATTTCGTACTCCAATTCGTTGTGCAGCAAGCTATTGGAGCTGACTTCCATTGCGTTAACCTTAATGGTCAAGACGCTGTTTGCTGACAGCCCAGGCATGCAGAGCATGCCACAACTCTGGAAGTCTCTTCATGCTTATTGGGCGAAGCCCAGCCAAGAGGAAGACGTCGAATGGAACGACGATCTCGTGGGATTTTTCAACGCAGTTCCCCGAAAAGATATCATGCACGCAGTGCATTTGATTGTCCAGGAATACTGCCAAACTTCTGGCTGTTCGATCCTTTCGATCGATATGTTGTCAAAAACGGGACACCCGGGCAAACCTCGGGGGAGAACGAAATCAAACTTAAAGAGGTGTTGGGTTTCCGATGTTCCGCTGATTGTGGATCTATCCTTCGCCACGGGCGTTTTTACAGCTGCTGGAAAGTGCAGGCAGCAAGTGGAGGGGACGTGTATAGGCAATCAAATATCTCCGATCCTCTCCGGACTTCCTGTAATCCTGGCCGAGCGGCAGTTTTTGCAATTCTTGCCAACAGCCATCCAATCGTCTTTCTTGTTTCTCCGTTACGTCGATAACAGACTGATTCTGGGACCTCAGAAAATTCTACTATCGTCCCAACTCCGGAGATTCTGCGATCCCAACTTTTATGATGGGATTCAGTTGGAAACTGTGTCAGACCATCAATGGTTGGGTTTTACCATTTGTGCCAAGACTCGCTCAGCAACTTTTAATCTCCCGGAGCAACCGTGGCAGATCCGCTCGCCCAACAGCGCTGGATCGTGGCAACTGGCAGCCTCGGGATACTTTTCTCGAGCATCTTTGATTCGCCAGTATTCCTGGCCCCCCGAGTCAAGACCGGGACAACTTCGCAGACTCAAGCAACTGTATGTACAGGCAGGCTTTCCTGTGAATGCGTTGCAATGAAGTCAACAAATAAGTCATTCGATTGAGAGTTTCGCTGCCTCTTTGCAATGTTTTGTGTGTTCCTAATTGTGCACGTGAGCTACTGATTCAGCACCATAGCTGCATTGGTTTTCAGCTGGGTATCGGCCTGTTGAAGGAATATTTCAATCTCGAGCCATGGCTCAGCAATACCATTTTCACTTCTACGGAGGACCCCCTGGAGTGCAGACTTCAAGCGGACCACAACCTCCGGTTACAATTCTTTCGACTCCTCAGGAAGCTAGTAGAGCTCGGTCGGTTTCGGTACACCCACCACCTCGAGCTCCGCTTCCAATTCAACTCGCACCGGGTGAGCCGGCCATGTCTACTCACCCCAGCCGTGAGCGTCATGATCGCAGTCGCTCGAGACGACGACGGCGTCGACATCATCGGCATGAACGTCACCCTGAGGGACCTCCCGCGGCCCCAGTTCGACCAGTCCTGCCTCCCCCTCAGCCTCCCACTCGACCACCAACAAGGTCGGTCAGTGCAGTTCCTCCGATGCGCCCACCTTTTCGTTCTGCCAGCTTAGAAAACATGCCACCCCGGCCCAGACCGAGATCTATTGAGCCGGCTTCTGTCCGTTCCCGGCCTCATGAAAACAAAGGGCCCAGCAACAGTCCACAGCGACCGCCGGGGCAATGGGTACCTAGTGTTCCTGCTGGGACTCTGAGCCAAAGGCCAGTAACACCCAGAGTTCGAGCTCCTGCTTCACATTCTCAAGCAGCCACTGATGCATTACATCGGGCTGCTCAAGCTTTTGGAGCTCCCGGCAATGCACAAAGCAAACCGGAGACAGGCCCGATTTTGAATAACAAGGAGCCTGTCGCGGCAGCTCCCTCACCGGATTTTCACAAGAACACGTCGCCCAAGACACCTCCCAAGAATCCGGCTCCAAAGAGCCCAGTTCCTCCTGCTCAATCCGGTTTGATTTCTGTTGATGAGGAACAGCTATTTCATGCTGCTCATCGCAGCAGCTATGAACAACTGCGAGAGCAAATCACAGCTCGAGCCAAAGGCCGCAATGCTGTCGATTTCTATGAGGAGGGAATGAGTCCTCTCTTGGCGTATATGTTCTTTGTTTTGCATTATCATGAGAATTTTCTCACAACTGAAGGCTTGCATACGTGGCCTATTATCCCACATTCTCATATGCGAAGATTCACTGATCGCATCACTTTTACTCGGCAACGTTCATTGCCAGTTTCCAAAATCCTCAAAGAGGATGTTGAGGATGTGCTGAAATTTTTGTTGACCCGATTTGGCCAGGCAGACCGACCTTTTCTGCCTGTGATTCCTATTGGCCAACGGGAGATTGTCACTCTTGCCCGGTCCATTTTGGCCAGCAAGATACCATATAAGGCAGTTTTTCAGCATGATGCCAAGGCGTATGCCATGCCCCAAGAAGCATTGCATGTTTGGGAGTTTCCAGTGGCAAATATGCCAGGCCCTGAAGAGCAGACCAATTGCTATTATCTTTGGGGACACGGGACCACGGCCGAAGGCCTGGTCGGCATCCTCACGTTGGGCAGGGTCATTCGCTCTACCGCCGAAGCTGTACATGTGGCGCCGCACGATCATGTGTGCTCCTTTTATGGCAAAGCCACACAAAACGTGTACTACGAAGAGAGCAAGTTAGACTTCGTGTCAAAACTGCACCACTCCACGAAGAATTCCGCAGGAGTGGTCGTGGGAGGATATCTTGGATCTGCGCATCACAAATCCAAATCCTCCAGTACTGTACATGAAGGACACTTGTGCAAGTTCCACCCGCTTGTACACTCCCCTTCAGGAGATAAGCGCTGGGCGGTACGTGAAGCCGCAGGACGCATTGACAAAATTTGGATTTTGTCAAGCACCCATTCCATTACGTTGCCGATGTCCACCCCCAACAATCCCCGGCCGATTACTTTTGAAACGGGGGAAGGACAGGATTGGGGAGTCAGCTGGCCTGGCTTGGAGTACTCTGTACGAAGCACCGAAGCTTTACCGGTCTCCGATGTACAGAGAGAGGCTTAAGATTTATGGAGTCCGTCATGCATGAAAAAAGACTGGTGCAATACAGAATGTATATGCAGAAGAGTCTTGCATGCAATGTGTCTGCTTAGGTTTTTCAAATTGCTTTGTTCAGTTCCAGCGTTCGGCTTTCAGCGGTACACGCCATGTCGGATCGATCCCGATCGCGTTCTCCGACTGTTTCGTGGCGATTTTATTGGGTCAAAATTCAAGAACCCAGTGGCAATGAAACGTGGTGGAAATCTTGGTTTCCCGCCACCTCTCGCTGGATTTCGGATCGTTTGGCTGCTGACAATCAGTGGCACCAGGCTTCTCAGACCACTTCTTCGGTGGACTTGAACCTCCCTACTGAGAGCGCCAATTCTTTGTCGCCCCGAAAACGCAAGCGAGATGCATCACCGTGAGAGCTTTTGTCATGCTGGAACAGCAGACGATCTGTCTGCTTAATTCGTTTTCCCAATTGACATTTTTGGGACTTTCATCATTACTGGATTAGAGCGCCTGCACCACTAACGTGGAACCGTCTTTGCGCATTGCAAAACAGCGCGTAGGAGCGTTACGCTCAGTTTTATGTCTTTTTCGCCCTTTCTCTCTCCCCTTTCTCTTTCTGTCTCTCGTTGAGCCGAAGGCGTTTTTCCCTTTTTTACTCATGTGGTACCGCCAGCCGTTTCCGTCTTGATTTCTCGACACACCGGCATGGCTTCCCGTCAAGACAACGGGGTACCATATGATGAACTTCCAGATGATGCCAGTTCCTGGTCTTCGGCTTTCGATCCTCCCAAAGACTCCGCACCCACAGAGGTGGCGTCTTGGGTTAAGAAGTCCTCCAACAAGTGCAAGAAGACCAAGAAGTCCAAGAAGTCCAAAAGGCTGAAAAAGGACCGGTCACCAAATAAGTCTCAGCAGTCCATGAAGTCCAAGAAGGACAAACGTGAGCGTTCGCCTGTTCCCTCTGAAGCGAGTGATATCACGCTTGGGGATCCGATGCAGTTTCACCGAAATCCTGCAGCACAGTCGAAGGCTTGTGCAAAAATGCTGGTCAGAGCCAACCTCCGTTGTGCTTGCCATTTTTGGTATGTTGCACAGTGTCCCAACCGAAACGTTTGATTCTTATTTTGATTTGGACACCGGACGTGTACAGGATTACATGTCACTTGCTGGAAAAAACTACCAGTGATTCTTGGCACGACCTTGTGACCTGACTTACATTTTTCTGTCCTGCATACAGTGAGAGCACTCGCCTGTACAGTTTTCTTGCTCCCACGCATCAGCGACCCAGTGTACGTGTAGCTTTATCCGCCATGAAACGAGATGCAGCACAAGCGTCGCTTCCACCTGATGGCGGTAAAGATGATGATCCACTTATTCTCCCTCGGACACCAAAACATCTGCCTCCGCTGCGGATGACCCGAGGATTTTGGATTGAAAATTTGCCTTCTGATGGCCGCCATCATGGTGCCACCGTTGCATGTTTCGACATTCCGGCCGAAGGCATTATCGACGACCTTAAAGAGGCTATTAGTTTGGAGTGGAATCGCATCCCCAAGCGTACGTTTAAACTCACGCAAAGCGGGACTCATTTACCGTACTATGTCAAACTCAGTACTGTCAACAACACAGTACCATTGACCTTTCACTGGGCTGAGCCATATTCGGACGAAAACCGTCCTCGTTTGGAGTCCAGACCCTAGGTCGTTTCGCCTTAGTGGCTTACTGTGTGTGTGGACCTCTGTTACCAAGAGGAACCGTTTTTGATACACGTTGGACAGTAGTGCTGAATTGCTGAAAATAGCAGGGGGGTACGGCTCTCTGATGCTACCGTACCCAACGAAGCTATGCATCAGAGAGGGAAACCAAGCCTGATCAGCTTGGTGTACCTGCAAGTGTTTGTGCAAGTGTCGTTGCAAGTGATATGGCTCGGGGCTAAGCCTAAAACCCCAATAGAATCGAATGTGCAGGTTTGGAGGAGTTTGCCTTGTACAGTGAATAAGTCGGAGATCAAGTGAAGATGAGCCTTGAGGCCAGATAGGTACCGGACCCCCTGGAAGCTTCATGCTTTCGAGATACATCAAGCTGCGCTTGATAATCAGATTGATTAGTGGCTGCGCGATGGATGTCTAAGTGTGTGTGTGTGTGTGTGTGTGTGCGTGTGCGTGTGTGTGCGTGTGTGTGTGTGCGTGTGTGTGTGTGCGTGTGTGGGTGCGTGTGTGGGTGCGTGTGTGGGTGCGTGTGTGGGTGCGTGTGTGGGTGCGTGTGTGGGTCTGTGTGTGTGTGTGTGTGTGTGGGTGTGTGTGTGTGTGTTTGTGTTTTTGTGTTTTTGTGTGTTTGTGTGTTTGTGTGTTTGTGTGTGTTTGTGTGTTTGCGTGTTTGTGTGTGTGTGTGTGCGTATGTGTGTGTGTGTGATGTGTGTTAGAGTGTGTGCACGCGCATGGGCTGCTGCGGCCGAATGCAGACAAAACTACATGCTAAAAAAACTCTCAGCCTCAGCATCAAAGGCTGCACCTTTGTAGCGTGACAGGGATCCAGTCTGAGGCAAAGTTGCCAAAATCCCTAGCTCGGCGTCAAGATCGGCTAGCTGTGGAATGACCGCACCACGCAGAAGCACCGTCCTTCTCGAATGCTCCGGGCGCGATCTTCCAGCTACGAAGTCCAAAGCCAGTCGAGCAATGTGAACAATTCCCAAGCTCAGCAAACAAAACCACGACCACCTTGCGCCGGGTGCCATCGCTCAGCGTGGTACGACGTATCCTTCCTATAGAGGCGGGCGATAAGATGCTTATTCCAGAGATTACACATCAGCGCCAGAATACACATCACGCAAGCCCTAATCCCCAAGGTGACTATGGATTTGTTTGATCTTTGCCGGAAACGTCGAAACTTAAGGAAAGCTCGCGGACGCCGGTGCTTTCGGCACGCAAGGCTTCTTACGTGACGCGATTACACCCTCAAACTCCTTTTTGAAAACAACAACTGATAAAATAATGTCTCTGACTGACCACCGGGAACCCAGTGTGGAGGCCGAAACGGTTGATGCTTGAATGCATGCCAGGCCGGGCTCCGAGATGCGCAACCCCAGTGTGGACTCCAAAATGCACAACCCCAGCCCCGGCGCTGAAACAGTTGATGTTTGAATGTATGCCAGGCCAAAATTAGATTGCTTAGGCCCAATGTGGATGCTTGAAAGATGTGTATCATGGGATATCATGTGAGTCAAAACCTCCCCTCGTACTGGCTAAACGCTTGTACTTGCCATCGCGTCTTGAGCCGACCGGCCTTTCAATCAGAACAATCAGTGCGCACACGCTGCATGGCAGCAACCACCGAGATTTACCGAGGCAAAGCAGATTCTAGCATTCTAGCAGCATCGTAAGTTTTGCTAGTCTTGCGCTCCGCCCGTGCCCTTGTCAGCTGCTTGCTTCTTGTGGCCCATGTTGGAACAAATTCTCCACAACCCGTAGCCCAAACAAACCGTGACAATGAAGCAAACCTCTTCTCAGCAGCAAGTTCTAGTGCCTTGCTCTGTCGGGCCCAGGTGGTGGAGCAGATCCAGCAGAAAAGGCTGTGTGATCTGCACCCAATCTCCGGTAGGCGGAGATCTCAAACTAATTACAAATTGGTGCTCACGGAAATGGCTTGCTGTTGCTCCTTCCCACTCACGCTGTGTCCCCACACTCTCCGACCTGTGAACCAAGACAAGGGGCTTTTCCATTACAAGCGAAGGCAAAGCCGACTGGCCTGCAGCCCCAAGTCACACCTCGGGACTCTTGCAGCCTGCACGAGATCTAGAGATGCAGAATCCGCGGCACTGAGTCTCGAACTCAGATGCTATTTCAAGCTCTAGAGGCGCGTCGGCGTCTGGAAACAGCTCGAGAGCTCGGAAATTCTGAAAAGCGGCGTGGCATTGGCCTGGACGAGAGGACCGAGTGGCGATCTCCACGCGCTTGCTGGCAACAGCCCGGAGCCGCTCCAGCAAAGCCTTACAGTAGCAGCTCGCGGCTCGCGGTGATCTAATAAGCATTTCTGGGATCTTATTCCCAGTAAGCCGGGAGCTGCGGGGTTCGGTGCATCTTCCACGCGATCTTCGGACAGCACAGCCTGAGAAGGTCTGACCGCTCCCTCTCTAGGGTGATTAGCCGGACGGACAGGTCGCAGAATTGCAAACGCAGAGGAGTGGTCGGCATTTCAACTTCGAGGGGCTCTCTCGATCAATGCAATGAAGTGCTGGAAGTCTGTTTGCATGCGCTCCACCGTGCGCTCCTCACTCTGCACTCTCACCGCCGTTAAGACAGCTGTCGTGACCATGAAACTCCATGAAACGTCCTGCATCTGCCGCCTTCGCTCTTCTTCCATGCGGGCTGCGAGGTACTCCTCCTTCTTGCGTGCATTGCATACTGCTGTGTAACCGGGCCCTCAACACTGAGGCACCCAACTACTCCTTGCTTCCTCCATTCCACCGAAGTTCCCTGTTTTCCCATCAACAGTAAACGTGCGTAACCCTCTGCGCCGAGGAACTAGCACCTGCGCGTGGGCAGAAGCACGCAAAATCGATATTACGAGTATGTTCAGTTCTCCTGTTAGAAGAAACAGCACAAGCACATGCCATAGTCTAGGAAATGTCCGTTGAGGAAGGAGGGAGTGAAGGGTAACATGCGATAAATCCCCGGTGGGAACCCTGGCTGTATTGTTGACAAAGGCAAGCACTGCATGATTAATGAGGTTTAAGTTCAAGCAAGCACCGCTTCGTCAAACGTTTTTCCGATGATGTGGCTGCTGTGCTCGAACGATCTCGTGCACCACTCTAAGTCGCTAATCGCTTGCGCGTTGCCGGCAAACTCACGCCCGTCCGAGATCAGGAGGTCCGGTGGTCCGAATACGGAGTCTGGCAGCTCCCGCAAACCATATAATCCAGCCGGCTTGGTGACCGGATCAAGCTTTTCGAGGCAACCATTTTGAGCAAGGCCTTTGCAAAGCTCGGTTGCCGGAGATCGCGCCTGGCGGCCACCGACCAATGAGCCCTCTCAGCCGTGCATGCAGAAACCGGCATAGACCTCCACATCATCCATTGCCACCTTGCCGCATGGCATCCTCCTGGCTTGTCTTCTTCACTGGGGAGGCACCCTGGCTCGTCGCCATTTTGGCGAAAAGACTCATTTTCATCGCGGATGGTGTCGACTGCTGGCTCCAGTCTTCAACAGCTTTCCCAGTCTGGAGACGAATCCTGATTTAGGATCCATGCCTGCCAGCCGCCCACTTCGAGAATTACACACTTGGGCGAGTTCCACTTTTTTCCGGTTCCCCCAGTCGCTTCAGAGACCTCTCATTCCGGCTCTTGCACCACGGTCACTCACTAGTGGTCTCTCCGAAACCTCATACAAGGACAACCTCACCGTCACAAAGTCCAGGATCGCCGTCGAAGTCGCCACGCCACAAAGCAAATTTTCACCCGCCACAACACTGGATCGAAACCACTCGCTGCCAGTAGAAAGTGACAGCGGCGAAAACCCTTTGGTGCAACCCTGGGCCCGCTTCACCGCAGCCACAGCGGCTGTTCAGCAGGATCACAGGTCGTGCAACATCGTGCAACTGCTGAAAAGCTCGCGGATTGAGTGTTAGATCTACGAGAATGGCTGACTCATGCTCGGAATCCAGCACGTACGTACCCCCGACCCTCCACAAATACCGTCATTGCAGAAGTAGGAACGCTCCGACCCGTCCTCGTGAGGATTTGACCGAGCCCCGCGAGCGGAACTCGGTTGGCATCTACCAGTGCGAAACTCAATGGTGCATGATGGCACACGCGAGTCTTGGGTGTGCGGGGCTGAGTGGGCGACGCCGGCTTTCGAGTTGGCGTCCCCGGACGCTTGGGTGTTCGCGTTTCTGAACCTCTCCGTCCGGGTTAAGAAGTGGAAGTCTTCTTACCTCTCCTGCTGCCTCTTGCATTGGGCGTCTCAGGTCCCCAGGGGCTGGCTGAAACAGATAACTGATCACCTGACACGACAAGCAAGAGCAAAATGGAGCTCCCTGCTGTCCGTCGCCGTGCCTACACTGTGCGAATGCGAGAAGGAGGCCAAGGCTTCAAGCAAACCCTCTCCTTTGCGTGACACCTGAGGCACAGCAGCTTCCCACTTGCGTTTCCCACGTAAGCCCACACAACATCCTGTGAGTACGTGGCTCCCAGCTGGGTGATGCGTTGCTTCGCCTCTCACGGAAAAGACCCGTCGCGGGAACAAATGAGTGACATCCAACCATCGCCATTGACCTTCTTTAGCTGCTCGCGTAATTCTTTGTTCTCCTTGCACGGGTGTGCAGCACGAATAGTCTATCGTACATGCGGTCACACAGCTGTACAAACGCCCGCCTCCTTCAAATTTACCATGTGTCGGATCTTCTGCCTCGGTGACACGACGATGCAGCGATGATCTGGCCACCCATCGGTCGTCGCTCGCAGAATGTGGCTTGCGCCTACGGCATCGCCACGGCATGGGTAGCCGTGCAAGGCTTGCGGACACTCCAAGACAAGAAGACGGTGACGAAGCAGCTGCTGCAGATTCATGTTCGCCACCCAGTTTTGCGGCGTCAGTGCCATCGTTTCGGGCATGGACAGCACTCCTCACACTACCTCACCTTCATCGTCGGATTCACTCTCCTCCTGTCAACCCATCCGTGCTGCCCGTGTCGCTAAGCAACAAAGCAGCATGTCACCTCATGCCTAAACTGCCGTCCTCAGAGCTCTCGTCAGATGCATATTGAGATAGACCTTGAAGGCCATGCTCTTCGGGACTGGGCGAACCTGACCAAGAGAGAAAGAGGCGATGCTAACAGTTGGGCAAGTGTGCACGTGCCAAGCCTTTGCCTTCTGCATCTTCAGCTGTCAAGCTGGCATTAACAACGGGCTCAGCTGGTTCAAGGTCCCACTTCTGCATCTGCATGGTCTGTGCTTGATCTCCGTTGTCTTCCTGACCGTTGCCTGGCCTCAAACAAGCGAAACACATGCCCCTGTGGCACATGCCATGACCAGGGTCGAGCCTGCGAACCCGCAGTACTTG
>CAJNDT010006017.1:295000-300819 GCA_905221615.1 Symbiodinium sp. CCMP2592 | reverse complement strand
TTTCTCTGAGCTTTACGATCATGAAAAGCCGACCCCCCACGCTGTCGACATGGAAGAAGCACATAACCTCGCCAAAACCTTGGGCGAGATAGCTGCTGACAGCGATTTCAGGCAGGAGACTTTAGCCGAATTTGCACATGCCGTGCTACAGTCGGGCACGCGATCAGCGTGCAACGAACTGGGGGCAACGCTGACGCCAATATCGGACGGCGTACATACTATGTTATTCATCCCGTGGGCTGGAGAGACTCGCAGAGCATTCGACACTCGTGCCACCGACCCACCAGGGGAAACATACATCTACACCGCCGGACACGGCACGAGCATTGCAAGTGCCGCGCGCATAATGCGCGAGGACTTGGTCCGCCCAAGTTCAGTCAGCCATTGCTTCGACGACAAGTCCTATCCACCCATTCCCTCTTTCGTCATATACGGGAATGCGACCCCAGGAGATGTATCGGAAAGCACGGTACATATAGTTACCGATCAATGTACACGGCGGCCCAAGGGCCAACAGGGAGTGATCGTCATCGGTACAATACGGACTAAGTATCAGCATTACAAGATGACGTATCGGGACATGTACAGAGAAGCTTTCATCGTGGGGCGAAAGGGTGTCGTGCGGACCCCAGAGAAGTGGGGATTCCACTCGGGGCATTTCAGCATCGTTGGATTCGGCCTCATTCAGTGATGTTGCTTTCTTCTTTTTCTTCCGTGTCTTCCTTTCACTCTCGAGTATATTTTCTTCCAGGCCTGAACCCCGTTGCACATAGCTGTTTGCAATCAAGCATTTGCTCCGACACCGCTTTTGAGCCAAAGAAGAGTCGATGCTGCTGCATGCTGGATGCATCGCACAAGTTGATGTTGACACTCAAGCCAACCATGTTGCTCATGCATGTTCCATGTGCAGCTTTTGCAGTCACAGGCAATTGTAGTGCCCCATTGTGCAACCATGTACAAGCCGACACAGCCTCAGTGTCATACAACAATGCCAACAGGCATCATCGGTACAGCAATCAGTACGGTGCAGCGACAAACAGCCTCGACCAGTAGCACCCCAATGCACCCGATCTCCCCACCACCAGGGATTCACAACATCCCACCACACACCTCACCCCTAACCCCGACTACTTGGGGTTCAGCTCACACTTACAGCCACAACACCACTTTCCCACCTTTCCCTCCACCCCCTCCCCCACCCCAGCAGTTTCCCGGCCCAACATCACCCACCACACTGCCAACCCCCACACCTACCACTCCCCAACACACATTTGTGAGTCCATCTTCGATGACGACTCGAAACCCCAGCATTTTTTCACATACATTACCTCAGGCCACCGTCACACCCCAACAACAACAACACCCCAATCCCACGCCTACAAATCCCCAGATACCAAACGACTTCGTTCAAACACCAGAGCATTGGGACAACAGGCAGCTTTTTTGCCTCAACCTACCCAAACACATTCAATCTACACCACATTCAGTGCACAACCGCACGGCAGGCATGCCAATCGCAACAGCACCATTGGTCGCATTTCTGCGACACAATTGGTCCTCGTACTGGCTACGGTACGCCGCACACGGCTTCGACATCCATCTCACATGCAGCAAACACATCAGCGAAGCCGTCTTTACGGGTCAACTCCGAGCAAGGAGAATTGATCTGGACCAAGCGGCCACCGCATTCTGCTGGCAAGAAAAGCTCACACTCGCAAAACGACCAGCAATGTCACACCTCATCAAGGACTTGGTGTTGTACCTGCAAGAGCTGCAGGACCAGTACAATGATGGCAACAAAAAGGACAAGCAAGATGTAAAATCTGACACAGACAACACACAATCGCAACCCACCGAATCTCCAACACCACTACAATCCAGCAAATCACAACCTCATCTCCCACTTCAACCTTCGCAGCCGACAGAGGCAGACACTATGGCGGCACATCGCATCAGCGACCTGGAAGCACGACTTTCCACAGGAGTGGAGACAATTGAAACTCTCCGTGCTCCGGATGCACACAATGAGGCACCCAACACACCAGCACCAAAGAAACCAAAACGAACCACCGCACCCAGCACTCCCATCAACACGCCCTCTCCACCACCTCTCTCACTTTCCACAATTGAGATTTCCCCCACCACAACCACTCGTGGACAAAACGTGCTACCATCGATGACTCTACACACACCGACACCAGGCCTACCACTGATGGCCTCTCCCCTTTCACCACAACCGCTGCAGAACAAGACAACAACCCGTTACATGCTTCCCCAGCATCGTCATCCACCACAGGTATGCACTTTCCGGGACGCTCCACTCTGGGCCCCAAGCGACAGAAGCAGTCAACTCTTACACCAACGAAGGCGGCACCCCTCGATCCCAAGATGGATCCCCAGCGCATCTTTCAGCAGCCTACAAAAGCCAGTGTTTGGTTTCAAGATCATTTCACTGGCGTTCACTCCGAATCCGGCATCACCAGATGGTTTGGTGCCATCAAAGGCATCAGCGACAAAAAAAAAACACAGGTAAAAAAGTACCTTGACATTGTTGCTTCGGAATTCCCTTCACTCAGCAACTCACAAGAGCAGACACTGCAGACCGCTGCAGTCGCCTGGGGTGTCCCACCCAAAGCCATCGACAAATTTGGCTCCCCAGCACTGATCAAACTTGTCGCCATCATCAGTCAGATGACAGAGTGACTCAGGCAATACTTGATTCAACACCGACAGACACTAGATCACACAACAATTTTCCGACAAAAACAATTCAAGAACATCATACGCATTCTGGATCAAGGCAGATCCATCTTACAATTCGTCGCACCATTGGCAGAACCAGTCTCCACACAATTCCATCAAATCATACTCTGGCTTCAAGGCCTGACTTTGTTACTTCGTACCCAGCATTTCTACCTCAAACATGAGGAAGGACATTTCTCCAACCTACAGAGACTGTTTGCACATTCAAACATTTCCTTTCCATCGTACACACTCTCTTTCTTTCGTCAGCCACAGGTGGTATACTGCAGAGTCACCACGCAACAACCTTTTCGTGGCTACGTTTACATCGGCAGCTCAAGTCACTCTCTCACACAACGAGAGGGCACACGCAATCGAAAATTCAAGCAACTTCAACAACACAAAATTGTACAAGCCGAACTTTCTTTACGATGGTGGCATAAACACAAATGCTACCACCAATACACACCAATTGTACTACAAGCCAACATACCCACAGAGCAATTGGAAGCCACGGAGAACACTCTCATACAGCACCACCAATCCAAGCTCAACTTTCCTTACATCACATCACACATGAAAGGAGCTTTTTCCGGCTTCACAAAAGCAGCCAACAACAAGCACAACGGCACAGCCACCTTATGGGCGAAGCAGCGCCGAGGCAAACTACACCACTCCATTCGGAGCTTCACCAATTCCACCTTATTCCACACCAGAAAACAGGCATGGACCACAGTATCACATCTTACTTCCAACACTCGCACCAGATTCGACACAACAAAACAACTGCTTCGCTCAGACACACCAGCAGCCACAGTTTACGCTTTACACAAACTCTCAAACAACTTACCACGACGTGACCGCAGACACGCTCACAAAGCTCTCAACACCGTCTTCAAAAAGCGACGACTTAAACCACCTCCTGTCACAAAACCCATTTACCTACAGCCACTCTTACACCCCACCTTCACCCAACAATTACGACAATTTTTGCGCTCTCGGTTAACAAGCAACAAACAACACATTCCACCATTCCATCTCCCCAGCACAAAACCCGTTTACAAGAAACACCCACCCATGCAACAACTTCTACACAATTGGCGCGACGCCCACACTACATGGCAACCCGATTCACCACCACCCTGTACCTGCTCACCATTACATTCACAAGTTCCCCAGGAGCATATTTTCCACAATCACATTGCTATCCAACTTGCAGAACTACAACCACAACATCAGTTTTTGGCATACTCCGGCAAAAGCAATTGCCTTCAAAAGCCCACACAGTTGGCCTCACAATTATGCCGCGCCATACGGACATGGCATCGACACAATGGACTGCCTTACAACCATCAAACTGCAAAGCAGTTTGTATCTGAACAAATACCACAACACAACACACACTGCAGTAAAAACAACATACTACAGGTCAAGATGCTCAAGCAAGTCCAACACAAAATACCCACGGGCATCATCCATTGCGAAGATCACTTCCCGAACCGACTCACGTGGTACTGCCCAGCACTATACCACACTGCCATACACAACACTTTTTTAAACAAAGAGATCTTTCGGATCTCGCAGCGCCAACCTCTACAACACCACTTCGATGTCTACACAGACATCCGCAGTCTTCTACCAACTTACACATGGGCGTTTCCACAATGGGGCCGCATCCCACGTGCCTACATTTTACCGAAAAGAAAAAAGCAATTCGCGAAAGGACGTCCTATAGTGGCGTTCATCGACACCATGGGCCGAAAATTATGGGAAGCCTTAGCAGACGTACTGCAGCTGATGACACTTCAAGCATGCACAAACTCCTTTCACCAAGGAGACGGGATAACACAGCTCAAACAAACAGCACTCTTCTTGCATCAACGCAGGAAATTACAAGATTCAACAGATTACATCCTGTACAATCAGGATTTGGCTGGCTTTTTTACATCGGTCGATCAGAGCCGGTTTCTTTCAGCATACAGCATCATGGTTCGATGGTACAGAGAGAGGAACCCACTACACTCTTCCAAATTCTTCATTGACCACTCACAGAAAGACCCCACACATCGAGTCCACAGGGGCAAAAGCAGACAAAAGCAGCAAGAAGCCTCCTCCGGCAACAAACTTTGCATACAATTACAACACATACCACAACTCATCATTGCAGTGCTCCGACTCAACTATTTCACTGTCGGTACATCACTCATTGAGCAATTTCGCGGTGCACCTATGGGCTCGCCCTGCAGCCCAGCCCTATGCAACATCGTGGTTGCTGTCGAAGAACAGTGTTGGCACCACACATACAAACAACTTTTCAAGAACCACAAGCATTTTCCCGACCACAACAAGCAGGATCAAGCTTTCTTTTTTGCTACCAGATACGTCGACAACCGCGTCCTTCTTTTACCTGCACAGCTGACCCGACTGCCTCCTTTTGCACAGCTTACTGACGCATCTTTCTACAACCCACCGGTTCAGCTTGAAACTGAACCGGCCAACATTTTCCTGGGTTTCGCCATAAACCCTCAGCACAGCAGCCTTACGCATCAATGCACTTTGCACAAGGCGGATATTTTCCACCCACAGTCAGCCACCTCTGTTGCAACACTTCGCAGCAGTTTTCAGGCCCGCACACGCATGGTACGCAGAGTGACAACACCATGCAGCGAGGCCACATCAGCCATTCGAGCAATGCGCGATCTCTACATCGCTGCCGGCTATACTGATCAACAGCTGTAAGCAAAACACTGTGCCAAGTTGCCGTGCGTGTGTCCAGAGCCATGCAACTTTGCAACATGAGAGCCGCCTTGTATCAACACAGTGCTTCCCGCAGCCATTTACAGGGTTTAACTGAGGCATCATCATGTATAAAAGTGCCATGACTGGCAGATTGCAGCCGAGCCACAAAGCGCTGAGCGGCCGTCCTCGGCCATCCATCTCCAAGCATAGCAGACGCCGCAACGAGCAACCTGCGGTTGGCAGCCACAATCAACAGCCGGCGCTTTTGCGCTCTCAGTTCCTACGTGTTGCAGAAGACGAAGATTTCCAAGATTACCAAGAGCAACACCAAGATCCGG
>CAJNDT010006017.1:90000-290000 GCA_905221615.1 Symbiodinium sp. CCMP2592 | reverse complement strand
GTTTGTAAGGTTTTCAATGTGATTCAGCACCATATTTCCGTCGTTTACCCATGCAAACGCTATGACAGATCATCTAAGTTAAACTGATCAATCTACACAACTTGGATTGTCCTTCCAGCGCTTCGCAATTTTGCGCAAGAACTATCCCGAAGGGACAAGCACTAAAACTGACTTGCACGAAGTCGGGAAGGCCGTACTACAACCAAGCACAATCCAGCCAGGACCCTAAACGAGAAATTTCTAGTACTAAAGCTGTACTACACCCAAGCACAACCCAGGACACTAGACCCAATCTAAAGGCTCGGACAAACTTAGAGACGACCTTACTCTCAAAACGCCTAAAGCCCACCTTGACCAGTTACCATGCCATAACTTCATGACTATTTGCGAATGTTACCTCATAAGCGAAAGGATGTTGCGATGCTATGGGGATGCGCTCAGACCCTTGTAAACGCTGGGGTTGATACGACTTCTCCCTTAAGGATACGACTTAACCTACCTCCTAGTAGCGAAAATCTTGGCCGATCGGCTTATCGCCAAAATGGCCACGGAAATAAGAGAGCACGGCTGGTCCTCCTAGTGCGCACCCCACCATTATTGTTGAGAGGCGTATACAACATCGACTGCCCCCTCGCCCTGCCGCTAAACAGCCGAGGCGGGCGGCGTAGCGTTAAAATTAGGAGACTAATACCTGTATCTGCTGCACTTGTGCACTTGCGGCAAATACAGCAATTAAACGTTAATGATAACAGCAGTAACAGTACTAACAGTAATAACGGTAGTAGCGATCATGGCAGCAAGAACAGTAATGACAACAATAACAGTAAAACAAAAGGAATACCAATAAGCACAGGCGTACCAGCAATAACAGTAGCAACAGTCACAACAGTACAATAATGGCGACAACCACAACGATGACAGTGACAACAGTACTGACATGCAACAACATGCAAAATAATCACAGTGATTCCAGTAGAATAAAACAGTAACAGCCATGACGGTAGTTTCAAGAATAACAGTAACATCAAGACATCCGCCACGGCACGATGCATCAGTGCCATCTGCTTCGTACAACATGCATGCAAAGCAGCTCCTTAATCTTTGCTCGGCACGTCTTGAGACTCTTACCTTCCCCGGCTTCTTCCACGAAGCGATGACTTTGGATGCTCCATGGTCATGGACCTTTCGTGTGTTCTGCGAACAGATGTATAGCACACAATCGCTGTCGCGGCCAGGAGAAAATGCGGAATCTGAACCAGGCTCCAGGCTCAAGCTTCAACCTCAAGTCGGTGATCCTCAGCAGCCACATTTGATTAAGCAGCTGAGCCGCACGTCATCGACAACATCACGCAGCATCTGCTTGCCAGAGTGCTCTCGCTCGAGTCGGCCCACTATTGTGGCCGACACTTGGTATCCCTGAAGCATCAAGCACCTTGGCTGACACTTGACAGTGAAGGCAGTGCTCAGGTTTTAAGGCCGAGCATGCATGGAAAGTAGACTTACATTCTGGACGAACATAGCTGAACAGCACACTGGAACCAAAACCCCATGAGCCCATGCTGAGCCACTCGTGTGATATGCCTAGTGGGCCTGGGCCACATGGTGGGGCAGCTTCGGCCCACGAAATCTGAATAGCTGCTGACAAAAGCAGCAGCCTCATTGTGACGCGCTATTCCACGCTATCTCCCAAATACAAGGTCGTCTATGCTTTGGAGCCAGACATGCTGCACTGAAAGACTTGCGCATCGACAATCCACAGTTTGTGCTGCAAAGCACGTGCAAGCCTGGAAACTAAGGTATCAATGGCTGCAAGGACAGCATCCAGCAAGGCTTGACTCACTTGCAAACAGACCTTGGGATGCAATGCGTTGTACAGGAAGTAAGGTTGAGGCGTTGAGGGTTGATGATGCTTTCAAGTTCACGGGGCCACGTTCGGAAAGGGGAAGTACACCACCGCTTGCTGTTCCGGTTTCTCTTTCACCACAGGCTGCTGCTTGGTGGCCTGGTTTCTGCTAGGTGCGTGGACGGTTTGCGTTTCCGACCTTGACAACTGTCTCTTGGAATTCTCTATGCGCCGCACAAGCTCCAGTCACCAGTCTCTGTCGACCCGAAGCACAAAGGCATAATATGACATCCAATGACCCTAGAACAGAAACAACAGCAAACCGAAAAAGAAACTCTTGTGGTGGAAAGGTGAAAGCTATGCAGCGCCGCAGCGCTCAGGAAAAGTCTTGGCTGCTCTTGGCTGTGTCGGAGTCATCTTCATCACAGGAGCCATCATGAATATGGGGGCCTCCAAAATACGAATAGGGTTTTGGGGCCCCTTATACTGTAATGATAATAATGGCCATCCCCCAACGACTCATTGCGGACGGAGTGATGACATCATGAAGCGAGTTTACAGACTGCACGCGCGACACGTACGCTCTTCTATCGAACCCCAGTAGTCCCGGCAAACCCCATAAGCAGTTCGAGCGCAACCCTGTGCCCCTAATGTCTGGAGCTGTTGAGTTGAGATATCGCCCGCTTGAGCACATGTAAACCTTCAAAGTAACAGCAAATGAAGCGATGCTTTTCCACTCGCTCACGCTCCAGCTACATCTAAGCAGAGGCAGTCCTCCCCGATTGTTGGCACGGGCGCTCCAAGACATGACCGTGATTGTCACCCCACTCATCCGACAGCGCAGTGGCCTTGCAGACTCACAGCCCCAATGCAGCCAGTTCAGGGAGGGCCAACCTGGCGGACGTCAGCGAGCTCATCTTTGGGCCTTGGTCAGGGCACCATGCGGCACCGCTCCCTGTTGGCTACCTTTTGTCCAGCAAGTTCTAGATTCTAGACCTGAGCCTCAATGCAGCGCGCCGATCCAAATGCGCTGAGACAAAGCAAGGCAGAGCCAAGAGTCGATTCCCCCCTTCATACGGGAATCTTGGGGATCATCTCCCAAGCCTGTGCCGACGGAAAAGGGCACCCTGTTCGTGAGCACTTTGCATGTTCCCAGCGAGGTAAGTGAGCCACTTCCTCATCATCCCGAGATATCCCATGGTTTGAGCGGAGTTTCTCATTTCCTTCGCGGGTGCGGCCGGGCGGCCCCATACAGGCAAGTCAGGTCTTGATGATGCTGCCAGTTTGGTTTTGTCAGAATCGGCCCTGAACCCCTGTAATCCCAACAGGTTCCGATCTGCTGCTGCATAGACTTGCCTGGGATCGTCATCAACGAAACGCGATCGTCCATCAAAAAGTTGACCAACAAAGACGCCTCCTTCTGACGCTGAGGCATGTCCATGGACCTCACTACCAGCATCAGCATGTGCTAGCACATGCATATCTAGTTGGCTACAGATTGGACAGCAAATCTTCCATCCGGACGAGCATGGCAACGGCACAAAAGGCAGGGTCTCAATAGCAAAGCTCAAGACGAGGCCGGCGTCGCCAGAAACAGATTGATCCGCACTCAGCCAGTACTGAAGCCAACTTCCGAGGTTCTGGCCAACAATGCGGCGAACGTGGCTTTGCGCAAAATGAGTCTTTGTCCTGGCCGCCGAGGCCATGCACCACCACCGACCACGGAAGGGAGCAAAGTCGGTTGAAGTTGGCACAGCCGACTCATGCACTGCCAGAGCATGGCTGTTAAGCATTATTATCTCTGCCCAACACGTCAAGAGGCACTCGTAGAACTGCTGCTGCTCATCGTCACCTCCCAACGAAGCCCGCGAATCGAACACCGAAGGATGTACTCGGGCTGTTGGCAAGAATGGCACAAGTACCCCTTTCCGCGAAAGCGAAAACCCACTCAGACCTGTAGTCACGGGAGACATGGCAACAGCACAGCGACATGCAGCCGAATACAACTGACAACAGCCGCATGCTGCTTCTGGACCCGAAAAAAAGCAAGTGCGTGGTTCGCAAGCTTCTCTCTCTTGGTGCATGGAGGCAGGGAATGCAAGCAGGCACAGTGCGACGGCACGCTTCGTTGTCCGTCAAAAAATGGCAAAAACATGTGTGCTGTGTTGTGGGGCATTGTCCAGTCGGTGGGAGCAGCTTTAAAACAAAAGCAGCTTCGGTTTCCCCAAGGTGTGGCACAAAAACACACGGAGCTTTCGAAAAGAGCTTCCTAGGGCCACTTGGAGCCGGATTGCTTTGAAGTCGATGCTGCCCATCTCAGCCACGTGCTCGATCAAGGCCTGGCCGCACAGATCTTCAAGCAAATGGGAACCTTAATAATTAGACTAGGGGTTTTGGGGTATATTATACCATAACCCTAATAAGGAACCCCAAAAGTTGAAGACAGCGCCGGGCTGCAGGCCTTGGCGCTCAAGGTGTGTGCCGGGAAAGCCAGCGCCAGTTCATCAAACCCTGCACCTGCAGAGTGAACGAAGGTGCGCAACGGGGCTCTCCAAAAAAATGCTTGCAACTTGCAACTTCCGACATCTGGTCGACAGCCCTGCTACTCTGGCAACTTCGCAACCAAGCCGCGCCGAGTGACGGTAGCAGGTTAGGCCTCAGGCCACACAGTGCAGCAAAGACCATGCAGCCGAATGTCCATGTAAGCAGGCAGAAGCCGAGGTGCACGGAGGTCGTAGTGTCGTAGGGAGCCAAGGCTTGCCCGTCAACCTAGGGCCTTGGGTTGAGGAAGGATCGGTCAGTCCAGCTCCAAAGCAAGGCGGCTGCTACTGCTTTCCCAGCTGCCGTCGGCGACTGGGAACACATCGTCGCCGAGATCTCCGGCAACGAACTGTGGACCTGGGCTAGGCTTGCTCGAGGCTGTTTTGCTTCGTCAGTCCACGGCAGGTGGGCGAGGGAATGCATCGAAGGCTCTGCATACAGCGCAAGTGCACGATGGAAAATCCTGTACATTCCATCCCCATAAAGCCCCGAGTCTTTGGCCCAGACCTTGAGCAAGATCCAGAAGTTGACCTGGCACAACTTGGCAGCTGCAACGGCTGATGTGGGCTTTCCGCGGACTCATGGTCATGGGGGAGATGCACAAAGTTTACGCAAAAAGAGATGCGCATAGGCAATAAGCTAGCGGTAACTAGCTCTGCAGAGAGACTTCATCATGCGACACAGCGGCTCATAGCATGACTGCATCAGCTCATGTCAGATGAACTTATGAATATGACAATCGCAACGTGGTAATTAATTGCAAAAATTACAGTACTATGTTATAATGTTACTGTGCAGTTATTGTATTCAAGAACTGCTACCGCATTATTGGTTATAGTACTACTAGGAAAATTTATTAAGCCCTATAGCTGATGTCAAGGCGGCTCGATGGAGAAGAAATCCTTACCGTGCGGAATCAGCATTTCATGATTGGTTTTGCTGAGTCTAGCCACCGCCCACGCCGCGCACACGGCGCGGCCGGAACGGTCACCATCACCATTGCCACTTTTATCACCAGATGTCACCATTTTCAACAACACCGTCCCTGCGACCGCCATCATATCAGGACTGTCCCAGTCGCCGTCGAGGCACAGGCAGAGGGCCGAAGGCCACCAGGGCAGTGGTATTATCCGTGGAGCCTGGCGCGAACATCTCTTGAAGCCGTTCTGCCTTTTTCTGTGTCAAATTTCGGCAAACTCGTTGAATCATCTTCCCAAGTGAGACCTACAGGCACCTGCACGGACGGCTTCCTTGATCAAGAACTCGGGCTCCTGGCAGTGTTAACCACAATACGGTCAAAACAATCAGCACAGGCACCGCCCTTGCTAAGGCTGCCGTATGCCTCAGTGAAACCCTGCGGTGAAACCCGAATAATCTTGCAATTGCGCTCTCCCACAATCCTTCTCTACGCCTGCCCAATATCAGTCCGCCAGCACCACAGCAACGGGATCGCACTGTGTGCTTCAAGCACTTCACTCCATACACAACTGCCCTGTCCGCGTTGGACCTTGCCACCACGCGCACAATGATAACAACAGTGCTGCGCTGAACCAGCTTACAGACTGCATGTAAACCCTCACGAGTGCCGTGCTTCTCACTTGTTGGCGCGGGAGACTCCATCATTGTCATCCCACTCGGCCGACCGACAGCCCATTGGCCTGAAGCCGTTGTACACCTGTGTGACCATGTCATTCTGTACCATGGCCGGCACATAGCCCAAGGCAGCCAGTTCTTTCTTGCGCCCCCCCTATCCAAGGAAACGTAGTCTTTTATCTTCTTCATCGTGGGAGTTAAGTTGCGGCGCACTTCTTGTACCTCCTTGTCAAACTGGAAGACGGCACATGCACTCTCTTCGGCAGCAGCCTGACCCCGTCTCCAGGTGCCGGTGAAGCGACGCCCGCCCAAGAAGGATGGGATTACCAAAGTAGCAACGCAGCAGCGGTTTTGGAAATGGTGCTCATAGTGCCACCGTTCGCCGTGCGTGTTCATGTACCTTGTCATGAAACTTGTGAGGGCTTCCTTCCCTGTCTTGCGTTGCCATTCGTGATCAGGAATCCCGATGTGCCTCTTCATTGCCTGAGCGGTTGTTGCAAGCTGTCCGGTCCTTATGCCCTCCAACAAGGCGGCAGGAGGCTCGTTCCGCTTGCTAGGCTGAGCTGGCAAAGACCGAACGCCCCCATGCTCCAACTCCTCTTTGAAGTCCGGCTCAAGCTCCTCCTTCCACTCCTGTTGGAACTCGTGAACAAACTCCTCCTGCTTCAACTCGAGCTGGCTCGTCCACGACTTCCGGCTTCAGGTTGGTCGGAAGTGCGCAGCCCAGACGTTGCCGCTTCCGCGGGCTTTCGAGCTTCTCGACGCTTATGTTGCGAGACGAAGGGGGGCTGGTTGTTTCCTTCGAGACCTTGCGATTCTCGGCCTTCTCAACCGCCACGCAGCTGAAGCCCTCCGCTATACCTCCCACGTGGCCAGGAAGGCCAACCTGGCGGACATCGGGAGACCTGGTGTTGGGCCTGGGCCCTAACTATGGCACCATGTGGCAAATGTGGCACCCTTCGCTGTACACTACTCTTCGCCATCAGAGCTGAGCCCCAACGCAGCGCACCAGATCCAACTTCGGATACAAACCTGTGCATGAGATGCGTGTTCTGCTTCCTGGCTACGAGGTGTTGATAGTCGTCCTCGGGATTGCTGTGGCAGTCTTTCTTGCTTGCAGCATAGAAGATTTTCGTTCATCTGGAACCGCAGAGGGGTGTCTCTAAATTTCGAAGCTGAGATGCATGCTTGTTCACCCCCTACACCCTGAGCCCAACTCAATCGTATCGCGCCTTGTCACCGCCCCCAAGCCTGTGCTCGCCGATCACGCCCGGGACAGTCAGTGGACCTTCGTCTGGGCAGGAGATTCGCTCCAGACCACAAATTGCAGCTCCTATCTTGGGGCATCGAATTTCCTGAAGACTTTACCGATTACCCACATTTCCCTTTCAGTTGCACTCCACTGGCCCTGTCTGCCGAGGCGAGCTTTTGTTCGGGATGTGATTTGTGGGCGTCGGGCATAGGGTCAGGCCAAATTCTAGCATATAAACCAAACTCGCAGCATCACCGTGATGTAACTTGCTTTGTGTTGGACCGCCCATCGGGCACGGGTCGACGAAACGACAAGTCAGGGTCTACCTTGGAGGATGCCTCCGCGGCTCGAGTTCGAGAGCTGGGTGGGCAAACTGTGTCCTTCAAGGCGCACAGCCCCACAGCAGACAAAGAGTAATGAACGCAGAATTTTCCTGGGTCAATTGACAGTCAGACCTGGCTTTGCTGTTGAGGTTCAACTTGGACTTGGGGATTCGGACTCTTGACTTCGGGATCGGAGCTTGATGGTGCGTGCGTGCGGGAAAGGTTGCATTCGGAGTGGCCTCTTAGCCCGTCACGAGGTGATGCATGCCACTTCCCCGCAATTCCCCGCATAGGCGTTCCTCGTAAAACAAAGAGCTGATGTTGAGGAGGCAGCTCTGCATTTCGAAGCCTGGGAGAACTTGCCCGAGAGGCCTGGACCAGAAGTTCTAGAAGAACACAGACGAGCGAAGCGCCGAGATCAGCCTCCATGCTCGGATCAGTTTCGTGGTGCCAGGAGACGGACCTTGACAGCTTGCATCTTCGGAGCTTTGGGGCAACTGTTCTGACAGTTTGGAATGGTAACGAGCACGTAAGGATGACATTACTACTAACTAACAAGCGGCAGCAACCACGCAGTAGCATACCTCTGCAGAACACAGTGCCCCCCCCCCCCCACAGGTGGTGCGGGGCCAACCAACAAGACCACAGTCTTGGCCAAAATCTGACCAAGCTCCGTACCATTGACATCGAAAATGTGAAAAGCTGCTTTGCCTCGGCAGCGTGTAGCAGAAACTCCAGCGCTGACACCGTCAGAGCTTAGCTTCCCACAGACCTGTTCCTGCAAATACTGCTTCTTCGAGATGTTGGCGGCGATGAACCTCGGTCGGTCGGTCTTTGCGAGTCATTTGACCGCAAGTCCTCGGACATGATGCGCGCTGACTCACGAGGTTACCGTTCCAGCTTAGCAGGCGACCCTGTGTAGTTTACGGTGCCCCTCCCATCGACATCGATCTCATGCATCAGGCGCCTTGGATCAAAACACATGTGTACCCAAAACTGACACCAAGCCAAGAGCCCCGTTGCCGCACCTCATTTCGATACGGATCGACTCCTCCACTTCTAAGCGCTCCAAGGCGTCATCGATCTCCCCCACCTGGCGAGGAGTGCTATCGGACCTTCGGTTCCACTGAGTTCTGCGACTCTTTGCAAGCTGAGCAGTTTGCTGAAAGGGTGCCCGAATGGTCATCGTCCAACGACCGGAAAATGCCGCGAAGCTTCTCAATGGTGTCATCCGAGATCTTCAAGGCTACACATCAGCACACACCAGCAGGCTTGGAGGTCAGATCCTGCATGGGGCCTGTCGAGCAATCTGAAGCGCAACCTTCTTCAGCCGACTCTGCGACGACCTCCGTGCGAAAAGGTTAAGGTCCGCATCTGAGTCAGGTTATCTTCCTTGCGTGGATACTTACGACCTGGCACCCAGCTCATTATTGGATCCTTAAGGGAGGGTGGTTCAAGGGGGGAGGGTATAAGGAATCCTTAGGGGACTGTAAGGGAACCTTAGGGAGTACTAGGGAGAATTAGGGATCACTAGGCTATATACCCCCCTTGGACCCCCCTCCCTTAAGGATACTACAAGCTCATGCTCGTACCTCCACATCGGATCCTTTGAACTTGGACCTGACCGGATGTCTTGGGCCATGGCATCTACCCTGTTATCCTGCTTCGCTACCTGGCAGAATTTCGAATCTACCGTCAAGCAAAAGATCAAACAAAACAAGCTATGCTGCAAGCGGTCCGGGATCAAAGGCACCTCCTGGCGGTCGGCTGCTAAGACCTGCCGCAAAGTCTCACTCACAGCTGTATGTCGAGACCGCGCGGAACTCGGGCTCCGCGCCTCAGCAGAGTGAGGTCTCGCATCGACCTCTTTCGTCAACATGCTGGACCAGCAGCCGTGGATTAGGCCCGAGAGCGACAAGAAATCTGCAAAACGTGAGATATCTTGGGCCTGGGCTCCTTCCCTGACTCAGACACACGTCGCCATGCCTTCTCTGGCTTGAAATCCCACTTCCTCGGCCACTTGGCCATGGACATGCCGAGCCGGCTAACCTTCTGAGATGGAGTCGGCTGGCAAAAACTACGGGGCGCGAACGCCTTCTTCACCTTCTTCATCAGCTTGACGTCATCGTCACTGTGGAACAAGGGGTTCTGGCCAGCATGACGAACAGGCCTGGCCTCACAGATTTGTGCCTTCTTCTTTGACCGACTCTTCTTTGAAGCAGACGATGGCTGACGTGGACACCTGAATAGCAGAAAAACTCTAACTCTGCGCTCTTCGAGACCCTGCTGTTTCTTCTCAACGCCCTGCTGTGAAGCATCTGTGCCGCCTACAGGCAGCAGCATGCAAAGCTTCGCAGATTTGACCGGGTCCGTCTTATGCCCTCTTCAGTGTTGTTTGCACTTCGACTCTGGAAGATCTTTGAGAATGTTTCTGCCGCATTTCCTGGCGGGCACAGCTCGGTAGAGGCGTGTCTTTTCGTCGACGTCTGACCCTTTGTTGCTTAATTGACCTTGCCTCGGACAGCGAAGTGCGACTAAAAGCCCTATCCAAGTCACGGTGCCTTCAAGTTCATGGAGGAATGGCTGCTGCTGCCTCATTCTGGCGAATACAGGACAAGTCGGGGTCCAGGCATGGATCTGGCCGCCCAACCCTGCCAGCACCCGCAGGGGTTGACGTGTCCTTTCATGTGACAACTGTTTCATCGAAAAGACTCCTAACGTTGCACTCTCATTTGACATCCAACCTATGCAACAAACTCTTCGACAAACGGAAGCATCTGTCCTCAACCGCCATACCTCCACGGCGGAGGTTTAGTGTCCATGGCGAAATACTGCATTGTAGATTTCTTGTAAGGTCTGTTTCTGTATTGGGCCTTGCCCCTGTACGCAACATCTTCGTGGAGCCAAGAATGCACCGACCGATGGGCACAGGAAACAAGGACACATGGCCTGCTGTGCAACTGCGGAATCTCTGAACACATTCCTTCTCGCAGCTCCTCGCCCATGGAGCATCCACCGACTAGTGGTGCGTGCAGATTCACAAGCACCGCTGACTTCAAAGAACTTCAGATTCTCAGGTCTGATCTTGGCAATCTGGGAGACGCCGAAGTTATCCTGAACAAAGGCTGTCATTGACACAGCAATTGCACGCACAACGTACCATGAGACAGCATGACAAACAGATTCTGTCCATCAGGGGCAACAGCACGTTGCAGCGGTTGGTCTCATAGGTGTCGATGATGCCAGTGAAACCGCTAAAGATCGGACATTTCAGCAGAACATCGACCATGACAGCTGCACCTGCAAGCAAGCCCTGCGGCACCTGTGGCACAAGCACCGGCACCGTGCTGAGCAAGCGAAATTGGAGTGCAGTTGCCACGTGATGCGGCTGTGTGCTCAGAATCACGGAAGCCACTGGCATGTTTCTTGTTGAGCTTCGGAAGGCTTCATCAAGAAACCCACCCTCCAGGTGGGAAAAGGAGTGTGCGCACTCCTCTCGAGGCTCGTCCGCAGCCTCGGTCTGAACTTCGATCTCTGTTGCGGTGACCACGGAATCCGCAGAGTCGTCTTCCTGAATGTGACGGGGAGAACAACGGCTCTGCCGGAACCCCACTGAACCCATGTGCAACACGTATGGCCAGCTGCACATCCTACTACCTTAGAAGACGACTAGAATAGACTGCGTGACCCTGGGGACCATGGCAAAGGAAAGTTTGAGAGACAGGACAAAGCCACTGCCCTCGCATGTTCGCGGCTGGTTTTAGAACAAAAACAGCCTTCCAAAGGGAGACAAGGCAAACCACGCTACATGCCCCCAAAGGCGTCCACATGTTCCCGGCTGACTGTCAAACAGCTGCCAAAGACTGGAGACGGTAGACTGTCAACAGAAACACGGCGAGGCCGTTGCCCTCAAAATCTTAGCACGAAGCCACCTTCCACATGCACAGATCTGGCTGCCATGCACAAGACTCCGAAACTGTTGCAAACCTTCCTTTGGCCTAGCTGCGGCTTGCTCCTCCTCCTCGGGCGCGGTTTCCTCCCCTTTCTCCTCTGCTTCCTCCTCCTCGGACTCGGTTTCGTCCTCCTTCTCATCCTCCTCTTCATCCTCTTCCTCCTCACCCCCACGGAACTCGCGAGCAAGGATGCCGCGGCCCTCTTCCCACAGTGCGCCCTTTGCCTCCACCACCAGCTGGCACGGCGCCCACTTCTTCTCTTGCAGTCGCGCGAGGAATTCCAGGGCCATGGCAAGTAGGGCTGTGAAGGGCCAGTGAGGACGAACGCCGTGACGTAATTCAAGCCAACTTGAACGCAACGGACAGAGAATGTTGAAGACTTTGGCTATGCGGGGAATTGCGGGGAAGTGGCATGCATCACCTCGTGACAGGCTAAGAGGCCACTCCGAATGCAACCTTTCCCGCACGCACGCACCATCGAGCTCCGATCCCGAAGTCAAGAATCCGAATCCCCAAGTCCAAGTTGAACCTCAAGGGCAAAGCCAGATGTTGCTGTCAACCCTTCGGACAATTTTCTGTGTCGACATTCACGATGTGGTCCATCCAGCGTCACAGCTGGAGGTGGACTCCATCTTCGCCACCGTTGGGTAGCTGGCGATCAGCCTCCAAGCTCGGATCAGCTTCGTGGTGCCAGGAGACGGACCTTGACAGCTTGCATCTTCGGAGCTTTGCGGCAACTGTTCTGGCAGTTTGGAAGGCCAGGCCGCCCGCCATGAACAGCTTTCGCTGGGACGCGAAAGCGAGGGACTAGCGCCGTCAGCATCCAGTGTGTCCACGGCACCGGCCTCCAAGGCCATTCGTTTCGCTGAATTTCTCCAGTGCTGGGATGATTCCCTGTGTCTCATAACAAATCCGCAAGCCTCAAGAGACGCTTCGTTGAGGTCCCCCGGATTTCGCTGAGGTGCAGCAACTGCCGAGTCAGCGCCGGGGCTGGCGCTGCTGAAGGCTTCGGCGGCCTCAGACCCGGGATGCAAAGCAAGCAGTGCAAGAAGACGCAAGAAGAGGTGCTCCCTTGGTCCCCTCGCTTGGTTCCGCGCCTCAATCACTCGAGCATCTTCCTGGCCACCCGTGGTGCATCACGCTCTGACCTCAGCCGCGGCCGGTTCTAACGGCAGGAGCCGTGGCTCAGGGCGGAAGAGTCATTCCCTTGGCGACAAGCAGTGATTTGCACGAGGTCACGTGCACTCGATTCGCCTGACTGCCCGCAATTCTCCAAAAGGCAGCTGCAACTCGAGAATCCGATGTGGTCATGACCGCTTCTTGCATGAAATGGATGCTTGCAACTTTTGGTGCAAAACCGGCTCAGTGCCACACAGTCAGGTCGGTGCGAAACCCTTTTTGCAAGCTTGAGGCTCATGTCTCGATGCTCATGTCGTCGATGTGAAGGTGGTGCTGCTGTTGTTGTAATTGTTGACTGTTGTTGTGGTTGTCGTTGTGGTGGTTGTTGTTGTCCTACCGCCGGTCGCTGTTGGAAGGCTCATGGAAGCAGACCAGGCGCCCTCTTGGCAGATCTGCTCTCGGGTCCCCCCCCCCCCCGGCCCTCGGCCCTCGGCCCGGCCCCACACAACCCGCAACGACCCAAGGCAGAGCAGAGGGACGATGGAGAGTGATCCCAGCCAGTGCTTCACAGAGCGGAGAACTGCATCAGAGCAGGGACAGGGACACCACTTGCAAGGAGAAAAGAGCAACATCAAGTTTTGTAGTATGGTAACCAGCACGTAACGATGACATTACTACTAACAAGCGGCAGCAACCACGCAGTAGCACACCTCTGCAGAACACACTGCCCCCCCCACAGGTGGTGCGGGGCCAACCAACAAGACCACAGTCTTGGCCAAAATCTGACCAAGCTCCGTACCATTGACATCGAAAATGTGAAAAGCTGCTTTGCCTCGGCAGCGTGTAGCAGAAACTCCAGCGCTGACACCGTCAGAGCTTAGCTTCCCACAGACCTGGACCTGCAAATACTGCTTCTTCGAGATGTTGGCGGCGATGAACCTCGGTCGGTCGGTCTTTGCGGCTCATTTGGCCGCAAGTCCTCGGACATGATGCGCGCTGACTCACGAGGTTACCGTTCCAGCTTAGCAGGCGACCCTGTGTAGTTTACGGTGCCCCTCCCATCGACATCGATCTCATGCATCAGGCGCCTTGGATCAAAACACATGTGTACCCAAAACTGACACCAAGCCAAGAGCCGCGTTGCCGCACCTCATTTCGATACGGATCGACTCCTCCACTTCTAAGCGCTCCAAGGCGTCATCGATCTCCCCCACCTGGCGAGGAGTGCTATCGGACCTTCGGTTCCACTGAGTTCTGCGACTCTTTGCAAGCTGAGCAGTTTGCTGAAAGGGTGCCCGAATGGTCATCGTCCAACGACCGGAAAATGCCGCGAAGCTTCTCAATGGTGTCATCCGAGATCTTCAAGGCTACACATCAGCACACACCAGCAGGCTTGGAGGTCAGATCCTGCATGGGGCCTGTCGAGCAATCTGAAGCGCAACCTTCTTCAGCCGACTCTGCGACGACCTCCGTGCGAAAAGGTTAAGGTCCGCATCTGAGTCAGGTTATCTTCCTTGCGTGGATACTTACGACCTGGCACCCAGCTCATGCTTGTACCCACAGCCTTCTACCGGGCCTCCCACAGACTTGGATGGAGCATCATGCAGCCCGTCTGCGAGTATGTGTGTACGCAAACCGGTGGTAATGAGTAAGGACCGCCACCAATCAGAAGCAAGTGGCAGCGCCAGAAAACTACGGCATTACTGCATAACGAGGAAGTTCTGATCAACTGGCGCAGTTGAGAGTGAACATGTGTATGCACACGTCGCAGTGACCTAACGGAGCGTTATGCATTTGAGTGACAATCAAATACAGGAGCAGGGAACTTACCAAGTCTAGTAAGTACCTCACTCGCAGGGGCATAAGCATTCAGAATTGCAGTGACCTTACTTACCGGTTCTGCCGGGCCCCATGATCCTGTAGGTAGGGCATAGGCACAGGGCCACGCCAAATGTTCAGTAGGGAGGTGAAAGATTAAGTTTGATGGCGGAGGGCGGGGAAGGTGAACAATGAAGGGTTATCCTTCGCTGTGGGGGTTTCGGGCAGGGGGTGTCTTTCACGGTGGGGGCAGGGAGGGGGAAACATCAAACTTTCTGCTTCATGGCGGGGGGTTGGGGGCCAAATGGACATTAAAAACCAAATCTTGTCTTTCACGAGGGGTTGGGGGGAAGGTGTTGTGTGAAAGATGAACTTTTTGTCTTTCACGGCGGCGGGGTGGGGAGGGGGGCGGGGTGAAACTTGCAAGGGGATCTTTCGCTGCCTGTTGTTGAGGTGTGGATGTTTCGGCATGGGATGATCTACAATCTACAACTTGTTGTATGCCGGGCGGATGTTTGTTCATGGGAAAATGTTTTTGTTTTTTGTCGCTTCATTTCGTTTCTTTGAAGGTTTTGGGTCTGCTCCATCGAGAATGCGTGAAATGGGGAAGGCGGGGGCGAGGAGAGGGGGAGTTTATCTTTCACTCCGCTCCCCACCCCAATCCCCGTCGTGAAAGTAAGTTTCATCTTTCACCCCCCACCCCGCCCCCAACATGCGGGCGTCAAAGATTTTCATGTTTCACCTCCGCCCGCAACCCTCCGCTGTGAAAGATAAAATTTACTTTTCAAACCCTCCTCCATCGCCCCCAAACTCACGATACAGCGTTTTTTTTTACAGTCCGTACACCTGATGCCTTAACACGCTCCAAAACGCAACACGCAGGATACCTGCACGGGCCCATGAAATTCGGAGATGCTCCCAACCCTCGAAGTCGCTCGCACCTCGCAAACGCCGAAGAATCCTGAAAACGACTTCCGCAAAACACCGTTTCCACCGAAGCTCCGGCGCATTCCGGCCACCACCACCAAAAACGTTCCCCGAACTACTGACGCGATTTTCACGCACCAAAGCCAAAAACGGTCACCGCACACAGGCGAAACGTCACTTTCTGCATACCCGATGATACCACCACTTCCTGAAAAAAGGAGTCCGCGCACCGTCAGGGTTGCAAACTCCAGAAACCGTCCCGTCCCGAAGCGAAAGTGTCTCGGACATCGTATTTTACGACGGACCCTGATTCGCGAGCGGAGGTAGTGGCAACGGTGCCACTGCGCCGTTTTTTGCGAGGGATCGTACGCAGGATCCCTCGTAAAAAGAACGATATGCGAGCCACTTTTTGGGGTGTCAAAGTGCACGAAGCATCGCGGCAACCGACAAAAACGGACTTGGGTACACTTCCCTTTGGAGCCACCCCCGTTTTATAATCGATCAACTGAAATCAACCGATTACGTTAATTCATTTTGCTCAGTTTATATAAACCTATACTAGCGGATACTATAGCTTATATCCATTTATAGAGATCTGTACTAGTCGATACTAAACTTAGATAAACATAGACTAGTTTATATAAATCTATACCATGATCGATAGTTGAACCGATACATTCTGGATACGTTCGACGAAGACCTCCACAAAAGAACCCGACCTTTCGGGAATAATGCAGCACTATGTGACACTGGATTCCACTGGCGCCCTTTCACAGGCTCCAAGCTGCGGCGATTTAGACCTGTCACATCTTTCGTCTGAGGTTCCAGCGCACGACATGGTACACCTGAACGGCCTGTGCGACTGCACGACGATAACGGTTCATTCACAAACCTCCCGAAAGGTGCGGCAGGAAAGAAACCTGCCTGCGCGAAGTCCACGGGCATCTGAACCGATGCAAGGTTTGAGCAGTTTGGCGGACTCGGCTCACAGCGACGGGACCAAACACCGCAAAGGCTGACCAGGATGACCAGAAGGAAGGTCATCTGTGAAAGCCTGAACAGCATACGAGGACTTGAAACTCATTGCACTCCCTTGTGTAGTGCCGCTGGGAGCGTGGTTGCGACTGCCTGCGAGCCCGAAACAATGCCAAGGAGCTCCGAGGCGGGTCGCACCAGGCGCCAGCTTGCAAGGGCATCGAACTGGCATCGCCATGCAGGGCCATGCATGGCTGATCTTTGTGTGGTACACTGCTACATCGCCACTAAAACTAAGCAGGCGCCCGAAGACGAAACTCAACTCCTGATTACAGCTCCGTGCTCAGCAGAGCTCAACTCTTGTGCACTCGAAGTTCTTCAAAGTGGCTAATCGAAACGTTTGTCTCCCCTGAAGCTAATGTTTAGTTACAGAAGAGCGAACACGTTTAGAAGTTCTAGGGCGGCTTGCGACGTGTCAGCAATCCGGCATCGGCTTGAAGCATAGATTCCGGATGAAAAACTGCAAAGACAGACTCAAGCCTGCCAATAAAGCGTTCCTGTCAAATACTTGCCGTAGCTCTTCCTTCAGATCTGGTTGAATGCTAGTGTTCTCGAGCATTCGGACGGCTGATACGCTTTGCCAGCTGGGACCTGTCCCCGTTGGCCCGTTGTGTCTGAACCTCAAGATGCACCAGTCAAAACACTCTTGTGACTTTTCATCGTGGTGCGCCCTCTTGTCTTTGGGCCAGCTTGCATGGGTCGTGAAAGCCAGGGCTTCCCCATGAAATCTGGGCTATTCAAGAAGCAGCTTGGCAAGTTTCTGCTAGCCGCTTTGCAGCCATGCTTGAAGTATCTCAATTGATGGGCGCTTTGAGGTTCATAGTCCTCATTGCGAACCAAATCCAAGAGGTGCCTTCATTTCGCGTGCTTCCGGTTCTTCCAGAGATTGATAGGAAAACCGCCGGTACTCTACATCCGCGGAGAGGTTGTCCAGGTCCGAGATGAAGGTCACCGCGAAGGCGTTCAGCGCAAAGTCACTCGCTGACCCAGAGGTTGCCAGGTAGACTGGGAGCGAGTACACGATAAAGATCCGATAGAGGCCGTTGGACACATAACCTGACGAGCTCTTTTCGGAGTAAACGGGACAAACTCTACTGGGGAAGGGGGTGCTATAGAAACAGCAACCAGCAAATCCGTGGCTTCCTCAGCAAGTCACACATGCAGAAGCGGAGCACGACTTCCGCTTGGCTGAGCCTTAGTCGAGCGGATGCGTCCTCGCCTTCCGACAATGGGTCCTGCCCCAGCAGGGCCACCCACAACTCGTGGTTGGTTGCCTGCGAGTCATCCAGGCGCAAGGCCCAGCGGCTGATCTTGGTGAAGGAGGTTTCGGAATCAGGGCGGAAGGAGTTCAGGCTGATGTAGTATTGCACGAACAGGGAACATGCCCAAAAAAAACGGGAGAAGAGCGTCATCGCGATGGGCGCATTAATAGCGGAGTAATACACACAAACGAAGATGGAGGAGAGCAGGAAGGTTTGCATGCAATGCGAGATGGGCACTTTGGGATCCTGGTATATGTTTACTGCTGTCACGGTCTGGCTGCCGACAACCCCCTTCTTGGCTTCGGCAAGGGCACTGCGGAGGTCATTCATCATAAAGGCCGAGAAGGCAACTGCGAGCAGGGCAAAGATGGGCCAACTTTCAGGGAGGTAAGTGTTGCATGAAACCTGCAGCAGCACGTCAGGTCGAAGCAGGAGGCCAGGCACCAGAGCGTAATGGATCAGGGCATTGCAGGCCGACAACAGCAAAGGCTAGGTGCAGACCCACCACTAAGAGCAGCATGTACTGGAAGTGGTAAACCCCACTTGTGTCCTCCAACTCCTTCTCCGCTTTCAAGTCTTCAAGCTCTTTGGAGTGATCCAAGAAGCCAGCTTCTGCTGCCAGCATCGCGGCATTCTCACCTGTGGCCGACATTTGGTCTATGGGAGTCTGTCGCAACTTTGCTTCCGCCAAAAGGCATTGGAAACGATCAGGGTCACCTGCGAAGTTTCCCGAACTCGCTTCCATCAACATTGTTTTATCTTCACTGCTCTTCTCCTCAAGAACCTGCGGGTTCTCCGTTGAGTACTGCATCGCAGCCTTGGGGTAGACCAGAGCGTAACTTGCAAGACTTGGAGCTGAAACTGCAGCTGGATCCGCCATCTTCCGCCAGTTCAAGAAGATTTCGAAACCATCCGCCAACGTCGCATTATCGAAAGAGTTTGACAAAATCAACGGCTTAACAAGGAGCCATCTTCTCAAGCTTCCCCAAGACACCAGTCGGATCATCCGTTTGTCAATGTCAACCTTATTCTTGCGAGCAAAGTCGATTCCCTGGTCAATGAAAGTGGAATTCCCACTGGCACCTTGTGTGAACAAGTGCCGAACAATCTCGAGACGGCTGCCAAGATTGCTTTCCGCACGAGCCCTCACCTTTGCTTTGTGTTGAAAGGCATAGTCAATTTCACCTTCCTTGTCAATGCCGATAAACGCAACATCGCCAAATGCAGCAGCAGCCAGAGCTAGATCTGCCAAATGTGGATGCTTCTTCAGAGCGGCAAAAGCCTCATCCTTCTGTCCGACTGTTGCAGCGCATATCAATTGCTGAGCTTCTCTTTCTTCAAGAGTAATGCCCGGAAGATGTTCGATGGGACAGGACATGAGAATCGCATTCCACATTTCCCCTTTGTATGTCGTCCACTTGTCATATTTGTAAGTCTGGTTGCCAGTATAGAGGTACCGTGACCCATCATCGAAGGCGTCGTGGTCCTGGTTCTCCTGCGTCTGGGACAGATGCCTGGCAGAAGAGGAAGGCCACGCCAGTGGCTCACGCTTCTCTGGCGTCGCCGAAGTGGCGTGGTGCTGCTTGGCACAGCGAGCTTCCAAGGCTGCGAGGCGACTCTGGAGATCTTGCACGTCGCTCACACTAGCAACGCGCTTCTCCAGGTCCTTCACGTAGCTCCAACACCACGAAAGACCCGACAGACCCGAGGCCAAGAGCAGAGCCAACAGCCCCAAAAGAAGCGACGAGCAAGAGCACGCCATGGCTACTTCTACTTGTACGAGAACTTGCCTTCGCCTTTCAGCCAATATCTGTGAAGCCCGCATAGAGTGGCACGCGGAGTTCCTGACAGATGCAGTCCCTTCCTTTTCCCACGACACCAAGCTTATGCATATTGGCAAGGTTTCAAATGGTGAAAACTCAACTTGCCCCAGCATCGGACCTTGGAAATAACACAGGCGTGCGACATGACAACATGTAGTACTCTTTGACATAACACGAAGCTTGAACCCTCGCGAGCCTGTCTTTTAGCTTAAACGAACTCATCCGAAGCGAACTTCAAGCATTCCTCGCAGACCGCCGCGACCGGACAAAGACTGAGTCGTGTTCCGGAATGGAGCCCGGCACTTGGAAACAACAGGGTTAAGGGTTTGGGGTTTAGGGGTTTAGGGTTTACGGGTTTAGGGTTTAGGGCAGAACACAGACACAATGGTCTCTCAGCACCAAGGCGTGTACCAAGTATCCACGGAAAAACGAATGCAAAAGCTCTGGATACACAATAGCATGCCCGGCTGCATCTGCCTGAACCGCTGCAGACACAAAACGGACTTCACGGTGTCTTCACGAGACAGTGGGCCGGTCACATACTCAAAAGACATACAATACACGGTGAAGCAGTACACAAGGCGCACAAGGCCTTGACATCATCAAAGCCAGTGTTAACAGCGCGAGGAAACTCAGCTTCCAGGCCTCAATCCAGCCCTCTCTCTATCTCCCTCGCTTTCTGCTTCTGCCAAGCTGACAGGTTCTGCAGTCAGATCTTCAAGGTGGCGACGGCAATTTCGAGTGAGGAGATGCTTGACCTTGCGTCTTGTTCAAAGCCATCGCTGTACGTGTGAACAGTCACCACCCGAGCGAGCCTGCAGGAAGATCGGTTGATTGCCTGGCCCCGGCACTACATCTCGATGTTCGACAATGCACATGCTAGCCGTAACAGCCTGTCTGCGGTAGAAACTATCTTCTGCAGCAAGGAACGCGGGGCAAGACCCCACGCTTATAGAATTGCCCTTGCCATCATTCTTGATCCAAACTGTTTGGCTAAGCCCGAAACAGTCCGTGATCTGCCAGCACTATTTAACACCCTGCATCCAACACTGTTACCCACCACGACCCCTACATAGCTCTGCGCATCAACGAAGTGGGAATCAGGACATCAGAGCCAGTACACCCCTCGAACGAGGAAGCTAAACACGCCAACGAAGTGGCCCCGCTACCCCTTTCTCGGTTTGACACTCGAAACGACGCAGCTGCGCTAGACCGCACGCGGCAGCTCAACCTTAGAACGACCTGGCTACTGCCAACATGTCTCGAACTTGAAAGTAAAACAACAGCTAGCCTTGCTCGATGGCTTGTATCATTCAACATTCCTCGAAAAAGCCAAATCCTAACAGCCCTGAGTTGACCTTGCCCTGACATGTCTTGATTTGAACACACGAGTGCCGGTCGGCCATAAGAAGATGCAAATGATGCCCGGGCTCTGCCACCACATCTCGATGTATGACATTGAAGACGCTGGCCTAACAGCGGGTAGAAAATATCTTCTTCAGCACTGGCCGCAGGAGGCCAAGCCGGAAGGTGATTGAATTGCCCCGGCACCATTCTTCATTCTTGATCTCGACTCTGTGGCTAAGCCCGAAACTGTCCACGTCCTGCCACCACTCACTCCGGTCTCCCCAAGCAGAATACTAAAGGCGGCTTCCGTATCCGCGCCAAATTCTAACGGAAAGCTAATTGAACGCTGCAAATACCACCGTTCCTCGACACTCCACGTCCACAACTGATGTCGCCTCCTGTGCCTGAAAATACCTGACCTTGCAACGATTACGTGACCCGCACAACATAACTCTGTCTTTCAGTATATCGGGAAGCAGGACATTTGCAAGGCCACTTCTGCTACGAAGAAAAATCTACAAGAAATAAACATTTTCTTAAGGAAACCTACGAATACGACACGAAATTCATCCAAGATGTATGTTTTTCCTAGGAAAAATCAAGGAAATTAGAAGAAAAAAGACCCTCCCTTCCAAAACTGCTGCCCGCGCAAAGGCCCATTTTGGAAAATAAGGTCACCCAAATCTCCCCAAGTCGTAGCCCTGCTCGCGGTGGCAAGCGGCCGCGTGATGTGCTGCTGCGAGGGGCAGCACGGTTTCGGTCGAGGACTGCAGTGCGAGCGGCTGCCGGCGGCGCTCGAGCTCGAATCGTGGCAAGCAGTCTGCCCAGTATGCCCAGTATAATCGGCGGGGGCGGCGTCCGCCGCAGAGCGCAGCCCCAGCCCCCTGTACCGCAAAGGGAGCTGAGCGAGGCGCTGCGAGGGCTTAGGCAGTGGCTGTGGGGGCAGGGAGTCCTGCGACAGCAGGGTCGCTAGGCATGCGCACACGGCAGCGCCATGCTCGCGCGCAAAAGACTCAGTCGCGCCAGGCGGGAGCATCCGGAGCAAGTAGTTGGCACGTGGGGAGGCGCAGAAGAGCAAGAGAAGCCACGCGCACTGCAGGTCCCCAACGGCAGGCAGGCGGGTGAGCAGTTGGTCCTGGGTCTCACGCTTGCGGCGCGGGAGGCAGCCGCACGCGTACCTGCGGAAGTTGCTGTCGCCGAATAATAAGGCCTCTCCCGCCACTGCGCTCCGCAAACCTAGCGGCCAACGCAGCATCGCAACCGGCGACACCTCCTGGCGCCTCGTGTCATGCAGCCTTGCACGGATATTCGCTGAAACTTTTGACGAAGCGACCCGACCTTACCAGTTCGCGCTGCAAACTTCGTGCCGCTGTCGATCTCGACTGCGCTCAAGGCCCTAGCATGATGCCCTCGTCGCCGCCGATAGCGTAGCTGTGGCTCCCGCGGGTGTCTCGCCGTCTTCCTGGCCGATGTTTACTTGGTCACCACGCCGGCTCGCGCTCGCGAAGCACTCGATGTCGTTGGTTGCCGGGTCCTTTTTTGTACAGTGTCCCAGTTCGGAAATGGGATTATTATGCCGACACTTAACACTAGCCACTGCTGTTTCTGACTTGGGGAGTGAACATCCGGAGCCAAGTGGTAGCCTCTGGGACAGTGGAGGGCTGGCAGCATGGGAGTTGATGCACCAGTAGACTCGCCTCCGACGTGCAGGTTGCCGTGCGAGCGGCAACGCTCGCAGCCTGGGTGGCGCGCTGGTCGGGGCTGCTAGCTGTCGCAGCTCCGTCTCCAGAAGAAAAAATTTGAAAAGCCGCACGGCAGGCACACGGACGTCGACCGGAGAGGAGCGCACTGCTGCGTGGCATTCCGAGTTTGTTTGGAAATGAGCGCGCAGCCATGTGGTGTCCATAGCATCCCGTCACACTCTCCACAAGGACCGGGCTTGCAGATGTATGCAATAACGTCCCTCGGAAATGACCGCACGGCTCAGGACTGATCGTACTGTCTAGCATTGGAAGCTTTCAAACAACCGCTCAGCCGTTCGGCATCTGCACTTCAAGCTCTTCTCGAGATGCCTGAAGCTCATGCTCCATGATTCTGAAGTCCACAACGCTTCGTGTGCGTGTGCATAGCTGGGTGCGGTGGAAGCGCGAGGCCGGTGCCATCCGGTGGCCCAGAGCGAAAGCCTTTCGTCGAAAAGGCCCCCCCCCCTTTCAGGCCTCCTTCTCCTTCCCTCCTTTTTTTATAGGGAAAGCATGGGAAAGCCAAAGAGAGAAGAGGCGCTTTGAGACGAAAAAAGCAAACAAGGGAAAGCCCCCGAAGGTCGCAGGTCGCGTCTTCTGCAACCGGGGGGTTCGGTTTCGAGTTGCATAAAAGAAAGCTGCACCACCAAACACCGAAAGACTCGCGGGCCTCTGCATCCTCGACGGAACTCGCAGCTGAAGCCCCCCCACCTTAAGCGGTAGAGTTTCGAAGAATCGAAAAAGGGAAGGCTGGCTGCAGGAGTCGGGCCGCTGGCACAGAGGCTGTCGCAGTCGCCTGGCCTCGAAACCGGCGCAAGACGAGGGTAACAGAAGAAGCTTCGATAAAATCACTTACAAGGATCCTGGGGTCCATATGTTCAGGCAAATAAGGATGACCAGGCTGGTCGAAAGCTACCGCGCTGTGCCTTCTTGTTCAACTTCGGGAAGAACCCGGTAAAACCATTGGGCAAAAGAGGTGAAAACGCCATCAAGTTGGCCAGGCCACTCCAGAGCCGAGCCTCGGCTCCCGGCCCCGAGGAGGTCTGCCCCACAAGCCCCTCCCACAAACCGCCCCCAACCTGCCCCCAACCCCCCACCCACCCACGACGACTTTTTGACTCCTTGCTCCTGTCACTTCGCAACTCCCATGCCAAGGGTGAACGCTGCAAGTCATCGAGCAAGGCGGGCAGTTGTTCTGCTTCTCGAGATCGAGACGTGCTGGTAGTAGCCAAGCGGTTCCAAATGAAATGCTGTGTGCAAACCCAGAAAATACGGGTGGCGGGACCACCTCCTTGGCGGGCTTGACTTCGGGCTCTGATGTCCTGATTCCCAACATGGTGATGTGCAGATTCATGCTGTGCGGGTCGCATGGTGATCGCAAGCTCAATGGTTGTGGAGGGGAAGCAGCTTTGGAAATGGAGTGCCGAACAATGGCAAGTTCTGACGAGCACACAGTAGGGGCCCTTCAGCATGCTGGCCCGGGCAACACTTTGGGGGGTGGTGTCGGGGAGTGGTGGCACGACACAGACATCATCGGGTTTAGCTCAGCAGTCGAAATCAAGAATCGTGGCAGGGCGTGCGCAATGTCGAACATCGAAATGTGGCAGCGGGTCCAGGGCGACCCTGTGTTCTAGACACGGAGTCAGGGCAAGACCAGCTTAGGGTGGCAGTGGCCAAGTTTCAAGCTGGTCGTTTGAATCAGCACATGCACAGCCGCGCGGCATCACATCTGCCAGTTGGTCCCTGGAATCAGCACCGGTTTTTACGTAAATGCATAGCCGCATAGCATCCCGGCTTGAAAATGGTCGTATTAGCTAAAATCAGCACCGGCTTCAATGTGAATGCACAGCCGCGTGGCATCCCGGAGTCAAGCTGGTGTGTACATCAACACCGGCTTCTGGGTAAATGCACAGCCGTGTAAATCAGCACCGGCATCCACGTGAATGCACAGCGGCATGGCATCAAAACGTCAAGCTGGTCGTTTTGATCAGCACCGGCTTCAACGTGAATGCACAGCCCGGTGGCATTCCGGCTTCAGAATGGTCGTTTCTGTCATTTACATCAGCACGGGCTCAGACGTGAATGCACAGCTGGAAATTTAAATCAGCACCGGCGTCGGCGTGAATGCACAATTGTGTGGCATCCCGCCTTCAAACTGGTGGTTTCAATCAGCACCGGCTTCAACGTGAATGCATGACCGCGTGGCATCCAAACGTCAAGCCGGTCGTTTATTTATTTTTCCACATGCCTTTTTCCGTCAGCGGAGAGTCGGAGCGCTCCAGTCCTACGTGACTCCTAGACGTCGGGAAACCCACACGCCGCCCAGCAGGGCGGAAGTCACGCGGGCGGGCACGGCCTCAGCATCACGAGCATCCGCCAGCAGGTCGCCTAGGGGCGGCTCGGCGCCGTCGCACTCGTCCGCTCCCTCCAACGGCAACTCGAGCAAGGAGGTGGCCCAGCGCACGTTGGGCCGCTGCCGCCAGCATGCCCGTTGTACGGCCGGGCGTAACCTCGCTGGCGACTCACGGGCGCGAGAATTGGCCAGTTGTCGCAAGAAGGCCTCTCGGCTGAACCTGCCGCCAACCTCCAGGCCCAGCACAACAAGCTTGCAACGGCGAGCGACAAGTTCAGGGTAAGTGCACAGGCGTTTGCGTCTCGCCGCTTGTTCAAGCGCCGTGCCTGGGTCACGATCGGCGTGCGGCTGCACATCACCCACCCGCGTGACTGGTGACACCAAAGTGGTGTCGACAGCCGCCTGCGCGCCCTGCCACAGGGTAAACCATGTGCTAAGACCTCCAGGGGTGCGTTCAACCATCGCAGGGGGCGGGCGGCCGCCCGCAGCAAATTTGTGCCACGACGACAGCGCGAAACCTGCATCCTGTAGCTGCGTCGCAGCGGTCGCTAGTTCGGCCAGGCTTCGCGCTGCCCGAGCTTCAGGGGTAGTGCCGCGCGTTTGCAACCAAGTTCGTCAATGCGGACCGGGGCATCGTTGGCCAGGAGGTCGGCCAGGCAGCGTGCGACTCCTTCGTCGTGGCTGCGGAGATAGTTACAGCGTGGCGCGGCACAAATAAGTAGAAGCAACCACGCCGACTGAAGGTCTGGCAAGCTTGGGATTCTGTCCAGCACACGGCTGTGGTTCAACGCTTTAGTCCGCAGAGCCTCCTTTTTGAAGGCTTCGCTTCCAAACGGCGTGCCCAGGAGGAAGCCTTGTTGTTCAGGTGGTAGAGAGCGGTCACCGACCCATACGGGCGCCCCCCCCGGCGCCGTAGGGAGCACTTCAGCAAGGCCTGGGGGTTGCTCGCTTGTAAAGTTCCAAACGCGCGTTTTGCCCAGATGCACATCGATGTTGGCGTGACGCTTGAGCTGCGTGCGCAAGGTGACAAACGCCGCGCAAGCGTCCGCAGGGTCGCACGACACATACGTATCACCCAAGAAAGCATAGAGTTCTGCACGTGGTCCGAGCTCGGCGTGCGCCCCCAGAAGGGCCGGGTGGATGCCCACGGCGAATAAGCCCGGCATCAGGGGGTCAGCTTGTTCCCCCCCTTCCGCCTGGGCTACCCCTTGTGCTTGTCCCTGTTGGTCGTAAAACAGGTACGTGCTTTCGCGGCCGTAAAATTGACGGACAAAAGGTATCAACGAAGCCTTGCCTCTTGTTAAAGGATTTTTTTTAAATCCTGCTGTGTTTCGGCCTTCGACGGCTGGAAAAAGGTGTAACAAAAATCTTGGGCGGGGCCTTGCTTTGACTGAACACTCACAGCTGGGGGGTCATGAATGAAGCTTATGTATCAGCGAAAAATCACAGACAACCTGAGTTGTAGCCCATACTACAAAAGATAGAAATAGTTGGAAACCATTTTTCTAAAATACTGTGTATGTTTCAAAAAACATAAATGCCTATTTCGATTTCTCGAATGCAGGCAACCACATGTCGAGCACTAGTTTCAAATATTTCAGGTTATCGAAATTAGGTTCGCAAATTCGTGGGACCACATCAAATGTCACAGAAAACAGAATTAATGCATTTCAAGTTGTTCTTTGTTTCATATGTGTTTCTGCAGCCACGACACGTGCACACATGCCATGTGGTTTCGTGGTTTTCAAGGCCCTATATTAATTCTTGGCTCGTATAATAATAGGCTTCTTTGAAATTTGCCAGGTTCGAGATGTAGGCCCATTGCTTCATGAAGGTAGGAACAATAGCTTCTAGGTCATCTCACCCAAGGCTGGAACAACAGATAGATTCCTACCTTCTCCTACCCCCCTTTTCAGACACCACAATCCAAAAGCCCCAATCCCCAAAGCCCTAAACCCTAAGCCTAAATAACCCTAAGCCTAAACTCCTAAATGCCCCGCGTACCTTTCAGGGCCCTGCAGGCAAGCTCGGCGACAAGGCGAAGGAGATCAGACGGTGCCGCGAAGGCGCCAAAGAAAATGTGCCGCGATGGCGCAAAGGCGACGAATGACGACCAACGACGACGACGATTGTGCCGCGATGGCGCAGCCACAGACAAAGAAGATGCGCCGCGATGGCGCAGACATGCACTCAGAGAAGATGCGCCGCGATGGCGCAGACACAGACAAGATGCGCCGCGATGGCGCAGAGGGGGGAACACATCATGTGCCTCGAAGGCGCAGGAGCAGCAAGTAGGCAGCGCACCGCGAGGGTGCATGTAGACTTGTCATGTGCCGCGACGGCGCATTCTCTCCCTTACTCTGATCTCTGTGCCTCTCTCTCTCTCAGGCTGTCTGTGCCACTTTCGACGATGCGCCGTGATATCAGTGGCCACTGCCTGAGTGACGGTGTCTGGGCGCTTTGTTGCTGCTCCCTCGAAGATGTTCTGGTTGCGCACACGCAGTCACAGTAAGGCTGTGACAGCGTCGACCGGGCAGAATGCAGTAGTCAGTAGCCTCAATCGTGGAAGAAGCCCCGAATGTGTTCATATAGCGACTAGAACCGCAATGAGCAGACTCCGTCTGGAATGACTGTGACGGGCAGTCGAAGTTGCAAACCCACTTTTCTTTCTGCCGAGGCTGCCGCGGAAGACGCTCTCCGCTACTAGAGGCCCAGTGCACAGCTGCGGCCAGCCCACCAGCCAGTTCGTCGTGCTAGCATGTTGACTACCGTTCTATGCTATCAGCAGGCATTGTCTACATCTCTGATCTTTGCAGCCGGAAGTCTGGGCCCTACGACGACCGGTCTGAGTCGGGTTCACTCGTCGCGGTAGGCACCTGGATCATTAAGATCCCTTCGTGAGGGGTTCCTATAAAGTACCTTTAACAGTTTTGGATGCTTCCGGGGGACTGGGGATGATTGAAAGCCGAAACCCTCCACCCCAGAGAAAAAGCAATCCGAAACCCAACCCCAGCTCGTCACCCAAAAGTTTCTGTGGATGGAATAAGCACAGAAGAAAGTATGCATGTCACATAATGCATCACAGACACCGGTGTTGTGGGGGCGCTCTTGGCCGGTGATGTCGGGCTCTTGAGCCGGGCATTCATCTCCGACATCAGCTCGCTGACCATTGCCTCTGCAGGGAGCTACTGCAGAACTCCGTGATAGATGCCGTCTGGCCTACAGACTCCGAGAAAGTCTGCGGGATCCGGGATCCCGCCGGTTTGGCTGGAGGCCAGCAGTAGCCTTTCCGCCATTCCAACGCTTCCCAGACCCTGCCAGAGGCGAATGCTTTGTTTTACTTCGCCGCAGATATCTCAGTTTTGGGGTTTCAGGCAGGACAGGATGTGGGAGGGACCGGGCCCAGGCAGAGTTTGGGGGCAAGGGCCGGATAGGGGCCACGGCCTGGGTAAAGGTGCGCAGATGCGCGCGCGCACCTAATATTTTCACATTGGCGAAAGAGCTCATGAACATGAAAGCTGACGGAAGATACTTTGGATTTGGATTTAAAAGCTGAGGGTGAAGGTTGATAGACTTGTCGTGCCAGCGGTGGGCGACTCACCCGTCAGTACCGGTACTGACGGGTGAGAGCCAGGGTCTGGCCCTATCCATCCGAGGGCTGAGACAGAGGGTCCTTCTCTCAGCAGCCTGGGTAGACATACACCCGCAGGGCTCTCACCGTTCAGTACCGGTACTGACGGGTGAGTGGCGGCACCGGTGTCCCGGATCATGTCTCAGCTTTGATTGGCGCAGGTTTGGATTTATTTCGCTGGGCCACGGCCTTGGATCGCTGTTGCCTGCCGTAGTCATGCCGAGTCCAAGACCCTCTGCCTAGAGCCAACCAAGTTGCTTTCTCATTAATGCAGCTTTAATGACAATTGCAGGACGAAGCCTGCAAATTGAGGTCGTCGCAGGCAGCTGCCCAAGCTACTCTGCTCTCGAGTCCCAGGCTGCGGAGGACATGCTTACTGCCCGCGCTGCGCAGGCAGGCTCTTTCGACCCGGGATCAGCTAGTACCAACATCATCAACTCCTGCCGAGGGCCTCCTCGAGACAGAGATGCAAGAAGAGATGGAGTCGAAGGCAAGAGCGTCAAGAGTGACAAAGGATGAAGGTCTTAGTGAGAAGTTGCACGACCGAGGAGGAGCTGACAGAAGCGCTCGCGACTCTCAGCAAGGAGGAGGTGGGGAGCAAATACTTTACATCTGCCGATGAGCTTAGACTTCATCGGTGCAAGGCTACCCTACACTTCTACACCAGTGCTTGGTCTTTGAGATGCGCACGGCTACGCACGCAGAGGCTACTTAATGGAGATTCTGCGGTGGCTCCCTGCACAGGCAAGGATCAGGGACCTGATGTCGGAGATGAGAGGCCCCACTCCCACATCGCCGGCCGAAAGGACCCCCCGACAACACCGGCGTCTGTGATGCATTATATGAAAGATCCTTTCTTCTGTGCTTATCCGTCCACAGAAATGACCCAGGTGCCTGCCGGAAGTGACTCCGACCAAGACGGTCACATGGACTCCTAGTACGCATGGCCCGGGTTACACTCCACAAACCTTCACTTGGTGTAAGTCTCAGGGCCCAGCTGCCAAGCCGCTCAGATGATGTAGATGCCTGCTGTAGTCAATCAGCCTGCCACCCGGTGGCCCAGAATCGTCATAGTCTGTCAACACGCTAGCGCTCGTGGACCGGCACAGCTGTGCACTGGCACTGGGCCTCTAGTGGAGAGCGTCTTCCACGGCCTCGGTGATCAGAAAAAGGGCGGCTTGCAACTTCGACTGCCGCTCACAATGCCTCATTCAATATTCTGGTCACAACCTGCAAACATTCGCGCTTCATGCTTCCACGACTCAGGCAGCCACTGCAGCCTAGACCAGGTCGGTGCTGTCAAAGCCTTACCGTCACTGCACATGTGCAACCAGAAAGGAAAAAGAGATCAGAGAGCGAAGGAAGAAGAGATGCGCCGTCGCGGCGCATTTGAGAGATAATAGATTGAGAGATAATAGAGAGCCGTCGCGGCGCGGCACATTAGTGCCTAGAGTTCTGCACCCTCGCGGTGCACTAGCTACTGACACTGCGCCGTCGCGGCACATGCTCTGTCGTCCTCTTCTCCGCGCCATCGCGGCGCATCTTGTCTGTTTCTGCACCATCGCGGCACATTTTCTCTGAACGTTTCTGCGCCCTCGCAGCGTCGTCGTCGTCTTGCGCCATCGCGGCACATTTTCTTTGGCGCCTTCGCGGCACCGTCTGATCTCCTTCGCCTTGTCGCCGAGCTTGCCTGCAGGGCCCTGAAAGGTGCGCGGGGTATTTAGGAGTTTAGGCTTAGGGTTATTTTAGGCTTAGGGTTTAGGGCTTTGGGGATTGGGGCTTTTGGATTGTTGTGTCTGAAAGGGGGGTAGGAGAAGGTAGGAATCTATCTGTTGTTCCAGCCTTGGGTGAGATGACCTAGAAGCTATTGTTCCTACCTTCATGAAGCAATGGGCCTACATCTCGAACCTGGCAAATTTTAAAGAAGCCTATTATTATATGAGCCAAGAATTAATATAGGGCCTTGAAAACCACGAAACCACATGGCATGTGTGCACGTGTCGTGGCTGCAGAAACACATATGAAACAAAGAACAACTTGAAATGCATTAATTCTGTTTTCTGTGACATTTGATGTGGTCCCACGAATTTGCGAACCTAATTTCGATAACCTGAAATATTTGAAACTAGTGCTCGACATGTGGTTGCCTGCATTCGAGAAATCGAAATAGGCATTTATGTTTTTTGAAACATACACCGTATTTTAGAAAAATGGTTTCCAACTATTTCTATCTTTTGTAGTATGGGCTACAACTCAGGTTGTCTGTGATTTTTCGCTGACACATAAGCTTCATTCATGACCCCCCAGCTGTGAGTGTTCAGTCAAAGCAAGGCCCCGCCCAAGATTTTTGTTACACCTTTTACCAGCCGTCGAAGGCCGAAACACAGCAGGATTTTAAAAAAAATCCTTTAACAAGAGGCAAGAAGCCAAGCGAGCATCCCGGAGGAGGCCTTCAAACATTGCCGCCCTGGCTATGTGGTCGTACGCACCAACACCGTCAACGCTGACAACCGTTGTACTCGGACTCAGCTCGCAACTGACCGCGCGGGCGCGGGCGAGCGCCTCGGTCCCGGCGCGCGTGGAAAGCGCGTGTTGGAACGGGCTACACACTTCCATGATAGTGCCAGATGCTTGTTGGGCGAGGGTCCGAGATACTGAGGCCGTCGACGACCTTCACCGGCAAACGTCCTGCGGCGAAGAGTTGGGCGGCATTCGGAGCAGGTTTCAAGGCTTGCCTCATAGATGAGCATTGCTTTCATTAGCCGCTTCCCAATCTCCTAGCCTCTGCAGCTCGCCAGCTACCACGAAGTGCCCGATTGGTCAGGCTGGCCTTTGGATCTGAGGTCGGCTTCGCCAGTGAAACTGATCAAGAACTTGGCTACTAAGGGTTAGGCTGCCTGGACGCGATTCTGCGTCACAGGCTTGCTGAGCCCAGTTCTATCGGATGGGCTTCCCCCCCATTCCTCTCTGTCCGAGAGTGGTGCTAAACACCTCAGCCCAGTCTCCAAACTCGAGATGAAATGCTCTATGTGTAGCCGAGAGATGCGAGGAGCCTCTATCCACTTCTGTCTGGATGCCGAACCTAGACAAACGAGGGAGCACTTGCACGCACACCGTATTTTTTCTACCCGGCGGTGTGTTGTGATCTAGCCTCTGGCTGGAGGAAAGCCTCCCTTTCTAGCCTTGCCTTTTCCGGCAGCTTTGGCCTGCAGTCATCGCAGGTGTGTGTATCCAGGATCGTCCGCATTGTCCGCATGCGTTTATTGCATTGGTTAGCCCGGCAACTATCACAACCAAATGTACGACGAAAAAGAGCCCCACCCGGCCCAACACCGGGCGTTAGCCCACCGATATAGCCAACTTTCTCACCCCCTGCCCCCTTTCGGCTAGCACCTCTAGATCAGCTTCAGGGCGTAGTGCAAGACACCATGTCTTTCGATGCTTGCTCAAGTTTAGACGTTAAACCATCTAAGTACACAGCCCATTTCGCGACCATCACGCGCTCAAGAATCTTGAGCACGACATCGCGTCATGAAACCCCCGACACCGATGGATTTCCACTTGCTCAACTACGCTCAACAACTCAGCACCAAGCTAGACAAGCTATTGTCCATCAACACCCAAGCTCAAAAATCACGTAAGCCAGCATGTCTTTCGTTGCTTACTTACATCTCGGTCTGAAACCCTAAAGCTGCACGGTCTCGGCCACCAAGGCTTCCGTTGCATGTTTAACATAAGAAAAACCTTATCGGTTAAAGCTTACGCAAATCGTGTTGTAACCATCATACCCTGAAGACTATTGAGCACAACATCGCTTCATGATTTCAGTGACACCGATTGGTTTCAGTTTGCCGAACTAGGCTCAACCTCCCGGCACCTTTCTAGACTAGCTGTCGCCCATCAGTACCCCAAACCCGAAAAGCACATAATGTGCGTCATCATGTCTTTTGTCGCCTCAGTAAGTGCTCAAACCCTAAAACTAGATGCTGGTCTCAAGTTGTTCAACAACGTTGAAAATCTCAGCACCAAGCTAGCTAGTCAGCTATTTTTCGTCCATCCATACCCAAACCCGCAAATCAGGTAGCGTAGGCCACCATGGCTTCTGTTAGCTGAAACTAAGTTTAGATGTTGAACCAGGTCATCGTGAAGGATAGTATTCAGGTCATCAGCAATCACGCCCTGTGAGCTCCAGCTCCTCCGTGGCCAAAGCCAAAAAGGCGTACCAAAAGGAAAGACTACTACCCTACCAGGAAAAGACGATAGGCGTATCACTTGGCGTATGTTATAGTCCCGCTGCACAGAGGTTCGCACCTTCTCTTCCAACCAATCGGCATTTTGGGATGTCATCACGGTGGCGGCGCAGCTTCGGACACCAACCTGCGTCGGACATTTGACCTCCCAGGGTTGGGCAAATAAATCGAAAATGGGTGTAACCGGCATTGGTGAGGGATACAGCATAAGGAATAAGTGCTGCTGGCCTCAAGAGTGGCTTTCTGCCGCACCGTTCTCGCCTTCCGAACAACGTCGCCTTCAAAAGAAGTCATGCCTCGCCCGGCGACGTTTCTCGACGCGCTTGAGACTCTGGCATCGATTTCTTTTACGCATTGGCGAGCTGCAGCCTCCGTGATGAGCATTGCCTCGCGTCGAGGACCCGAAGCCGCTGGTTGTTCGTTGGTACCGCCACACCTGTAAGCACGTGGAGGTGCATGCTTTGGGGCAACGGCGTGCACCGGAATGCCCTCAGCATTGCACGTGACATGGGTGGCCACTCCAATGGAAATACAAATCGTTTTCCACGCAGGACCTGGTTGAACAACGTTCAAGCCCTTGGACGGCATCGGCCCTTTGCGTTACGGAGGGCGTTGACTGCGGCACGGCGACAGGTACTGGTGGAATGACCTCGGGCACAATCTCCGCAACAGCAGAAGATGCGCTCTCATTCACGTGGCTGTAGCAATAAACTTTCATCAGCAGCACAGGTTCAACAGCCACGACTGCCACGACCACCATCTCCTCATTGACGACGATGTCGGCATCTTGACCATGTACCTACACTCAGTGTCGCATCACCTAACAAGACGAGCTATCGTCCATCAGTACCCAAACCCGAAACTCACGCAGCGTAACCCACCAAGTCCGTTGTTGCAATTACTGACCTCAAACCCTGAAACTACACAGTCTCGGCCACCAAAGCTTCCGCTGCATGTCTAACATTGCATTCGAACACCTTTATGCATACATACACCATTTCATGACCATCATACGCTGACGCGTCATGAGATCAGCGACACCGATGGGTTTCAGTTTGTACTAATGCGTTACTGCGTCACTATGCTCAACAACTCAGCACTGAGCTAGACTGGCTATCGTCCACCAGTGCCCAAACCCGACAACCACGCAGTTCTGGGATTGCAGCCAGAAAACAGCGAAAGACCTGCGGGAGGTGCGGATATGACAGCTACCCAGACCTCCAATCTCGGAGCGAGACGGGGCGGTCTGGGATTTGTTAAAGAACGGGCTTCACTAAGCTTTCCTACTCACTCTCAACGGCGGACACTTTTCCTGTCTGCGGAGTGTGTCCTGGTAGTCTCGAGTCTGTACGTCGCGAGTGCGTGACTGGCTGTTCTACATTCACTGCACTGCACTAGCTGTGTGACTGTTCCTGGCAGACTGTTTAACACCCCGCCTTCGGAGTTAGCGAAAGTTCCTCGACTGAGGTGACTCCGACTTTCCTTGACAAACAGTAAACACGCTGCAGTTCCTTTTCACTACAAAACAAACGCTGTTCCTCTTCGCAAACGTCGCCGTTCACTCGCAATCCTCTCCAAGGTTGCTAGACTGTACAAAAGTGTTCCTTCACTTACTTAGATCACCACAGAAACAAAAAGGGCTATGCCACGGTTCCTGTGTCACTGGTCACTGTCCTTCCTCTGGCTCTCTGGCCTCACTGGAAGCTTGACTTTCCTTTGCTTTCCTCTTTGCCTTGTGGTCTTCCTCTTCTTCCTTTTCTTCTTCGTCCTCGACCACCACGACGTCGGGGTCCTTTGGATCTTCCTTGAGCTTTTCTCTGTTTTCCTTGAGGTCCTCTTCAAGCTGCTTTGCCTGTGCCTGGCACTTTTCCTTTCCTTTGGCGTCCTTTGTTCCTGCTTTCCATCCTTCAGTCTTCGATCCTGAATACCAGTACCACTGTGTCCTTTCTTCGTTCCACTTCCACTGGTATTTCCTGTTCTGGAAACTGTAGACTGCAAACCAGTTTCCTTCAAACTCTCCACGTCCTTTTCCTTTCTGGAACGATCCTTCATTGATCGGTCCCTTGGCGGAAAGTTCCTTGTCTTCCTTTCCTTCCTTCTTCTGCTCCTGTTCCTTTGCTGCTTCCTTTTCTGCTTCCTTTGCTGCTTCCTTTGCTGGCTCCTTTGCTGGTGTTGTGTCTGGTTCCGTGGGTGCCTGTGACCCGGCTGCTGATCCTCTGCTTTCAAGTTCCTGTGTAAGGCCTGCGATCCTCTCCTTATCCTCCTTACGTTCCTTCATCATGTCCTCCATCATCTGTTCCAGCTTTCTGGTCCTGTCTTCTTCTTCACGTCTCTTTTCCACTTCTCCTGATCCTGTTCCTGCTGCTGCTGCCTTCTTCTCTGCTTCCTTCTGTGCGATGTATGCTGATGACTGCTCCTGGTCATGCTCTCTCTTCTTCCTTGCTTCCTTCTCCTTTCTCTTCTTCTCCTGTTCCTTCTTCTCCTTCTCTGCTTTGGCTGCGGCTGCTGCTTCTTCCTCTTCTCGCCTTCTCTGGGGGGCTGCTGCGGCTGCTGCGGCTGCTTCTGCTTTGTCTCTCCTCTCTTGCTCTGCTGCCGCTTTGTCTAGGATCTTCCTTGCTTTGGCGATCTGCTCCTCTGTTGCCTTCCTTTCTTCTGCTGCTGCCGCTCGTGCTTTCTTTTGTTCCTCTGAAATCCTGTCCTGCTCTTCCCAGTATTTGCGGTCTTCTTCATCTCGTGGTTGAAATCCTGGTTCCTCTCCTTTTGGCTTTCCTCTTCCTTTGCCTTCTTTTCTGCTTCCTTTCTTGTCCTTTCCTTTTGTTCCTTTCTGGTGCTTGTACTTGTGGTCTGTGTCGATCCACTGTTTTTCTCCTGTGACCCTGTGTTGTCGGTAGATCTCGCCGTTCTCGGTGTACGCTGTCCATTCGCTGCCGTAATCGTAAGGGTACGGAAAGAGGTCCTCTTCCTTCTTCTTCTCCTTTGCCTTTTCCTTGCTCTTGGCGTTGATCTCTCTGATCCTTCTTTTCCTTTCCACTTCCTTTGCTTCCTCGTCTTCCTCTGCTTCTGCTTCTCCTGCTTCTGCCTCTGCTTCTTGCGCTTGCTTCTCCTTCTTCTTCTTCTTCCTCTGCTTCTTCTTCTTCTTGTTCCTTGTCTCCATCGGGATACTCCCCGGGATCTCCTCCAACGTAGCTTTGCGTGTAGCGCTCGTTCTCGTTCTCGCAGTAGTCCTCCTCTTCCTGGTCTCTCTCCAGGATCCTGTCAAAGAAGGCTCTGTCAGACCATTGGTCAAGGTCTTCACCTTCCTTTTTCTTCTGCTTCCTTGGCGTAGAGGTAGGTGATGTAGCTCTCGAAGTAGGTCCCAAGCCGTGTCCTGTGTACCTGAGTTCTGCTTCTTCTTGTCGGTCTCGGGCGTCTCTTCTCTTTTCTTCCTCACTTGCTGCTCCTCCTTCCGGCGTGGTCTGGTAGTAGACGTCCTCTATCAGTTCCTGGACTTGTTCCTTGAGCTGGTCGCAAGTCTCGTAGACGTGCCTCATTCTGTTCAGGGCTTCACTTCTCTCACGCTCGTTCTGCTCGGCCATTTCCTGGACCTGAAACTTGACGTCCTGAACTTGTCCTGTAAGTGTCTTCACGCACATTGCCACGTGTTCCTGTGCCTTGCGAAGCTTGACTGCTTCCTCTGTGCTTTTCCTGATCGACTCGTTGATCAGTTCCTTGTGCTTTTGCACTTTCCTTAGCTCGTCGGCTGCGTCCTTGAGGACACTGAGTTCCTTTTGTACCTGGCCTTCAGACTTTGAGCTGCTCGCGCTCTCCATGGCTTGCGCGGTTCCTGTCTGCTACACTATTCCTGACCTCTCTGCGAGGTTTCCGCAGAGTTCCTTAAGCTGCGAAAGCATCTCACAACATGACGTTTCATGCGCTTCTGCACTTCCTACACAACGTGTTGCTAGCTCGCATGCACTCATGTCACTGCACATGACGTCCTGCTCACATGCACTTGCACAACAGAAAACCTGCTCCTGAAACTCTTCCTGAAAACCAAAACTCTCAAGATACTGTTCCTTGCAACTCTGAAACTGAAGACTCTCCGAAGTCACTGAAATTACCGCGAACAACAAAGCTACAAAAGACAAAGTTCCTTGGCTCTTGATCATCCTAACCGCTGCTTTGGCTTGTGCCTGGGCCTTGTGTTCCTTGAGTTCTTCTTTACCTACTGCTTCGTTCTCACCGGTCTGAAAACCTAACCAGTGCAACAACAGTTTGATACGCTTCGCTGAAAGAGGCTTGGTTCCTATATCTGCTGTGTTCTCCTTGGTTCCTACAGGGTGAACGCTGATTGTTCTTTGCTTGTGGAGGTCTTGGAGAAACAAGGTCCTAATCTGTAAGTGCTTGACTCTTCCTACACCTTGCCTGGTAATGATACCTCTAGCTGCCGAAGAGTCCATGTAGAGATGTACCTTGCACTGTTGCCTAGTCAAGAATTCAACTGCTTCCTTGTGTAAGATACTGTCGCTAGCTGCACTAGCTCCTGCGTAGTACTCTGCTTCTCCACTGCTCAAGCTGACAGACTTCTGGTTCCTAGAAAAGGAGTAGATACACTGACCGTCAAAACAACCAATTCCTGAAGACGTTGACCTTCTAGTGTCCTTCTTGCCTGCCCAATCTGAATCACTGAAGACTTCCAAAAGATGGTGTTCCTTGGGCTGTGTTCCTGTAAAGTCGTAGCTGCCACTCCTGACTGTTTCATGGAGATTGCTGAGTCCTCTTGGTGTTGTCCCCTATACCAGGTGATATCCTTCAGTTCTCGCCATGTACTGCACTGGGTGAACTAGGTGCTTCCAAGAACCATGTGTTGGTTCCGACATCTTGGAGGCTAAACCTCTCACGGCAAATTGTACATCAGGGCGATCTTGACTGACATACAAGAGTATGCCAACGCAATTCCTGAATGATGCCGCTTGTTCCTGGTCTAAGGTTTGGGTTTTATCGACTTCCTGAGACTCTTGGGTACAAGGAGTTGGCTTCGAGGCTTTGCTGGTCAACTTCAGTTCTTCCTTGAGTTTCACAAGATACTTCGGGTCACTCGTAATGTGAAGCTCATGATTGTGATAGCTGAATTTGCTTTTGAGGAATCTGATGGTTTGATGTGACTCTCCTACCTCAAGTTCTTGCTCTGTCAAGAAGGGGCCTTCAACCTTGAGTTCGTAGGTTTCTCCTAGCTTTGCTAGCTTGGGCTCTAGGCTTCTGGTTTTCCCTGCTGCTTGGATGTCGTCCACATGCACAATAAGTATGCTGTTCCTGTCGTCACGAAACAAAGTAGGGCGCGCAATGCACCTATCAAAGTTCTGCTCTTTGAGGGTTCCTGCAAAATGGTCACTCCAAAGTAGTGCTGCATCTCGCTGTCCTGGCAGCACTCTAAGCAGTAACAAACCGTCGTTCCTGCAACTAGGGTCCTGGTCACCAAACAGATCTACATATTCCTTTGGGAGTTGACACGCGCAATGAGTTTTCTGCGGTACCTGTAAGAAAGCGTCCTTGACATCTATCGAGTACAGGGCATGCTCCTGTTGTAATCCCAAGATGGGAATCAGTCTCACCAACGATGCACTCGTAGCTGGGCTAAAGGTATCGTTCCTAACTTCTACACCGCGAAATGCAACTAGTCGCGCTCTGCGCATCCATCGGCCGTTCCTGAATCTCCAGTCGAAAACGAATTTCGTTGTGAGCCACTTTGTTCCTTGGTTGTTTTCTTCTTCTTCTTCTTCTTCTTCTTCTTCTTCTTCTTCTTCTTCTTCTTCTTCTTCTTCTTCTTCTTCTTCTTCTTCTTCTTCTTCTTCTTCTTCTTCTCTCTTCGTCGTCGTCTTCGTCTTCTCTTGTCTGCGTCTCTTTCTTTCTTTCTTCTTCCTTCTTTCTTCTCTTCGTCCTTCTTCCTTTCTCTGTCTTCTTCTTTCTTCCTTTCTTCTTCTTCTTCTTCTTCTTCTTCTTCCTTCTTCTTCTTCTTCTCGTCCTTCTTCTCTGCTTCTTCTTCTTCCTTTTCTTCGTCTTCTTCTGCCTTCTTCTTCTTCTTCTTCTTCTTTCTCTTCTTCTTCTTCCTGCTTCGTTCTTCTTCTTCTTCTTCTTCTTCTTCTCTCTCGCTCTCTCTCTCTCTCGCCTCTCTCGCTCTCTCTCGCTCTTCTCTCTCCTCTCCTCTCTCCTCCATCTCCACCCTCCCATCTCTCTCTCTCTCTCTCTCTCTCTCTCTCTCTCTCTCTCTCTCTCGGCTCTTCTCTCTCAAGTTCCTGCAAGGGTTTCCTTGCCACTGCCTTCATGTCTGTGAGTCTGTTGATCTCCATGAGCATTGCCTCACGGTCCAGTTCCTGCAACTGGGTCTCCGAAACTTCTGGAGGTCCTGAGTCTTCACTCTTGAAGAGATCTTGCTCCTCATCAGAATCACCAATATCTGAGTATGAGTCTTCCCAGAAAATGTCCTCTGTACCTGGTTCGGCTTCAGGTAGTTCTTCGTCGTTCACTCTTCCTACGTTGAACGGAGAGTACCTTTTCTTAGGAGAATCAATCTTTGGCATCTTGGAACCTGTTCCTACATCTTCAAATTCAAGTTTCCTTAAAGGTGCTGGTCCTCTAGCTGAAAGAAGCTCACTGGCCATTGCACTGTCCGGAATGAGTTCTGGTTCCGATGCTTCGTCCATGTCCTTGTTGCTGGTGCTGGAAGACGTTGGGTCTGACGCTGCTTCGTCCTGGTTCCCTTCAGAGTACTCTTGCTCAAGTTCTTCTTCTGCTTTCCTTTTGCTCTGTGCTTGCTTGGCTCTGTTCTCTAAGTACGTTGACCTAGTAGGTCCTGACTTTGTTGCAGAGTCCCCGCCTTGGATGGCAATCGGTCCTGAAGGTGCCGAAGGTGCCGGGTCCTGTCCAGACTGTTCCTGAGTTCCGGCTCCATCCGTGACAGGTGGTGCCTCTGCGATCGGTCCTGGGATGTTCTTCCTGGGAATGTTCCTTGTAGTGAGTGTGGTGTGCTTCACTTCCCATGCGTGTATTCCTACACTACTTAATCCTTTAACATCGAAATGTTCTGTACAGCGCTTTGCGCTAAGGCTTGTCTTGATGCCGTCCATGTGCCATGTAATGAAGAGGTTGTTGTCTGTTTTTCCTAAGAACACTCCTCTCAGCCAAATAGGGTCGCCTTTCCTATTGCCTCTTGTTCCTGAACGATTGGCCAAAACCAAAAGTGATTCGCCAAATTCGGCAAGCTGGCCGTCGTAAGGGCACCCGGCGATCCACTCGTAGGGCGTCATTCCTGTTCCTGTGTGGCGATGGTACCTATTCAAGGTCCATGCCGAGCGCCTGAAAGCCCAACTGAAGATTGGATGGGTATGAGCAATGTATGTTCCTGTTCTGTGTTCCAGGTGCCTAATCAAGGTTGTTCCTTGTCGCCTAATGGTTTGTATTGCTCTCTCTGCCATGCCGTTGGCCACTGATGGCGTCCTGCAAGACTGTTCCTAGACCTAACGCCGCGCGTTGCTTCTGAATTACCTGCTTCAGCTTCATCATTGTTCCTTCGTTGTCAGCCTTCAAGTTGATTGTTCCGTACTGCAATTGAGTGCTCAAGTATGTGACTCCTTCGCAAAGGTGTTCCACAAGATCTTTTCCTTTAGATGCTGTAGGGATACAGATCATGTTCCTACTCCAAGAATCAACACACACAAGACTTACTGCCGCTGGTGCCTCATCATGACTGGCTCCTGTGAAACAGAAGTCCATACAGAAAGTAGGTCTCGAAGATCTTTCCTTCTCAAGGTTCTCGCGAGGATGTGGAGACTCCTTTCCTTTGCATGCTACACATGTAGGACACCACGATGCATAAGGCAAGTGTGTAAGGTTGTGCACTGCAACTTCTTCCGGTTTAGGCTGCTTTTGTATCTTCAAGGGTTCTGCCTCTACGTATTCCTTGTAGTTCTTCTGAGCTGTGCTGAGCTCCATGTGCCTTTCTGCTTCCATAATCGATCTACTGAGCCTTCTGAGGATCTCTTGCTTAGAACCAAAAATTGAAACTCCAACTTCCTTGCAAAGTTCTCTGAGGGTCTTGAGACTGTTCTGTTGGTTGTACTCATGACCATTGAATGTAATGACAGTTCTCCTGCAAGTTCACGTCGGTGCTCTGGTGCTTGGGCCTCTGAGGTCTCTTCCTGTTCTTCTTCTTGCTCAGGGATTGTGTCCAGTTGATGAACCTTCTGTTTTGGTTTCCTGGCCTTGGGGTTCACTGGCTCAATGAGTTCAAATCTACTATGTCCTGTCCAAGACAAACCTCCTAGTGGTTCTGGGTCATCCTAAGTCCAAAACTTATCATCCTCAAAGAAATCCTTGTTGATCGGTTCTTCACCTTGGGTGTACCTGGTAGGCTTTAAGTTCGTGATATCCACTGGGATGTCGTTGGTATCTCGAGGATTGAACAGAGTCTTGCTAAGGGAATTGTGGTACCTAATGAGTTCCTTGCCATCCATGCTGATAGACCACGTATCCTCAGTGTAATCTTCAAACATCCGCCTATCACTGTCCTCCTTGGGTGTACCTATGAGGTTCAGTGGAAACTCTTTGAGAGAAACTAGCGTCAATGTTCGGTACTCTTTACTGCCATCAAAGATTGTTCCGAATGGTTCCTCAAGTTCCTCGAACATAACACTATGGTGCAACAGATACCACTGGTCATCGTCCTCAATGAGTATTGCTCTGTAAGCAAACTTTCCTGGTGGAAACATCAGGTAGGTGTCAACTTGCTCTAAGTTCCTAAACTGTAGTGGACCTGGTAAGGGTCTCTCCAGTTGGTCCAACCAACACGCTGCTCCTCAATGAGTTCCTTCAGGTTCTCACACAAGTGGATGGGAATAGGCTTTGCTTCTGCTTCCCAGTTGACTGCTCTCACAAAGGCTTTTGTTGTAAGTGAGTTGTTGTTGTAGTCAACTGCAATCTTGGTTGTTCCTTCTGTGAGGAAAGTGCCTGTAGTTGTTCCATCTCTGAACTCCCAACCTTTCTTCAACAGCTTACCTACTGCCAAAAGAGGGTGCACAATCGATGAAATCAAGAACACTTCTTCAACCTTCACAATGTTTCCTTGAACATCCTGAAACTCAACCTCAATGATCCTTTGCTCTGAAACTTTGATCCGTGTTCCTTGTGCGTCTCGCAAAACCACCTTGGTAGTGTTGGGTGCTCTCCTTCCGTACTTCTTCATCCACATAGGTGCCAACGAAATGTCGGCTCCTGAATCCAGCACAACTTCAACTTCGCGAGTTCCTGATCGTCTTGCCGCGCGCACAAACCTGGTGCTTGTTCTTGGAGGTACTGTTCTTTCAACTCGGTTCCTCTTGGGAGGATGGTGACATCCAAATTCACATTCCTGCATGTTCGGACGCCTTGGTGTCTCATGACAACCATTAGGGCACTCATAGTAGTATCCACGATCTTGAGTTCCTACTGGGGTTCCTCCTACGTGCCATTGCCACCATGCATCATCACTCACCTCATCACAGTCCTGAAACTCATCATCTTCATCACCAATCCAAACCTCTTCTGTCTCACTCCTCTCTTCCTGAACTTCTTCACCAACAACCCGCAAGACTCTTCCGAAGTATTCAATCTCAAGTTCCTCTGAATTTTCACTCAACTCGAATTCCTCCGGAAAGCTTGTGGGCTCGTCTCCCATGTGATACATGGAGACCATCCTAATCACTGGTCTTTGTGCTCCTTGGCTTGCTTGGCTTTGGCTTGTTGAGGTCTTGTTCGCTGAAGACGGGGCTTGAGTAGAGTTAGCAGTAGTGATGCTCGCTTGTTCGCTTTGGCTTTCCAGGTCTACGTTCCTAGCTTGATATCCCATGTCACGCTGCTTCTGTCTAGACTGTGCTTCAAAGTGTCCGTACTTGTGACAGTAGTGACAAACTCCTGTAGCTGCTTGTGCTTTTCCTTTACCTTTTCCTTTAGACCTGAAGAATCCTCTTCCTCTACCTTTTCCTTTTCCTTTGGAACCTCTGAAACCTCGACCTCGACCTTTCCAATTGCCTCGACCTCTGCCTTTGCCAAAACCTCCAAAACCTTTTCCTTTACCTTTGACTCTACCGTCAAAGCCGAAACCTTTTCCGAAATCCTTTCCACCTTTCTTGCCTTTTCCTTTGCCTTTACCTCTGTGGTGCACATAGCCTTTGCCATATCCTTTCCTACCTTTGTACCATGCTTGGTTGATGTCCATTGCTGCAAGACCACCATGATCGTCACCTTTGTCAATCAAGTCTGTAGTGGTTCGGTGAGGTGTTCCTTGCTGAGCTGACAAAGAGTTCGTCCAACGTTCTGTTGACTCGCAGTTCACAAAGTACTGACGAAGAGCTGTGTACTGGGTTTTCTCATCAAGGTTGAGCAACAGGTGCCTTTTGACATCAGGTTTCATACCTTGAATAAGGGTAGACACTTTCAAGTTCTCTTGTACCTTTTCTCCTGTCGCCTTCTCGTACTTCTCTATATGTTCCTCATATTCGAGGATGTTCTCAGCAATTCCTTTGTTTTGAGCAAACCTGTAGTTGAGGATGTTGTGAAACAGTTCCAACGATCTTGCACGGTTCGTTGGCTGATATTCCTTCATCAACATACGGTAGGCTTCCATACCGTTTTCCTCTCCTACGTGCTTTACAACACGGTAAGGCCTTCCTTTGGTGTATGAACAGAGAACACTGAGAACACTGTACAGGCGGCGGCTAGCTTCCTTTGCTTCTCCAGACATCTCACTCATCTTTATCATCTTGTCATCCTTCAAGCTCGTTTCATATATTGGAATCCACTGCTCCAAGCCAGATCCGCATCCTGTTCCTGAACTCTGTCCAGCCACTCTTCTCTTCTTGCCATGTTCCTGGGGGAAATGCTTCAGGGCTTTTAATCAACTTGTGCAACTCCACTTCTCCAGGCTTTCTTTGTTCCTTTACTGCTTTCTCCAACGATGCTCCTATCTCCTCAAGTGTTGTTGCTGCGTTTGTGTGGGCGTCTGCTAACGCTGTTTGTGCTGCTTTCTGCTGTTCCTGCACTGCAGTGAGTGTTTCCTGAACCGCCTGTGTAAGTCCTGCTTCTCTTTGGCTTCCTGAAGCTGCTGAGGATCACTCTTGTCTTGGAGGTTTAAGCTGGGCGCTTAAGAGTCTGGCAGGCATTGCTCTTGGGCCTTGGCGAGCTGCAGCTTCTGTGATGAGCAGCGCCTACATGGCCCTTCGGCCCCAAGTCGCTTTCCACATAGGACCTGCCTTATAGCAGCGATCGAGCCCTTGGTTGGCATCGGCCTCTCCCTGACGGAGGGCATTGATTCGTCTGTTTAACAGTACTTGCTATCCTCTTCTCATGCGGCGGTCGCAATAGACTTTCATTGGCAGCAAGTTCAACAGCCACGACCACCATGTCCACAACGACGACGATGTCGACATCTTGAGCATGTAACTACACGCAGTATCCTATCACCAAACAAGACGAGCTATCGTCCATCAGTCTCCAAGCCCGAAAGTCGTGTAGCGTAAGCCAACATGTCTGCTGTCGATTACTTAAGTTTAGACTTGAAACCGTCCCTTGCACACATAACATTGCACACTTAACATACAATAGCATATCGGTGTCAAACGGTTACAGTTTACACAAACCGTTTCGTGACCATCATACTTGTCACTTTGCAGCTTATTGAGATCAGCGACACCGGGCGACACCGATGGGTTTCAGTTTGTACCAGTACGCTCAACAACTCAGCACAAAGCTAGACTAGCTACCGTCCATCAGTACCCAAGCCCGAACATCATGTAGCATCAGACACCATGTCTTTAGTTGCCTACTTATTTTTCGCGTAGACCTTAAACCCTAAACTTGAACAGTGCGGCCACCAAAGGTTCCGTCGCACACGCATGTAAGATAACAACACCTTATCGGTCATAGCTTACATAAACCGTTTCCTGATGTTCGACTATGCCCAACATCTCAGCACTACGCCGGCAAGCCCGAAAATTCGTAGCGTAAGCCACCATATTTTTTGTTGCTTAATTCAGCGTAGACCTGAATCCCTAAACTCACTCTGTCTCGGCAATCACAGCTTCCGTTGCACACTTAATCCAAGAATATCTTGCTGGCTAGAGCTTACACAACCCGTGTCGTAACCATCATACGCTGAAAACTTTTGAGCACGACATCGCTTCACGAGAGGAGGAGGTGGTGAGAAAGGGAAAAACCCAGACAGCCCGAACAGCACTTTTCATCATCAGCTGGCTGGCGTCAGAGCAAAAGGGCAAGGTGCCCCGCAGGACCGACATAGCTGCACAAGCAGGGCCCAGGATAGCCAACGCACACCTGCATCGGAAGAGAGACATCAGCACTCAAGCCCGCGACGGTCAAATGTAGCTCTCATGGTGGTTGGGGCGTCGGAGCCCGATGGGCAATGATGACGACAGTGTACTGGGTTCCCAATCACGGAACACCTCCGATCGCGAGGTAGCCTACCGGCCTACCACGGGGGCTTCAGGGGTCTGTGGCGAAAGCATTTGGACGGCCTGTGCGGCACACTGCGATGCCGGTGGCCCCCACGGTTGCGACGCATCTCCCGCCACTGCTCTCGCACTGGCAGCAGCTGTGCCTCGTCCCCCCGCCACCACGTCCACGCGAAGCAGCTGTGCTTCGGTACCTTCCCCTTCATCCTGGTGGCAAACATCTTTTCCAGCTCCCTTTCCACAGACGAACTGACGGGACGGTGCGGAACGTCCACGCCTTCCCTCGAAGCACAGACCCGGAGAGGTCGGGGCAGAGGCAGCTGTAGGATTGAGCCACAAAGCTAATCAGAGGAAGAGTGCATTCCTGGCAAAGCTGGGCAACATAACCTGCCACGAACCAAGTCTCCAACAATGCGCAATAATCAAATCCAGGCGAGGTGGCCTCGAACCTGGAAGACAACACATATGGCTGGATATAGCACGCCATCAGAGCTGGCGGCGCAACAGAGGAGAGGCAGGCGGCAAACAATAGTTGGGCAGCAGGCGAGGCGGCCTCAAACTTGGACCAGAATACAGGATGCACGAGCACCGTGCCACAGTGGACAGCTGAGGAGCACACACCAGGCGAGGCAGCCTCAAACCTCGGTGGCAGCTCACATAGGTTTGCAGTGCAAGGACTGAGTCACAGGCAGCAGGCGGGGTGTCCTCAAACCTGTGCAAGTGGAATGGAAGTGCCATGGACGGCTTAAGGATCAGCACACTCACTTTGGGAGGACAGCCTCCACCATGGGCGACCTGAAGGAGTGCATCGGCAACGGAGCCCAGGTATGCAGTGTTACGCCCGGATCATTAAACCAAGAGCCAAACAAGTTGAGCGAGGCACCTCTGCCCAAAGAGGAGCCACCAGGCATGCGAGGCTCAGGCAAAAGACACGATGCAACATAAATGCACCAACAGAATAGCCTTCTATCCCAGTTGCGGCTGGCACAGACACACTCTGTTTTGCACGACCGTACTCCAGACAGCCATCCTGAGTGCAATTATAACCTTTACGCCGGTCCAGCCGATTGCACCTCAGTCCATTGTGTCCAGATCCAGTGAGCTTGTAACCGACCTGAGCGCAAGTGTACGAAAGAACCTTCCCGCGGGTGAGCCAACCCAGATCCTAGCCTGTTCGGGTAGGCGAAGCGATTGGTGCAGGTGTCTGTGGTGAGACCTGTTTCCCGAACGGCTTGTACCGACAGCACATCAAGCTATTGTCGCTGCTTGTACATGGTTCGCGCAATCGTAGTAGGCAGCTTCAGCCTGCAGAAAACATCAGCAGAAAAAGTCCTCAGGAGAGGCGACAGCGGCACACCTGAAGTGCTGTTATCCTTGCCATTTTCCGCCCTGCAAGAACCTCGTCTCCACAGTTCAGCTGCTGAGTGCAGGGGAGCGCAGGGAGTGTCAGGATACAAGCTGCAGACACTCTCTCCGCTGGGCTGATACCTGCGCACCAATGCCAAAGTAAGAACTACTGACATGACCCAGAGGAAGCTTGCCTTCCGTCGCCACCTGCTGCCCACTTGGGATCTTGTTGGCACTCTGGGTGCCCGGATGTATCCATGGCTGGAGGCATACCGGGAACCGAAAAAGGGAACCCAGCAGGACGAGGCACCCGCAACGAGGCCAAGGCAAGCCCCGAACAGCCCGGAACAAGCCCCAGACCAGGCCCCACAACTCACAATCGGCGCTGTCGCTGTGAGCCGTCCACGTCTTTGGTTGCTTACTTAAATGTAGACCCGAAAACTGCAAATTACACAGTCTCGGCCACCAAAGCTTCCGCCGCACACTTAATATAAGAATACCTTATCGGTTAGAGCTCAGACAAACCGTCTCGTAGCCGTCATTTGCTGAAGACTGAGGGGGGGGGCGACATGGCTCCATGAGATCAGCGACACTGATTGATTGGTTTCAGTTTGTTCAACTACGCTCAACATCGGAGTACCGATCTAGACTACCGAACGTCTATCAAAACCCAAATCCGAAACTCATGTAGCCCAAACCACCATGCCTTTGTTGCTTAAGAAGCGCCTCGAACCCTAAACTTACATCACCAACACTTCCCCCCTGCATACTTGACGTAAGAACGGTTAGAGACGGTTAGAGACGGTTAGAGCTCAGCGACAGCGATTGACGCTCAACATCTCAACACAAGCTATCACCCATCAGAACCCAGGCCCGAACGTCACTTAGCGTAAGCCACCATGTCTTTTGCTGCTTACTTAAGTGTAGACCTGAAAACACAAAAGTACACAGTCTCAGCCACCGGAGCTTCTGCCGCATACTTAACATAATCAAGAATACCTTATCGGTTATAGAGCTTACACAAACCGTGTCGCAACCGTCATACGCTGAAGACTCTGGTGCGCGACATCGCTAAAAGCCATCAACGAGGCCGATTCGTGTCAGTTTCGTCAACTGCGGTCAACATCCCGGGAAGCTTGGGGAGAGCGTCGGGAGGCTGCAGTCGGCTCATGGACGCAGGCTTTTCCGCTCCAGGGCCGCAGGCATTCCTTTCAATGTTGCGCACGTTGGAGGTGCAACACTGCGCAACGCCGAAAAGCAAGGGGGCTCCGGAAGCCTTGCGTTCCAAGTTTGGGGTTTGGGCAAATGGTTCGAACACGGGTGTAACCGGCATTGGTGAGGGATACAAGATACCGCATAAGTCCTGCTATCCTGGCAGAACCGGTCCCCTTTAGGGTGGCTTTCTTCCGCGCTGGCCTCGCCTTCCGAACAACGTCGCCTTCTAAAGAAGTCATGCCTCGCCCGGTCACGTCTCTCGACGCGCTTGAGACTCTGGCATCGATTCCTCTTGATCCTTCGCGAGCTGCAGTGTGACGAGCGTTGCCTCGCATCGAAGACCACCGCACTCGAAGCAAACGCGCTAGCATTGAAGGCAGTTGGGCCTGGCAAAAGGCAGCGGAACCCTCGAGAAGAGCAGCTGTCGGTTGCTCGTTGGCACCGCCATACCTCGAGGGCAGCGGAGGTGCACGGGTTTGGGGCAACGGCGTTGACCGGGATGCCCTCAGCATTGCGCGTGACAGGGACGGTTGCTCCGGCGGACCCTCTCAATTACGAAACGGCACTGGTGGAATGACCTCGCTGGGGCACAGTCTCCCAACAGCTGAAGATGCGTTCTCTGCGGCTGTAGCAATAAACTTCCATCAGCAGCAGGTTCAACAGCCACGACCACCATCTCCTCATCGACGACGATGTCGACATCTTGACCATGTAACTACATCCAGCATCGCATCATCACACAAGACAAGCTATCGTCCATCAGCACCCAAACCCGAAAATCGCGTAGTGTAAACCACCAGGACCGTTGTTGCGTACTGACCTTAAACCCTAAAACTACACAGTCTATGCCACCAAACCTTCCGTTGCACACCGAACAGACGAACACCTTATCGGCTGGAAACGGGAAAAGGCTTACACAAACTGTTTCATGACCACCAATTCTCATGGCACCAGACGCTGTGGCCTCAAGGGATCAGTAAAACCGACGAGCGCACTAGCATCCTCCAACCCACCACCATCCCCAGCAATCCACCGAATAGTGAAAGCACCGGAGTACGCGCTAGCCGAGCGACGACCGGGAAACACCTAAGACAAGTAGCACTGGACAATCTCCTTACGCATGGATGTGCCAGAAATCCCAGTTAGCCTGGAGATTATCGCCAGCCTTCGGCTAGCCTTCGGCTGCGAGCCTTTCGACACTCTAGCCGGTGCCTCGTGCTTTCGCACTCCTAGCTCCGGCTTGAAACAAGCGGAGCGCGCGAATAGCCGGCCCCACATCCTCCAGACGAACTCCTCCCCCTTGAGGTTTATCGTCAGCCCGGGGTCTGGAACTCTTCGCTGGTAAGATCGTCCGCTAGGCGGTTAAGGTCTCTTCTTATCCACTGTAGCTGTAGTTCGCAGTTCGCGGGATAGCTCTTCGGCCACGTCATTGAAACTAAACTAGCATATAAAAAAATAGACGGGTACTTGGTCGTCATAGCCTTCCGTAGTAGGGCTTCATTGGACTTGTTTTCCGCATAGCCCCAACTTGCAACTCGCGACGTTTTCCTATATCCTCGCCCTCCGACCCAGAAACGTATCCCGACGAGGGCCTCTAGCAACTCCAGCGATCACCTTCTTCGGCTCACCTTTGACGGGACGTAAAAAATACAATCCGGGGCGATAGCCCGTCGACCCACCCTTTCTGCATCTCCTTCACCGTGACCTTGCCAAGCTTGGGCTTCTCGCCGAGCCGACTATCACCTGCTTCTGGGACATCCCTCACACGTAGGACGAGTAGCGGTCTCCGTCTCCATCCCGTTACAGGGACGAAGGAGGCTTCGACATCTGGCGTGGATCCTATCCTGAAAAACTGCAAAGTGTTTTCAAGCACTCTTTTGGGTCTCGGTTGCGTCCAAGCATTTAGATCATCATGAGCTCATGTCACGCATGACCTACGAAAACGTTCGACGTGAAAAGTGGAAAAGCCTAAGGCAAAACACAAATCACAGTACATGGTAAAATCTGCACAAGGAGGGGATGCAAAGTTTCATCACCCCGCCTGAGTGTCCGCACGCAGCTTAGCGCATGAGACGCTCACGAAACTCTTGCTTTTGGCATCTAGCTGATTTTCAGCATTAGCCGTAGCGCTTAAAGCACTTACCGCATGCACTGTAACTAGTCGTGTTAACTGTTAGCCTTGTCTCGGACATGGACACAACCGACTTTGTGACACTTATCACCGTACTTCGTAATGTACACATCATTGGGCTCATTTGCAATCACTTCTTTAAGTTCACGATTTTCTTTCCACAACATGAAAAGAGAAATCATCGCCAATGCCGTGAAGTAGCGCTCGGCACTGAAGCTTTGGAGATACTCGACTCCAACGTAAAAGCCAACCGAGGCATTGACGGAGTAGCCATCGACACCAGGAGATGACTTGTCCAAGTCCCAGTGTACTCTGAACGACAAAATGTCGATGCCCAAGGCCCTGACGATCGGAAAGATCATCCCGAAGAATGCGCACATAGGAAAACCCATGAACCAGCTGAGGAAACTGTTCTTACCACTCGTTGTCGTTGTTGTCACCACAGCTTCTGCACAATTCGGTAGCATGAACAATGTAACCAATGCCACAGGCTTTGCCATGCTCATTGTCATCATCATGTTGTTCTGTTTCGACACACGCTGCACCGCTTTGATCTGCTCCTTGACATTTGCACGCAAGACCGTTGCATCATACTCTTCATCACCGACGGCCTGCTCGCTTGTGCCGTTGACGAAACCATGCATGTAGAGAAGAGACCTCAAACGAGCTGCCGAATTCATCTTAGTAGAAAGGTCACCTAAGTTGAACATTGTGTGAATCGGCAACACGCTCAACACATGCTCTCGCACTGCCTGTTGAAGCCATAGAAGACGCCCGGCAATGTGCCGGGTGCGTCCCACACCTCTGCGCATTGCCAGCTGCCGCGTGGCTGAGTTGTCAACCTTCAGCTGGAGCTCGCATGGTTCCCGTGACATGAATTCGAAAATGGCCTTAAGGAAAATGCCCTCAGACGACGCACTGATGGCGGCGTACCATTCTGATTCCGTGCTCGACATCGACACTGTCCGATGAGAACTGCACATGTGATGAATGATTGCACCGTCCACTGCAAAAGTTGCGGAACCATATGATTTGCGAGTGACTCGGTGGCCACTCCAATCAGCATCCGAATAGATCTCCATGCAATGAACACCAGTGTCCTCAGAAGCTCGAAACACAGTTGATCCCGGAAGTTTGGGCGAAATCACCATTGCATAATCAATCGTTGCCATGCAATACTTGACAAGCTTCACCAATCCACGCATAGCAAGCTCAGTTGGATTCGCCATGAACCCTGCGAGCAATCGCACAATAAAGCACACATCAAGCCTGTCATTGCTCATGTAAAGTGCCACTCCCAACGCCGACCTGAACTTCGAGGCGTCGGCTGCACACAAAGGCTTTGTTCTATCCTCTTTGATCAGCTCAGGTGTATATGGTGTGTTCTGCTTTCCTGCATGCTTTATGCCAAGAATGCTCGCCATCTGCAAGATCTCGGGCGTTTGCACAAGTATACCATGCTCCAAGATTGTATGCTTCCACTTGAAAATGTAAATGATTCCCCGACTTCGCATGCTATCTCGACTGAAATCTCAAAGCGCTTCTGCAATGTAGGCACCAACGTGTTCCTGAGCCAATCGACTGGAGCGGGGCACAACTCATCATCGGCATGTAACAGCATGGGCCCTTGCGGCACTCGCATCACAGCTGGATTCTCCAAACGTGTTTCCAGGTTGAACTCACCCTTCATGCAATCCGTGTAATAATCACACCAACGCTGTGACCCGTCTCTTTGTCCTGGTACGCACCTCAGGAACACGTATCGTCCCTGGCCCGCGTAGTCAGACGGGAGATCGGCAACGACCGGACTCTGCTGCGGCACTTCTAAATACGCATCCTTAACGTCTATTGAAGCTACCCCCCACTTGATCTCCGGCTTGGCCTGTCGCCACGTTGCAAACAAGGTCGGGAGAAGCTTCACCAGATTTGCCGATGTGCTTGGGGAAAATAAGCCCTGCTGCTCTTCAAGCCATCTAAATTCACGTGCTACCAATCTTGACCGCCTAAGGTAATACTTCTGGCCTGCCTTTCGCTTGCTTCTCCAAGACCGCACGAATTTCGCGCTCAACCGCTTCATGGACCCCATTGGGTCCTCAGGTGTTGCTGGGCGGAGAACGCCCTTTGCTAACAACCGACTCACTTCCACTTCATCTGCGATCCTGTCCAATTCAGCAAGCTGCTCTGGCGTAAGGCTAGGCTCTGACCCTTCATCACGAAACCAAAGAGACTCTGCCAATGCTGCGTGCCCCGCCTCGTCCTTCACTGCCGAGTCGGGTCCATGGTTGCTGGCATCAGCTGATTCATCATCCGACCACCCATGGGTCAGCTGCTCATACATTCCTGGGTCTGCTAGCTCTTCAAAGTCTGCCTCAAAGCCCTCGTCGTTGGCATCATAGCTCTGAGTCCCAAAAGTCACTGCACGGATCCTGGGGGCTTTTGCTGCCCTCTCGTCATCGCCCGGCGCACCTTCATCAGTAACACCGGTCATCGGCTCAAGCGGCTCTAGCTGCTCATCTGGCGTCTGCGGCCCAAGCTGACCGCCCAGGCTGAGGTTGGGCCCCAGAAGAACAGGAGATGGCATTCCCATCTCGGGGTTCACACGTGCTTCTTTCTCGGCGTAGGCACGGCCATGCGTGCACTCATGGGTGTAGGAGGCAACTGCTCGGCCCGGGAGTCGGGGCACTAAGGTCTACCTCTCCTATGCCACCGGCTGGGGTGCCTAAACCGAAACCTACTGGGACGGGTGTCTCAGGAGGATCGCTGGCTGCTTCGTCGCGGCTGGCATCTTGAAACCCCGCCTGCGCGTCATCGGCGGCAATCGCTTTCCTTGTTTTTGCTGGGGGTACGACCCCGGGTGCCCACAACATTGTAATCCCAAGGCAGCCCGGTGAGGGCGTTGTACAAAGGAGCATCCAGACTCCACTCCTGGCCTGTGCGGCGAGCGGCCCGCGAAAGTCTGATGCCGCCCTTGGTTCCCAACACATACATGTCTGAGGAAACACTTTTGGTGAGAAATATTCCTTTGATCCAGCGGGGATTGCCTTTGCGACGGGGAAGAGCAAAGCAGAAGACTGGTTCCCCGAACACAACAAGCCTGCCAGTGTAGGCAGCATTGCTTGTTCTCTCATACGCGGTCAGGCCGCCTGTGACGGCAAAGCAGTTTCGGACCCAAGCCGCGTGGATGAAACTCCATGCAAACAGCGGGTGGCTGCTTGTGATCTGGCATCCGCTCTAACTTTTCCCTAAGGAACTCCAGGAATGTGCACGCAAGCTTCCTCACCAGATCCACCTGCTTCTCGACAGCACCATTTGACTGGTGGAACCCAATCGGTGGATTCCTCTCAAGCGTCTTGAGGCCTAAGCGAAGCCTGGCATTCACAACTGCTCTTTGCAACTTAAGCGTTGCTGGTTCCTGGTCGCAACGCAGCTCAACCACGCTGTGGCCGAGCGACTGCACAAATCGCATCAGTTCGACACCTAGGTGCCGGGTGGCACCTTTGCTCGCCGTGGGAACTGCCAACACTGCCCCGGTCACCGAGTCATGTATGAGGCAACAAAGGAGGTCCTTGGCATCATCCTCAGTCTCGGGCCGTCGCTCCACGACCTCCTTCTTCTCTGGCTCGTAGCCTGTGTAAAAGAAGTCAAAGGAAACACTAGCCACATCCCTCGGCCCACTGGACACTGTCTCTGCACGATCCGGAAGGGATCTCATCGCTATGCAATGGCCACACCATGGAGCAAATGGTGTGTGTGTGTGTGTGTCAGCTCGTGTATGAGCTGCTCCTGAGGCGAGGGTGGCTTTGGCAACGTTTGCACGCGGGGCTGCCTCGACTCAACACTCTGGGAATCGCGCGCAATGTCATGCTCCAGAGACAGCTTTTGCTTATCAAGGTAACCCCGAACACGCTCGAAAAGTCGGCTCTTTGACCCTGATGTTCGCAACCCAAGCTTCTGGCAAGCGGCCCTGAGAGTCTGCAGAGGGCTCCCGTACGAAAGTTCCACACCATCAACGGTGACCGACTCGCGGTCACTCGCGCCTTCAGCATGCTGGCCTGCATCGGCCTCCTCCATGTCGGGAAGAACCCTGGGCGCATGCACAACATCAGGCTCAACGGCGCGCTCCTGCTCGGGAGCCTCCACCATGATTTCCATCGGCAAACTCATCACGAACATCACTCTGCTGGTCTGAGCTCGCAGCTGGAACCTCAACGTCACCCATTATCCTATCGGAAACCTCGATCCCTGCAGCATCCAGCGGTTCGTGCTGAACATGAAGAATCACGATCAGCTCAGCTTCCCCGCCTGCGGGGATACTTTCCTCAACGTCCTCAAGTTCATCCCACTTGGCGCAATGCTCAATCACGAACCAAGGCATGCGCTCATTGCGGCGCATAAGTGTTGACCTGAACGGCCAGCTGTCGGGAGCCATCACAGAAGGATCAATCATCAGCGAGGAAAATGCCTCGCCACACCAAGTGCCCTGATCCAGCGACTTGCCACCCGAACTCAAAAGCATCAATGACACTGCTTGGGATGGCACGGCCAATGACCCTAACACTCACGACGCCTGTGCCTGGACTCTGGCTGACACCTGTTGCACCTGGACTCTGGCTGACACCTGTTGCACCTGGACTCTGGCTGACACCTGTTGCACCTGGACTGTGGCTGGCACCTGTTGCACCTGGACTCTGACTAACACCTGTTGCACCTGGACTCTGGTTGGCACCTGTTGCACATGGACTCTGGCTGGCACCTGTTGCACATGGACTCTGGCTGGCACCTGTTGCACATGAACTCTGGCTGGCACTTGTTGCACCTGAACTCTGGCTGGCACTTGTTGCACCTGAACTCTGGCTGTCACCTGCGCGCCTAATCACAGCTTGCATCGTCAAGGACATGCCGCGCAACCCTAAAGGTATCTCGGCACCACTGCTTTCATGACTCAACCACATGCCCTCAACGCCCTTGCAAGGCCACCACCCACGGGCGATCAAACGGCCCATGCTCACGAGTGGCTGGCTCACCTGCGAGACCACACAGCGTTCGCGAATAGTGACTTCAGAAGGGGTGCCGGCGCCAATGACAAAATCAATCATGCGCTCCTCCTGCACATCGATCGGTGCACCCTGGGCGTCCTGAACCTGAACCTTGCGACCTGTGCTGGCTTTCTTCCCACAGCTGCGGTAGCTGAGGGGCACATGCACAGGACACATCTGCCCCACTGTCCGCAATCACACTTGTGGCACCGGCCGCCGTCACGGCCCTGACTTTGACAAATGATCCTGTGTCGCTGTCGGAGCTCACAGCAATACGTCTTCATAAGCAGGTAAGGTCCACACACCGTCGTCATCGGAGGAATCGAGCTGAAAATGCTCAGGTTCACTGGCACTGGCAACCGAAACCATGCAAAGGCGGCTGGGCTCACTGGGCAGGTCAAGGTCAGACATGTCACACACGAAGGGAGAAGCAATCACTCGGCGCACGGCTGTGCTCGGCAAAGAAGGCGCAACACTAAAGCACTCGAGGGAACGTTCGTACTGGCAGCAGCGGTGCTGGCCTGGCCTGGCTGCATAGCCGCATCCACGGTGACGTTCTGAACCTGACGGGGCCGCCAGCAATCACGAGCAAAGTGGGTCGGCCGGCCGCAATTGTGGCACACAGATTGCTTTTGCTGCTGCTGCTGCTGCTGTTGCTTTCCTTTGCCCTTCGTGTCCCGATTTCCATAGCACTCATATGCATTTGTAAGCCTTCTCCAGGCTTCGCATCCACAGCGGTTCTCAACTTCTTTCAAGATCGCCTTTGGCCGGTGCTTCAAAATAGAAGAAAGAATTGCATAAAGCTTCATAGAACGCGTGACTTGCTCTGCAGTCATAGAAGAAAGCGTGGCAGGTGTTCCGAGGTTCGCCTCGATAGCGGCCAGGTCAGCTTCAAAAGCAGATTCAGCGAAAATGAGCCAGCTTTTCAGCTGGTGCGTAAAATCCTGCTACTGGTTCAGGTCTGTCTCGTGGCTCTCAGAACCAAAATCTGAAGGATACTTGAGAATCTTGCTGGCAGCGGTGAAGCCCTGACCCTCGGAACCCGATCCGCGAGACGAGTTTGCAACTGTGCAGCGGCGGCTGCTTCACTAGCGGTTTTGGTTGCACTTGCAAGCTGCTGCATAATGTCACTCAGCATGCTGTGGGTCATGACAATGGTACCCTCGGGGCTCGCACTCGCAGGAGAAAAGGGATTTCCTGACGCCGGCAGAGCCGGCCCTGGAACTGCTTCAAGCACTGGCAAATCATCATCACTGTCCTGTATCGGAACTCCTGCTGCGGCCATGATATCGCAAAGGAAACTCGCAAGCAAATGCTGTGCAATCCAGACAAGCTTGCACAGTCACGCCAGGCTGCTCGGCAAATTTGGCACGTCGGGGAAAACTTCCCGAGGCCGTAAAGCTATGGCTCGGCTCAACTACGGAAGTAAATGCCCGAAAGCCCTTGCCCTGAACAGCAGATCAAAGGTTGCTTGCTCGATGGCCCCTGAACCAAGAAGACCCGAAGATCCCACAAGGACCACCATGTGTTCCAGTGCTCCGCTACCATGAAAAACTGCAAAGTGTCTTCAAGCACTCGTTTGGGCCTCGGTTGCGTCCAAGCATTTAAATCATCATGAGCTCATGTCATGCATGACCTACGAAAACGTTCGACGTGAAAAGTGGAAAAGCCTAAGGCAAAACACAAATCACAGTACATGGTAAAATCTGCACAAGGAGGGGATGCAAAGTTTCATCATATCCACGTTCCCCTTCTCTTCCCCCAACATTCCTTCCTGAGCAGGCCGACTTTAGCCAGAATGGCAGCGGATGGACTCAGTTCTTCCTAGCCGTTCCAAGTCAAGCAATCTCTGGCTCGCACCGACTGACTGCAAGCACGTCAGCCCTGTCGAGCGACGATGGCATAGCAAAACTTCGATTCTAGCCGATACACCTCCGATGGTTTCGGTAGGAAGATGAGACGACGCTAGCACACATAGTTCATCGTAACTCGCACCTCGTCACGAGGCGCGTTTCGGTTTGAAAATACAATCGCATCCCATCACCAACGAGACGAGCTATCGTCATTCCGTACCCAAAGCGTAGCGTCGGCCACCATGTCTTTTGTTGCTTACTCAAGTTTAAGCATTAAACTCTACAATTACACAGCCTCGGCCACATAAGCTTCGGCTACATAAGAATACCTGATCGGCTTGAAACGGTTAGAGCTTACACAAACCGTTTCGCGACCTTGAGAGATTCGGCTATATCTCTTTTAAACCGCCGTGAGTTTTTCAAAGCAGAGATAGTGGATCGAGGCTGAAGTGGGGATAGTTCCTGGTTCTAGATCAGCCATCGTTCACGAGCGTGCAAACCCCAAAATGGCGTAGCGTCAGACACCGTGTCTCAAGTTTAAAGCCTGGCCTAAACCATATGAGTGGCCAGTCCAGTCTGCCACAGCTTCCGTTGCATACTTACGTCAAGACATGAAACCCCGAAACTGCAAGCTCTCGAGCACCAAGGCTTCAACTGCATAGTTAAAATAAGAATACCTTATCAGTTAGAGCTTACACAAACCGTTTCGTAGCCATCATACGTTGAAGACTTTTGAGTACGACATAGCTTCATGAGTTCAGTGACGCAGATTGGGTTCAGTTTGTAGAACTATGCCCGACCTTCCTGCGCCAATCTAGACTAGCTATCGTCAAAGAGTACCCCTACCATACAAATCACGTAGTGTAATCCACCATGCATTTTGCTGCCAAACCCTATACAACTACACAGTCTCGGCCACCAAAGCGGCATATGGACTTTTCAGCACGACATCGCTTCCTGAGATCAGTGGCACCGATTGGTTTTCCCATCAGTACCCAAACCCAAACTCACGTAGCGTGCATCATCATGTCTTTCGTTGCTTAAGTAGCCACCAAAACTTCGGTTACATACTGAACCTAAGAATACCTTATCGGTCAGACCCACACACACCGTTTCGTGACCATCGTACGCCGAAGACTGAAGACTCTTGAGTACGACATCGCTTCATCAGAGCAGCGACAGCGATGGCTCTCAGGTTGTTCAGCTACGCTGAACATGTCCGCACCAAGCTAGCTAGTCAGCTAGTCTGTCCATCGATACCCAAACCCGAAAGTCACGTAGCGTAATCCACCATGTCTTTTGTTGGTAACTCAGTTCAAACATTCGGCCCTAAAATACCCAGTCCCGGCCAAAAGCTGCCTTTGCACACTTGACATAAGAATTACCCTATCGGTTGGAGGTTACAAAACCGTCTCGTAACCAAGGTGTGCTGAAGACTCTTGAGCGCGACATCGGTTCATGAGATTAGCGAAACCGATTGAATTCAATTGGTACACCACACACCGAGAACCGATGCAACATGACGACTGTACACGATTACATAAACTCGTACACACGGTGCGACGCCAAACTACACCCCGTGCCCCTCACCAGAGGAACGGTCACATAATGGAAAGCCAAGCACAACCAGCCTGCACGTGGAAGATCATTACTCGGCCCGGAGCCTCAGTGATCGGCATGGAGTTGCCTCCCGCACCCTCGACATTGCAAGAAAAAGTTATGCAGCGGTTTAAAAGCTAACTACTTACGCGTCTCGAAAAGCACGCTCGTGAGGGGATGTGCAACGCACCCAAACAGCTTTTGCCGCCACTAAGCCGATGATCAGATTGGCCGTCTCGTCCTCGACTCGTTGGCCAGTCGAATATACCTGCGCAAGCACATGGAAAATTACGGCCCACGAAGGATCTGGGATCAGCGCCACTTATCCAAAAGGACCATCCGGATCCGGATCAGTTCCACCACAACCGGTCATCATCAGCATCCCATTAACGCTGGCAGCGACGATCACGTTCACGGTCGAGGCGACCAGCGGCCTCGGCTTGGCTCTTGGCCTTGCCACTCCCTTCACCTTTGCCCGGAAGAAGGTGCGTTGGATACTTTGGCTGGGCCTGCTGGGACATTTCGGCACGGCGACGAGTCTCCTCCACAGTACACTCATCATCACGAAGGGTCATATTCAGGTCATCAGCAACAAGTGATGCATCACGCACTGTGAGCTCCAGCTCTCCGTGGCCAACGGTATAAGACTGCGTACACCATTTTCAGCTTTCGTAACATTGCGGATGAAATCCTGAAAGGACAGAATAGCGCCCTACCAGGTCAAGACGATACAAGGTACCACTCGGCGTGAAAGTGAGTCACGTTCACTCAATTCCTCGACATGAATCTATCGACAAAAAATGCGGGATGTCATCACGGCGCTGCACAGCGTTGGACCGTTCTGCTCGATCCAACCGCCAACCTGCGCTGGGCCTGTGACCTTCCAGGGTTGGGCAAATAACTACTTCAGTCCATGATCCGAACCGGGCGGCGAGTGCGACCGGCATTGGTGAAGGATAACCAATCGACAGTAACCCTTAAGGGTGGCTTTCTTCCGCGCCGTTCTTGCCTTGCGAACGGCCTCGCATGACATCTGACGCCTCGTCCGGCGACATCTCTCGACGGGCTTGAGACTGTGGCATCGATTGCTCTTGGGCCTTGGCGAGCTGCAGCTTCTGTGCCGCGTCCACGAGCCACGGTGGTCCTTGGGCCTTGTGACTTGCGCTGACGGGGTTGACAGGACCACACTCCAAATGTGCTGGCGTTGAAAGCACCGGGCCTGGCATGCAACGTCATGCTCGAGCAAAGCAGCTGTTGATTGCTCGTTGGTACCGCCATGCCGCAAAGGCAGTGGACCGGCATGTCCTCAGCATTGCACGTGACACGGGCGGCCACTCCAGTCGAAACACAAGTCGCTCTCCACGCAGGACCTGAGCAACGACCCTGCCCTTCGACGGCATCGGCCTCTCCGTGATGGGGGGCATTGCTCATCCTGCTGCAGCACCCACACGGGTGCTGGTGGAATGACCTCGGGCACAGTCCCGCATGTGGCGGTAGCAAGCAAGTTCAACAGCCACGACCACCATCTCCTCATCGACGACGTCGTCGACATCTTGACCATGTAACTGCACTCAGCATCCAAGACGAGCTACCGGCTGATGATTGCGACACGGCTTGTGCAAGCTCTACCCGAAAAGGTTTTCTTATGTTAAGTATGCAGCGGAAGCTTTGGTGGCCGAGACTGTGTAATTACGGGGTTCCAGGTCTACACTAAATGAAGCAACAGAAGACGTGGTGGCTTCCGTGACGTGATTTTCGACCTGGAGTACTGGTGAACGGTTTGTGGAAACTGTAGCCGTAGTACACCGATAAGGTTTCTTATGATAAGTATGCAATGTTAGGTGTGCAAAGGAGGGTTTCAGGTCTAAACTTACGCACGCAACAACAGACATGGTCGCCTACGCGGGCTTGGAGACTAATGCTTCATGAGATCAACGACAGCCACAGTTTGTTCAAGTATTCGCAGCACCAAGCTAGACGAGCTATCGTCGAAAGTACCCTAACTCAAAAAATCGCCTAGAAGCCACCACGTCTTGCGTTGCTACTTAAGTTTGAACCTCAAACCCAAAAATTGAGCAGTCTCGGCCACCAGGGCTTCCGCTGCATGCTCAGCACAAGAACACCTTATCGGTTAGCATGCACAAGCCGCGGTGTCGCTGATCTCATGAAGCGATGTCGTGCTCAAGTGTCTTTAGCACATGGTGGTTACGACGATTGGCTTCAGTTTCTTCAACTAGGCTCAACATCCCAGCAGCAATCCACATTAGCCACTGTCCATCAATGCCCAAACCCGAAAATCACGTAGCGCAAGCCACCATGCCTTTTGTTGCTTAGCTGCCCCAAGCCCCAAGTTTACACAGTCTCGGAAGGTTCCCCTGCACACTTAGCATACAAACCTTAGCTTGGAGCTTACACTGGCTTACACAATCTGCTTCCTGACCATCATACGCAGATGCTTCATGATAGCAACGACACCGACCGGTTTCAGTTTGTTCCCACCCTCAGCATCCCATCACCGTACAAAACGAGGAGTATCGTCGATAGACCTGAAACCCGAAAATTACACAGTCTCAGCCACCAAAGCTTCCTTTGCATACTTAACATAATACTATCTCACACAGCCGTGTCGTAACCATCCTAGGCTGAAGACTCTTGAGCACGACATCGCCTCATGAGAACAGCACACCGATTGGTTTCAATTTGGTCAACTGCCATCAACATCTCAGCACCAATCTAGACTAGTTCTCGTCCATCAGAATCTCTAACCTGAGATCATACACTGTAAACCACCATGCCTGTTGTTGCTTAAGCGAGTGCCTCAAACCCCGAAACGACACAGCATCGGTCACCGAAGCTTCTGCTGCATGCATACCTGAAGAAAACCTTGGAGGTCAGAAATTATACACAAGCCGTAACATAACCGTCATACGCTGAAGACTCGCGCGCACACAACATCGATTCAGGAGATCAGCGACACCGCTTCGTTTCAGTTAGTTCAACTATGCTCAACATTGCTGCGCCAATATAGACTAGCTCCATCAGAACCCAAACCCGGCAGTAGCGCAAGCCACCATGCCTTTTTCGTTGCTTGCTTAAACCCTATAATTGAACAGTCGCGGCCACCAAAACTTATGACAATCACACGCTGATGCATGCTGAGATCAACGACACCGATAGGTTTGAGTTTATGCATGTACACTCAACAACTCATCACCAAGCTAGACGAGCTGACCAGCTACCGTCAAATGCTACCCAAGCCCGACTATCACGTAGCGTAAGCAGTCATGCCTTGCGTGCTTATGAAGTGTAGACCTGAAACCCACAAATTACATTGTCTCGGCCACCAGAGCTTCCGCTGCACACTTGATTACCATAAGAGTACCTTGACGGCCAAAGCTCACACAAACCGTGTCGTAACCATAATATGTTGAAGACTCTTGAGCACCGCATCGCTTCATGAGATCAGCGACACCGAGCGGTTTCAGCTTGTTCAACTGCCCTCCACAACTCGAAACTCATGTAGCCCAAATAAAACGCTTTACGGGTACGTTCCGGACCCTTTCACTTCACACAGATATTCGCACTTCAATTTTCCTCGGGCGCACGGCTGTCTTGGGTGCGTCCCTTGAGCCTAAACACCACAGTGGAACATTTGTTCCATGCTATACAAAATCATGTGGCAAACAGCTCAACTACAGGATTATAGGGCAACACACTCCTGAGCGAAATGTTTGTTACCCCCTCTTCGCGCATCCTCTTTTGCCTTTTTCCCTTTCTAGAGGTGCTACGAACCCAAAACAGTCGCTCACTCCTCCTTTTGAAACACTCGTTGTGCACTGCGTTTTGTCGTGGTGTGAGACGAGTGAAACAGAGCTACACCTACTTGCCGCTCTCAAACTCGTTCACTTCTTTGGCCTTTTAGCCTCAAAAGAACTCGTGGTGGCCGTGGCCACAAAACTCTTTAAACTCTTCAAATTCTCCTCGTAAAGAAACTCTTCGGCTTCTCGTTGTGCAGCTGTCGTACAGCTTTCAGAAAACTCTTTCCTCATTTGGGAACGAAGTTCCCCCTCTCGGCTTTACAGCCTTCAGATTCCCTTTTTCTTTATAGACCTCCGGTTTGGTCTACTTCTTCCATCCCTCCTTGTTTATAGACCTGAGGTACGGTCTTCCTTCTTCCTCTCTTTTCTCTTTTAGCTGCTCTTCTGCTGGGCCTTTTTGCCTTTGCCCTTCTCCGCATTGTCAGTGCGGTATTTCTTCTTATTCGTCTCCAACCTGTTGGCGTATGCCCTTCGGATTATCAACTCATTTCTCTTGTACCAGGACTGGAACTGCTCCTTGCTCAGTTCTTCTCGTTGTATCTTTGGAGCATACTGCCCTGAGGCAGTATAGTTGTAGTCCGCATCCCAGCATGTTTCGGAACCGTGTCCGAAACGTGAACATACTGCACATACCTGTGCCTGCGTTGAGGCATCAGGGTCTTCTTCCACTTTTCCTTCCTCTCTTCCTGCAGCTCATCCTCCAGCGCCTTGTCGTTCTTGCCTAGCTCTTTGATAGTTTCCTTCATCTTTTTGCGTTCCTCTTTCATCTTCTCCACTTCTTCGCTTTGCTGGGCTTGCGTTGATCCTGCACTGCTTTTTCTCTTTCTCACTTTGCGCAGCTCTTCATTCAATTCTCCAATCTCCTTCTCTTTTGCTGCTTTGAGATCCGTGATCTCCTTTTCCTTTTTCTCCAACTCCTCTTTCATTTCTCTCTCTTTGGCCTCCTTGATTTCCTTGATCTCTTTCGTTTTCTTTTTCTCCATTTCTTCGATCAGCTTCTGATCGCTTTCGCTCAAAAGCAATCTTCCTTCTGGCACTTTAAGTTCCTTCTTTTTACTCTTCAACTCTTCGAGGGCATCATGAAGCTTAGGGCGGAGCCGGTCCATCTCTTTCATGAGTGCCGACTCCTCATCCATGATGAGGGTGGCCTCCACTTCTTGTTGCTCCTCTTCTCTTCGCAACTTATCGAGTTGCTTCTCTATGGCCTCCTTGGCCACGAAGGCTTCATCTGCCACTCGCTTCAACTCTTCTTGAACTTCAATCTCTTTTGCAATGAGCCTTTCTCTTTCATCTTCTTTCAGCTTCTTTTGCTCCTGCTTGTAGTATACAGATCACCATAGATGGCGAATTTCTTTCTCTTTTCATCCACTTTCTCTTGCAGGACCCTCATCTGTGCAAGCAGGTCCTGCACTTTCTTTTCTTCCTCCAGTACCGACTTCTTTGCGAACTTCTTCATATAATCTCCTGAAACTCATCGTCGGTCGACTCATCGGCCTTTTTCTTTCTCTTCTGGCCCTTTTCTTTCTCTTCCTCTTTCTCTGAGCTCTCTTCCTCTTCTTTCTCCGAGCTCGCTTTATCCTCGCTTTCAGAAGCTTCCTGCTCCTTTTCTTCTTTCTCTTTCTTTTTCTCTTCCTCCTCTTTTGTTTCCTTTGCTTTATCCGCGGTCTCATCTGCCCTTTCTCTCTGGCCCTTTCGCCTCTCGGCAGCCTCTGCAGCCTTTTGCTTCAGTTCATTTATTCTTCCTTCCATAACACTTGCCTGGCTGCCCTCTGCACTTCCTTGGCTGCCCTGTGCCTCTGCAGCCAATTCCTCGGCTGTCTTTTTAAACTCTTCAGGCACTTGAACCTCCGCCTTTTTGGCCTCTGGCGGGGTTGGCGCGTCCTCGCGCAGCTGGTTGAGGCGCTGCACTTCGGGCCACAGCGCATCGAGGCTTCGGCGCTGCTCGCGCTCCGTCTTGAGCTCTTTTTCACAGAGGCCAATGGCCTCTATACTTTTACATTCATCGCGGATCAGCACTCGGAGGGCCTCGTCGTCAATCCCTCCTTTTCTGCCATCCTTTTATTTTTCTTTTTCTCTTTTTCTTTCACTTCTTTTCTCTTCACTTCTTCTCTCCTCACTTCCTTCCTACTCACTTCTCTTCTTGAGCTGAAAACGGCAGCGGCGGAATGAAACATGCACTCAGCACTTCTAACCAAACTCTTCCACAGGCTACCGTTGCAAAGCATGACAACAACCATAGTCATCATCATCACCATCATCACCAACCCGAAGCATCCACCATCACTGCTTCTACTGCTTTGCTCTCTTAGTCCATCACATTGCTGAACCATCATCATCATCACCAGCCTCCTGAGGTACTTCGTAGGAATTTTGAAGTCACTTGCTATTCTTACCTCTTCACTCTCTTCTCCAGTTCTTACACCAATCCTCTCCAAACACTTCACCACAGCGTTCCGTGTTAAGGCTTTTGTCCCTACATCTGCAGGGTTCTCCTTTCCAGCTATTGCTTTCACTTGAAGACCTACAGAAGTAAGCCTTTGAACCCAAAGCAGTCCTGCATCAATGTGCCTCGTTCTTCCTAAGCCTTTCTTCAGGAGAATAGACCTAGCACTGCTAGAATCCATCCGAATCACCATTTCCGGCCTAATCCCTAGAACTCTGTGCAACAGGTTCTGTAGAAAAACTCCTTCACTCAAACCTCCAACAGCTGCCACCAGTTCGCTTTCGCAGCTGCTCAAAGCCGTCGCTTTTTGCTTTCTTGCGTGAAAGTAAACGATGTTACTGTTCACGAAAATCAAGACGCAGCTCGTTGACTGCCTATTCTCACGATCGGTCGCCCAGTCGGCGTCAGTCACTACCTCGATCAAACTCTTTGCTGTAAAGACATCTTTGTAGGCATTCTCAGTTCTCTTATCTCTTGGATCAAGAAAACTCTTTCCAGGATATGCCTCTTTGTGTTCTATCACGTAGTGGGCTGTCGCTTTCGCGTACTTTGCCACGTGCCTAAGCACTGCTAAGTCTCCTCGCGTTGGCGCTGCCAACTTCCCTGACAACCACTTCGTAGCGAATCCCAAATCAGGTCTCTCTGGTGTCATATACAATAGGATTCCTACACAGGATCTATACAGATGATGTTCATCTGCATCCAAGGGCGTGTCGTCCTTCAACGATCTTCCGTAATCCATTGGAAACGGCAACTTCTTTGGCAGGGCTTTTCCCAAACCTAAAATCTCTTCCAGCTTCTCCAGATACTTGCCGTCCATCCTGATCTCAATTCCTTCTTTCGTTCCTAAGAACGTCCTCTTCAAGAAAGTACACTTTCCTTCTCCAACCTTCACTGGACCTTCCAGCTTTATCTTCAGCTTGTGCTTCAGCAGCAGATCCACTACTGCTTGGTTCTCTTTTGGTTTTCCAAACACTTCCAAATCATCCACATGGGTGCTCATAAGCGTTCCACCTTCTCCTGGCGTCTCCGAAAACTTGTAGATTGTAGAAGAAACTTGGTAATCCCACATCGGAAACCATCTTCTCTTTCTCCAGGATTTCACGTAGATGCTCAAACCAGTCACTGCTTCCTGTTCGTTGTCCCGGCAGGGTGTACTGCAGTTGGTACCACTTTCCTCCTAAACTCACAACAGTGTACTCCTTCTGTGGCACCTGAAGGTACGCGTCAGAAATGTCTATCGAGATCATCTCGTAGTCTCTTGAACTCGCACACAAAGCTGACAACAGCTTGATACTCGAACCAATACTCGTTGGTGAGTACAGTGCTGAGAGATCGTAATCCGTCAGCCACTTGTATTCTCGCGCCACTAGGCGGGCGCGCCTCTTCCATTGGAGGTCCCTATGCCTCCAATCCAACACGTACTTTGTACTAAGTCTCTTTGGTTCTTCTCCATTCGGTCCTTTCTTCAACTCTCCATTCTCATCCAGATCCACTTCTTTGAGAACTTTCATCTCCAACAGTCTCTCGATTTCTGTCTTCTCTGCTTTCAGGTCCACCTTCTCCAAATCTTCATCGTCCAACTTAGGTGGCCCATCATCATACTCGTGAGACCAAGTAACCGTTAGGTCCTCTTCTGTCTCACACACTTTCTCGTGCCACTTGCTCTGGAACTCTCGACTTTCTTCAAGAAACAGCCGTGTCTCGTCGAGATCAACATACTCATCTCCGTGCTCTGCGGGATCCTTGCTCTTGGCGAATCTCCGAATGTGGTATTCCACTCGCTCTGCACTTCCTCGTGCTTCTCCTTCAAGTCTTGGCGCTTTTTCAACTCTTTCTTCTACTTCTCCAGTTCCTTCGTCTACTCTTGGTCCTTTCTTTGGTGACCCTTCTCCTTCTTCTTCTGCACTTCTTTTTGCAATATCTGTTTGAGACTCTTCTAGCGTCATCTCATCGGGCACCAATTCATCTTCCGCTTTTCTCTTTGTTCTCACCTCTCCTGGGTCGTCGTCATCATCATCGCTTTCGTCGTCCATTGGTTCTCCTTCGGGCGTTGCTCCCGACAGTGACGAACTCTTACTCGAAGAACTTGAAGTTCCTGGGCGCTCGCTTGGCGGCGAAGGTTCGCTACCTTTTTCTTCTTCTACTCCTTTGTCTTCCTTAGCTGCCAACCTTGGCAATCCTGGCCCATCATCAATAGGCACAATTCTTTTCTTCTTGAACCCCAAAGCTTTCAGCTGATGGTCCCAGGGAGCTCCAACAGAAAGTTGCAAAAGCTCCGGCTGATATGCTTCAGCAGATCTTCTCATTGTTCTCGCTTTAATAACTCCTCGACCTGTGCCAATCAGGTTCAAATTGCTCGCATAGTCTTTTCCCAGAAAGACTCTTTTTTCCCAAGGTTCTCCTTTTTCTTTCGTCTTTGGCACTGCCTTTCCAAACACTGCTGACCCGAATGGGGCCAGCTTTCCTTTGTACGTTCTATCAACCGTTGCTTCAAACGCCGTTCGACCATCTCTTCCCACATGAAACCTGTTATGCAGCCAGGCTGCATGTCTGTACGCCCAGTCATAAAGCGGGACATCAGATCCAATGGCCGTTCCACTCCTTTGCTCTACCGTCGCCAGCAACGTCTTTGCAAGGTTCCTCACAGTCTGGATATATCTTTCCACAGGCAACCCTTGATGCTCATCAGGCGTGGCATCTTGCAACTCTGTTTTCAAACCTTGTTTGGTTCTTGCCACTTGAACTCCTCTTCTGATCGCAATCATCACTGGCTCGGTGTCTGTTCTAAGAACTACTTCAGCGTAACCCAAAAGGGCTAACACTCTCACCACTTCACTCACCGCGTGGTTTATCACCGCATCTCCTCCTTTCGTTGGCGCCGCAATAGCTATCAGGAATTTCGTGTCGTTGTCAACCCCAGCAAGCTGAATAGCAAGCGGATCTCTTTCCTTTTCATCTCCTTGTGTTCCTGTGAACATAAAGTCCAAGCTAAACACGGGCCGTTGCGCTTTCTCTTTTGTTTCTTCGAAGTTGTCTTCTCTACTCTTTGCCGCCTGGCATGCTTCACACCAGGGCGCTCTCGGCAAATGCGTCAACTCGTGCGCTTCTATCTCTTCCGGGCTCGGCAAAGCCGGCAGAGCCTCTGGAATTGGCTCTCTCTCAAATTCCTTTCTGATGTCTTCAGAGATTTGGGCTTGCGCTTTCACTTTGCCCAACGCAACCTCTTTCTTCAATCTTTTCCACAAAATCTCTTTCGATCCATTCTTGGAGATATGCAGACACTTGCACGCCGCTTTCATCTCCTTCAACTCACTCTGGCGTGTCAACTTCATTGGTCCAATCACCATCACATCTTCCTCATCTTCGCCAATCACCGGAACTCCTCTCTTCGGTTCCTCTTGTTCGCTTCCTCTCTTCTCTTTCGAACTCGTGGAGGTTCCCGTGACCTCCATCGGCACTCCTTCTTGCGCCAGCTCTCTTTCCAACTCTTCCAGATTCGTGAGCAACCCATAGTCACTCGGTTCCTTCATTCCTTTTTCCAACAAGGTGACCATCACCTCAAACCGGTCTTGAGGACTAGCCCCAAGCTGAACTCTTTCGCGATCCTTTCAAATCTCCGTACACTCAAAGAAATCCATACTCTTCCAATCCACTTCATTCAACACTCTTTCTCCACTTCTTTTCAGCTTTCCTAGCAAGGTTGTTCGATAAGGAAAATAATCTCCTTCATCTCCTTCTCCTTCGTAGAGCCTGTTGGGGAACTGACCTGTTGGGTCAAACGTCTTCCCCATGTACCAATCAAACCTTGCAGGTGTGCCATCATTCAGCACAAACCATCCATCTTCATCTTCTTTGCTCTTCAGCTCGTTCTTCAATTCTCTTTCCAGCCTCACCGGCTGCACCTTCATTTCCTCTTCTTCAAGCCTTCTGATGCACATCCTCGCCATGGAGGAATTCCTCTTGAAGTATATCGGTATACGAACACTTCGTTTCCTCAACCACAACTTTCCATCCTCGTTCACCGTACCCCAACCTAACTTCCACATCTTTCCTACCGCAAACAAAGGTTGGGTGACATTGCCGCAAACAGCACTGTCGGTATGTTCCTCTTTCCAGACTCCTTTGTGAAAACAAACGTCACGTTCTGCCTCACAGGCAGTGTTGGGATCACTTTCCCTTGCGCATCTTTTGGATGATACTCTACTCTCCTACTTCATCTGCCCATTCCATAGGCAACACATGTCACTTCATTCTCTTGAGAGATCATTCTCACACTTCTTTCGATCTCCGTTTCCAAGAACCACCATCCTTGGTACCACTCCATCAAACCATCCGTTGGTTCCTCCTCGCTTTCTTATTCTTCGTCATTCGAAGAAATATCAAACTCCTCAACTCTTCTAAGCTCTCCTTGCACTAACTCTTCAAACTCCTGACACAACCTCATCACAAAGTTGAGCTCTTCATCCTCTTCTGTCATCTCCACTCGTCTTGCTTGTCTCGCCGCTTCTGCTGTGATCTGCCTCACTTGACCAGTCTCGTTCTTTGTAGCAGGGACGTTGCTAGCGGAACTTTTCTCGTGATCTTCTTGGTGGGTTCCTTCCTCTTCTACCTGTCTCACTTTGCCTTTGCCTCCTTTTCCTTTTCCCTAATTCTGCCAACACTCAGACGCTTTGTGTCCTGTCTTTCCGCATATGTAGCACTCTCCTGTGAACTTCCCTTTTCTGTAGCCACCAGCGTCCACTGCACGCGCATTCCTATAACCATCTTTTCCTTTTTCTTTGTTGTCGTATCCTTTTCCTTTTGCTTTTCCTTTGTTGTTGTACCCTTTTCCTTTTCCTCCTTTTCCTTTGTTGTCGTATCCCTTTTCCTCCTTTTTCTTTATTGTCGTATCCTTTTCCTTTGTCTTTTTCTTTTCCTTTCACTCGATCAACATCCATTAGTCGTGGCCCGTTGTAGGGTGTATTCTTTGTTGCGCTTTCCATGTTGAAAGACTGCAAAGTGTTCTCCGCATTCCATGATTGGGTACTTCTTTCATACTGAAGCAACTTCTTCCTGATGTCTGCATACTTCGTCGTAAGGGTCAGTCCTATCAGGATATGTTTTCTCAACTCATTTGGCAAACCTTTGAGCACTGTTCCGATTTTCAAATTCTCATCGTAAGGTTTTTCTTTGGACAGTGTTCGTTCTCTGCAACCAGTTTTTCGTAGGTAAGCAGATAGTCTAAGATAGAAGTCCCTTTCGTCATCTGGAGAAAGCTCACTAGAGCTTGAGCCATTTCCAGCCCTCGGCTTGGCGGCTCCAACTCTTGAAACAGTCTCCTCCACACGGAGTATCCATCTGGACTTCCTTCTGACTTCAACAGCTTCAATGTATTCCGAAGATATGAGGCCAATATCGCACAGCTTTGTACTTCTTTCTCTTTTACCAACGTGTACTCTGCTGGCTTTGGTGGTGCCAGCTCCACTTTCTTCAAATCTTTTGCATAGATGGGATCAATGAAGCCCACAAACACTTTGAAACTGAAACTCCTATCTGGCCACTGTGAAACTTCCTCCTCCAAACTCTTGACCTTGGATGTCCTGATGTTTTCGGCATGCCTGAAGCTGTGAGGAGTGCTTTTGAGTTAGGAAGTGACTGCACGTTCGTTTCGTCTCGTTTCGTTAGTGCTTGGAGACAGACAGCTGCAAGGTGTTTCACTGTCAGTCAGAGCCCGACGCGACTCCGCTTTGGCTCAAGAAAAAGACCGAGTGCTGCGCGCTCTGTTTTTCACATGGTAGCGGAGCTCCTGAGGACTTAGAAGGAGCTTTACAGCGCCATGGCCTCGCCCTTGCCAGGTGGGAGTAGTGAGACTCCTGCTCAGAACGTCCCTGTGCCTGAGGAAGGCATGGACTTCGACCTGTTTGGACCAGGACCCGTGGGACCTGTAGGACCTGTGAACAGTCCTGTTGGGTCGCCGACAGCTCAGCAAGCAGCAGCGGCTGCACCTGCGAGTGGTTCTGCAACAGTGCCAGAAGGTGTTAGTGGTCCGGCTGTAGCGCCGGCAGCTCCTGCTCAGTGTCCGGTTCCTCCGAACCCTGCGTTGGGAGGTGAACAACTGCAGCAGTTGATGTTGCAGATGCTGAACAACCAGAACACGGCTTTACAGCAACAGCAGAATCAGATGAACTTTCTGATGCAAGCTCAGAGTGCTCAGTTGACCCTCTTGAACCGCCGTTTGGACGAGGAAGAAGCCAGACGGAAAGCCGACGAGGATCGGCGAAAGGTGTCTTCGGACCCCTTTGCAGCTGCAGTGGCTGCTAGCAGTTCTGGAGCAGCGCCGACGGCGCCTACTGGGTCGCTTGTTGCCCCTCCGAGTGGGCCTGCTGCGAGTTCTGGAAGCTTTTCGAGTTTTGGTGGTCGTGCAGAGAAGTATCTGCCACCCCTGCCTCTCATCAATGCTGGTGAGATGAAGCAAGGCCGGATCCGCGAGCTTGAGGAGTTCCACCGCTTTCTGGAAGTGCTGTCCAGCTGGCTAGCATTGACCGATGACGCCTTTGTTGGCGAGCTAAGGCAGTGCTTGTTTGTTGCTGGTGAGATCCAGCAGGTTACTTTGCCCAGTGACACTGCGGGAAGAAGTGCACGTCTTTTTTACCTGTTGCAGCAAGCTTTGGCAAAGTGGGACAGAGGATTGGAGATCCTCCGGAGTGTTTCGACACGCCAGAGCAATGCAGCTGCAGGATATGAGGGTGTGAGAGAGCTTTACCGGCAGTACTCTGTGAACAGCCGCATGGAGGCGGTGTATATCAGAGACGAAATGCTAAAGCTCCACACAAAGACTGCAGCGCTGAAGCGCCCTCTGGAAGTTGTGCGTTTCCTCGAGGACGAAATCTCCAAGGGAGATAAAAAGCTGGTGCGTTTTCCCGACCTCTGCTTGAACGCCGCCGACAGATCGGCCATTTTGCTGCAAGCTGTGTCAGTGCAAGCGAGAGAGTACTTGGTGCTGCATGGCAAGACTGGCAGTTGGACCGAGATGGCGGAGAGTCTTCGTTTTTACGAGGAGCAGCTGCGCATGGTGGAGCTGCCAAGTGGTGGTTTGCGTGGCCTCAAAGGAGACAAAGGCGGGAAAGACGGCAAAGGCGCGAAAGGAGGAAAAGCCGGCGGTGCCAAGGACAAGTCCCAGATTGTCTGCTGGTACTGCGAGAAGAAAGGGCACTATCAAGAAGAGTGCCGCCAGAGGATCGCAGATGAGAAGAAGCAGGGCAAAGGCGACAAGAGCAACAAGCCCAAGGGCAAAGGCCAGGGCGACAAAGACAAAGGAAAGGGCAAAGAGAAAGGCAAAGGCAAGCATGGCAAGGATAAGGGCAAGGACAAGAAGACCAAGAAGCAGCACGCCCGTGCTGTAGCGGATGGCGAAGCAGAAGAGGAGCCGGAGGGAGAGACTGTGATGGCCCTTCGCGCTTCTGGCGAGTTGATTCCGGTTGATGCCCGCGGTGGCGTCTTGAGGACGACTCCTTCGACACCTGAGGTGCCTGCTGCGGCGCACCGAGTGACCGTTGAGCACAGAGTGTGCTTAGTTGGCATTGAGTCGCAAGATAGCTACTGGCTAGTGGATAGCGGTGCTACTTCTCATTGCATGTCGGTCTCCTGCTTCGAGAAGTATGAAGTCCTTCGCACTTATGATTTTAAGCCCACGCTGTCGAATGCCTCCAACGACATGATTGAAGTGTTGAAGGTGTGTGACGTTCGCGTTCGTTTTGGGAAGCTTGTGGTGGTGCTAGAGCATTGCTTGATCACGAACCTAGATTTCAATGTCTTGTCACCGTTTGTGGCTTGGCAGAGAGGATGGCACACCATGCTCACCAACACACCTCATATTTTCAACAAGAAGAACAAGAAACGCATTCGGTTGACTGTCAAGGATCGCGCTTGGTACGCGGTTGCTGCTTTGAAGGAGCCGCGAAACCCCCGAAAGTCACGAAAGCCCAGAAAGCCCAGAAAGCTCAGGAGCAAAGGTCTTTGGAGTCTGTGAAGAGCCTAGAGTACACGCCTTTTAGGTTTCTTCTGAGGAGCTTGAGGACGCACGGTGGTAGTGCCGTTTCGGTCTGTGAGGGTGCTGCTCTGGAGTCTCTTGAACGCTGTGAGCTTGACCGCTTTGGCTGTGGTAGCAGAAGTGGCAAGAAAGATTCTGAGGCTCAGCCGTCGTGGACCGCTGGGTCAATGATGATAAGTGTTTTGAGCTTGTGGTGCATGGCTTGCGTTGGCATGTTGTGCTCCCTGTGGACCTTAGTGAGTGAGTGTGCTTGCGAGGTTTCAGGGTTAGGGTTTCTTCAGGATTTGCGAGGCGGTTCCCTGCGGAGGCTGCAAGGCAGTGCAGTGCGTGTCGTGAGGGAGTGTGCGTGCAAGGTTTCAGGGTTAGGGTTTTGTCAGGATTTGCAAGGCGGTTCCTCGTGTAGGCTGCAAGGCAGTGAGTGCGCGAGGTCTGTGCAAGGTGGTTTCAAGTGGAGACTGCAAGGGTGCGCAAGGGTCGTGCATCGTAGTTTGGTGCTCAAGCTTCTGTTTTTCACGCTCCTCGTTTTGTGCGATGGGGCGTCGACGAAAGAAGCAGCCGGAGCCCCCGGTATCCTCGACGGACGAGGAAGAAAGGTCGTCGCAGGCGGCAATTATGGCTCAGAGGATGGCGGATCTCACCGCTATGAAGAGCGCTGCGTCTGCCCGACGATCCGATATGGTGACGGTCGCATCGGTGATAGAAAGCACGGCTCGAGAGGAGAGCGAGCGGCAAATGATGGAGGAGCACGACGAGCTCACCAAAATTTCTCGCGAGTGGCACAAAATGGCAGTGCCTTCACAGCCAAGATCGCCACTGCAGAAATCACCGCTGCCGTCAAAGCTGGAGGAAGAAGAGGAAGAAGGCTGGGGCAAATGGCGCCCCGAGTCTGGTGTGGCCACGGACGTTGCCGAGGCCCTGGATGCTGCAGAGAAAGCCGTCGAGAAAGTGCCCAAGCGCAAGAAGAAGCGGGCATCTCGTGCGACAAAGGAAGCCACGAAGGCCTTGAAGGAGGTCCGTGGTGCGGCAAAGAAGGCCACGAAGGCCTTGAAGGAGGCTGCAGCAGCCGAGGAAGCCGAGGCGGACACTGTGGACCCTACTTTTCTGAATCCACATTTGTTTGTCGCGCCCACCTCGAAGAAGAAGGCCCGGAAGCCCGAGCGGAAGCCAGCGGATGGTGGTCCAGTGACGATGGGCTACAATCGCCAGCTGATGCAGGTGGTGCGGACGGAGAAGAAGGTCGTGAAGGCCAAGCGGCTTGTGAGAAAGAAGCAGCACGCCCGTGCTGTAGCGAAGGGCAAGGCGCTTGCCGAAGGTGCCCTGGAATGGGTGCAAAGCCGCTTGGACGAAAGATCCGAAGGACGGCCGGCCCAGGAGCCGGAGCAGGGTGCAGTGGACCTCCTTGTGGCAGTGGGGACTGCGGAAACCACGGTCGATGCCCAAGAAGCTGTTCCTGTACCTGCGAAGAAAAAGCGGAAGAAGAAGAAGGCCGCTGTCGAAGCGGTTGTGGACGCCGCTGCCGAAGCGGTTGTGGAAGCCGCGGCCGAGGCTGTGGTGGAAGAGGTGGCACCAGCTGCTGCCGAGGAGGAGGTGCCGATGACACCGGCGCCCTCAGATCCACGTGGAAAGCCTCCTTTAACACAAAACCAAAAACAGTGACCAGGCCGGCTGTGACCTTGAAGCCGGCCGTTATTGTGATTCCGGATGGGCCACCGCCGCCCAAAGTGAAACCGTCCAGGTCGCCGGCCAAAGTTTCTCCCTCGCCACCGAAGCCTTCGAAAAGAGCCGTGCCAGCGGCACCGGAGACCCCTGGAGTGGATCCTGCTTTGGTGCCAGTGAAGGCGATGCCAGTGAGGCCGGTGGCGCCTCCGAAGATGGTGCCTGTGAAGGCTGTGCCGGCCTTGCCAGCGCCAGCAGCGCCAGCAGTGCCGCTGCCACCGTTACCGCCCCCGCCGTTGGGGTACCAAGGATCGTTTTTGCTGGGACCGCAGCCGCCTCTGGGATACCACAGATCGCTTTTGCTGCAAGCCCCGCCGACCGATCCAAAGAGCAAGGCACCGATCCGCCCAACACAACGGGTACTCGGTGGTTCGTATGGCCCTCCAGACCAAGGGTCAACGCAACATGGACGCGGCTCCAAGAGGCGCTCCCGCTCTGTCTCTATCTGAGACCTACCGTGCGACCAACCGCAGGGTGCAAAAAGATTCGTTTTAAGAGGAAGTGGAAGCGATCGTCTGCGAGAGTAGGTTGCTTTGAGTGTGGTGAGTGTCCGGGTGTGCTCGGTAGAAAGGGTGAAGTTCTGAGGTTGCAGCGCTATAGGGTTTTACGGGTTTTTGGGAAGGGTTTTGCAAGTGAGTGTGAGGCCCAGACCCCCACAGAAGCCTGGAGGCCCAGTGACGTGCTGCAAGTGTTTTGCGAGGGTTTTGTGAGAAAGGCTCAGGCTCTACTTAAAGCCTTGGGGCCCTCTGTGCGAGTGTGTTTGCCAGGGTACGCGCAAGAAGCCCCGAGAGCCCAAGCCCCCAAAACGTCCAAAGTCACCGAGGCACCGAGAGTCAGCAAAGCACCGAAAGTCCCCGAAGCACCGAAAGCCGAAGCCCCGCGAGCCAGCAAAGCACCGAGAGCCCCCGAAGCACCGAGAGCCAGCAAAGCACCGAGAGCCTCTGAAGCCGTGGAGTGTTTTGTGCTGGTTGGTGTGCGGCGTCTGCGGTCCTTGTGCTGTTGTGGCTTGGAGCGTGTGCGTGGCTTGTGGTTGTGTTGTGCTTGTGGCTGGGATGACCTAAGGTCGGAGCCTTTGAAGGTGAAAGGTGGCTGTGATGAGAAAGTGTCTGAGCCGCCACACCGTTTGTGCATGATGCGTGGACTTCCGGTGGAAGTGACGATTTCCGATGAAGAGTTGATTCCGGATGGTGATCCACCAAGGCAGGCGGAACCCGCCCAAGCCTCAGCTCCAGCACCGGTTGTTGAAGCCGAGCCTGCTGCTGAAGATGCTGGGGATATTTCTGAAGAAGGGGAACTTCATGTTCCACTGGAGGATAAAGAGTATCAGGAGCACGTTGCTCGGGGCCATCAGCCCTATCTGCCTTCGTGTTCTTTGTGTGTGTCCAGTCGAGGAGTGATTCCAGCGCGAAGGCGCAAAGATCCTTCAATTCCGCAAGCAAGCTTCTTAAGCGACTTCTTGTTCTTTACGAAAGACCTGAGAGTGTGCATTGTGGTGCACGAGCTTAGCGGATATTGTTTCGCTGTGCCCTACCCCACAGGAGGTGATCCAGGGCATGTTGCACGGTGTATAAACGCCGAGCTGGCCGCCGCAGGTATTCAAGGTCAGCATGTTGTGCTGAGGATGGATAATGAAGCGTCTCTGATCTCGCTTTGGAACAAGGTGGGAAAAGACCGCTCATACCCAGGCCTCTCGTTGCACATAGACGCGGTGCCGAAAGGACGGCCGCAGTCGAAAGGGCTTGTGGAGGTAGGTGTGCGACACTTGAAGGAAGCCTTCTGGGTGAATTGGTTGACGCTAGAAACTACGCTGGAGAAGAAGCTCCGGCTGGGTGGTTTGTTGTACAAGGAAGCTTTGAGATATGTTGCTAGGACAAGGAACCTGCATGCGACCTCGAAGTCGCAAACCACGCCAATTGAAAGGCTGAGACGCCAACATCTTCCAGTAACGAAGACGTTTCCTTTTGGGTGCAAGGGTTTTGCCAAACCTGCGAAGCAGAAGCCTGAGAATCGAGGCCGCCGCCTCATCCCGTGTATGTACCTAGGGCCTGCTAAGCCCAATGGTGGAGGAGTGCGTGTGCTCCCTCTTGATCGGCCTGATGAGGTCGAGGTGATGTCGGCCTTTCGGCCGGACCAGCCTTACCTGTATCCTGAGGAGTTGGTGGTACAAGCCGCTGATTCGGGTGCCCCTTCTAGGCAAGACAACGTTTTAGAGCGTCCTGTTTCCTTAGACCTGAAGCCCCCCGAAGCCTTTCAGCCTGGAGAGCCTAAGGGTAATCTAGTTGAGAGGGGGAGTGCGGAGCCGGAGGCTCCAGCTGAGCTCTTGGAGGATGAGCTTATGGACTATGATCCTTCTCCAGTTGAGGAGGAAGAGGTACTCCCTGAAGGTCCCCCTGCAGGAGAGAACGAGGCCCCACCTTTGTACGATGTGGACATGCAGCCGGCCGACGATGATGATCCCATGGAGGTGGCGATCAGCTGGCTGGAGGACCATGCTTTGTACTCCATGTGTTCTAGACCTGAGGTTGTGTTCGCGGCAAAGGACGCTAAAGGGTCTAGGGCGGCCAAGTTGGAGTTTACTTTGAAGTTTGGAGGGTCCAAGGTGAAGGTTGAGGTTCCTTCTGGGGCTGCTGATGAGTATACTGGGGAGGTTCTTGAGGAGAAGAAACTTGGGGAAGGGATGCGTCTTGAAATGGAGGAACTGGACCACTTTGGTGTGTGCCAGGTTGTGTCTGAGAAGGAGGCGTTTCGCCTTGTGCGGGAAGCTAAGAGGAGAGTGCTTTCCACCAGGTGGGTGTTGCACTACAAGGACGGGCACAAGCGTGTGCGCTGCCGTTTGGTTGTGCGTGACTTTAAAGGGCCCACCTCTGCTTTAGCTGATGGCATCTATTCTCCTACTACTACCTTAGAGTCTGTGAGGTGTCTGTTGGGGATGTATGCGCATTTCGGAGGGAAGGTGATTTCGGGAGATATTTCTGTGGCCTTCATGCAGGCTAAGCTGTTTTCTACTGAGGTGGTGAAGCTGCCGGAGAACTGTAGGACAGTGTCAGGTGAACGTGTGCATTGTCTGCTGAAGCGTGCCATGAATGGTTTGCGGATTGGGCCTTTGGCTTGGTTTCGTGAGCTAGGAGAAACACTGAGAAAACTTGGTTTCTTTGTTACTGCTGACAGCACTGTGTATCGCAAGGTGATCAAGGAGAAAGGCAAGGATGCCATTGTGTTGGTGTTGGCCTATGTAGATGACATCTTGGTTTTCAGCACGGTTGCGAGTGTAGCTGAGAAAGTGTTTGAGGAACTGAGTAAAGTGTTCAAGATGAAGCGCACGGGAACGCTTCAACCGGGAGAGAAATCGGTGATCTCCTTCCTTGGGAGAAACATTTATCAGAGGAAGACCGGAGACTTGTACTTCGGACTCAAACCCGGGATGCTCCATAGCTGTGCGGAAGAGTATCAAATCACGAAGGGAGCGAAACTCCCCAAGCTTGAGCGTTTGTGGACCAGTCTGGAATCCACCCCGATCACGCATGAGGCCTATCAGCGCTACCGGCGCGTGTTGGGCAAACTGTCGTGGCTAGCTTTGACAAGAGCTGATTTGCAGTTTGTTGTAGGTTTTCTGGCCCGGAGCCAGAGCAACCCAGACTCCAGGAGTGAAGCGTGTATTCGAGCTGTGCTGCGTTGGGTTCTCACGCTTGGGAATCGGGTTCAGCGGATCCCGGCACAGTGGGTGAACTATCGCCCTTCGGAAAGTACGCGTGTGATCGATTGTTTCTGTGATGCTAGCTGGAATTTGCCCTCTGTGAGTGGGGCGATTATCTGCTGGCAGTGCAACCTGCTGAAGAGTTTTAGCCGTAAACAGACGGTTGTGGCCCTGAGCAGTGCCGAGGCTGAATTGAGTGCTTTGGTAGAGACTGTGAAAGAGGCTTTGTTTGCAGGGTTGCTTCAACAGTCGTTTTTGGAGGGATTGCCTGAGGATGATACCGGAAGCTTTTGGATCCGGATTTGTACCGATTCTGAGTCGGCAAAGGCGATTGCTTCAATGGAGGGACTCTTGAGAAGGGTTCGTCACCTGGAGTTGCGGTGTGCTTTCCTGCAGCAGATGGTTCAGTCGGGGAGAGTGATCCTCGAGTTTGTGGCCGGAGCATATAATGCCTCCGACGGCCTGACCAAGAGTATGGTTTTCAGGAGCAGCTGGACAACCTCTACGAGGTAACCGGTTTGGTTTCTTTTGAAGACGAGTTGGGTGAGTTTGAGCTGGAACGCCTGACTGCAGAAGAGCCGGTAAACCGTTCTTTTGTTCCTGAGGAGTACGTTTCACTGTGTGAAGCTGTGGCGAAGAACCAGGTCACCTTTGTGGTCGTTGAACTGTTCTGCCAGGAAGAAAGTGCCTTACAGAAGGCATGTGAGAAGCTTGAGATTCCCTATGTGGGCGTCACTGAAAAGCTTGACTTTTGTTCTGAACAGACGCAGTGTTTTCTGAAGGAGTTGTTTTCTGTGTTGAGTTGTGGCTTGAAGACGAAGATCTACTGCCATATCTCCACTCCCTGTACCACTGGGTGTCGTTTGCGTTACCGCGGGTGGCGCAAGTACAGTCAAGAGAAGTGGGAAGAGAAGAAGAAGTTGCATCAGCGTGCTTGGGAACTTCTTGAAGGTTTGTTGAAACCGGTTGCTCGGAGTGAACGCTTGTTGTTGACTCAAGAGTGGCCTCTGCAGAACGACCTCTGGAAGGACCCGCGGTATCTTCAGGTTGCTTCAGAATTGGGGCTTTCTGAGGGTATTGTGGTAGACCGCTGTGCGTACGACTGTGTGTTTAAACGGTGGTACTTTGCCACGAACAGTAAACGCTGGGTCAAAGTGTTTCCTAAAAGGGAATGTGACCAAGTGCATGAACATGTACAGGTGGAATTAAAAGATTCAGGGTTCTATCCTGAAAAGCTAGGTCTAGAGCTTGTAAAGTGTGCTCAAAAGACACTAGGTGCCGCATCAGTCCAAGAGGGGGTGTGAAAATCCCATTTGTGGCTCAAGTTTTCGGCTCAGGCCCTGGTTTACAGGTGGGCTCGGCGCGGAAGTCATCCAGCAACCAGTCCTGGGCTCTAACTGCGTTTTCAACAGTCCTCAAACGCGTGAATCCCAGGCTTTGCCGTTTCTTTTGTGCCATTTTATCCCACCGGTAAGGGCGTCGGCCCTCGGGGGAGCGTGCGGCAGCCACAGCCAAGATGCCAAAGTCCAAAGGCAAAGGCATGATGGGCAGCTACACTGTGTGTCGGTGTGGCCAGTGGATCTTCGATAAAAGGATCGCCAGCCAACCCAAGTGCAGCTGTGGAAGGCAGTGGCCGAAGCCGCGGCAGCCCGCCCATGAATGGGGGGACGCTGCAACGCCACCGCGGCGATGGGGGGGACCACCCGCCCTGAGCCAAACACCGCCGAAGTTTCCCAAGGGAGGGAAGGTGATGCGGGCCTTAGAAGGGGTGTGGACCCTCCTGCCAGAAGAGGCTCAGGAGCACATGAAAAGAGTGGGGTTCAGGCCGCCGGTGGTCGCGGAGCCTTCCCCGAAGAGGCCTTGCTGGAAATGCTCAAGGCCCACGAAGCGGCGCTGCCAGATGAGGTCCGCTTCCTCCTGCAGACCCAAGGGGGGCCGCCCCCGACAGCCACTGAGGTGGAAATCAAGGCCACCAACGACCTGAAAGGGGCCTCTGGCCGCCTGAGGGACTTGGGCCATAAGAAAATTCGCCTCCAGGGGCGGATAGATGAAGTGAAGGCGACCCTTACGGGGCTGTATGGGGAGATGAAGGAGCTGCTCCAGGAGCTCAAGGAGGCTGAGGCCAACATGGATGCCTTAGCCCAGGATTTCAAGGCCAAGGTGCTTCAGACCCCCACTTCCCTGGAATGTGAGGAGTTTGACTGTGCCAAAGCCTTGGCTGAGATGGGAGTGATCCTGGACCATGACCAAGGCAAGCAGCTGAAAGAGGCCCAGGAAGCGCACAGGGTGAAATCTCGCCAACACTTGGCGGACCAGGCCCTGAGAAAGGTCGGCTGCCCGCCGGGCCTTGGCTCTCCAAAAGGGGCCCCTCCGGGGCCATCCTTGTGCCAGCACCTGTTGGATCTAGGCATTCCCCTTACACCTGAGCAAAAAACAGCGGTGGCAGACACTCCGTGGAGCCCAAAGCTCACACCGGAGGCCCTGGAAGCCACCATTCAAGAAGGCGCTCATGAGATGGAGGTGGAAGAGCTTGAAAAAGGCAAGGAGGCCATTGTCAAGCAGCTTGAGATCAGGCGCAAGCGCATTCAAAACACGAGCCAGGATGAGAAGAGCAAGCCGGCGGAGGCGCCCAACCGCAGCCGCTCGCCTAAATCCCGAGCCTAGGGAACGGGCCGGGAGGGCTCCTGGTGGGGCCTAGTGTTGGGATACTGGCCCACAGCGGAGCCTGTCCCCACGGCACTTAGTGCCAGTTTTGTGCCTTGTAAGGTCTGGGCACGACAGGGAGGTGCAAGCCCCTATGCGCAGCAGGGGGAACAAAGGGAGGTCACCTCGCCTGTCTACCCCAGGCCATGTGCACGAGGAGTTTTTTCAGACCCGGCCTCTCCGGAATGGCGGGAGGTTGTTTCGGGCCCTAGGGCCCGCAGTTTTGCAAAAGCTTCTGTCGAGCCAGTGCCCCTGCACAACAGATTCGAGGCCCTACAGGCAGAACCTGTTCAAGAGTTTGTCTCGCTTCTGGAAAAAGCGTGTGTGGAAGGCATGGCCCAACATGAATCCAGTTTTGTGGAGGTGGTGGAAAAACTTGAAGCCCCTCCAAAGTCGCTATTGGAATGGGCCGCGGAGCAGGCCATCGAACAGTTGTCGGTCCGCCGCAGTGACCCCGAAGCTTGCCTTGCCGCGATTGAGGACGCGGCGCAGCAACCGGACAGGGTCCAACCGGAGGCGGCCCTCAACTTGCTGGTGGCAAATGTCACTAGTTGGAGAAACGAGGTCTGCACGTGGATGCTCACAGACCAGCCTGACGTAATCATGCTGCAAGAAACCCATGTTGCGGAAAAGCAACAGGAAAGCATGCAGCTTGCACTCGAAAAGGCAGGCTACGTTGCTTGGAACCTTCCAGCCCACCCGACCAAGGGGGGCCACAACATGGGGGGTCTTCTGGTCGCAGCCAGGAAAGACAGGAATTTCTGGTTGCTGCGCTCCTTTGGGATAGATGGGAAAGGCTACGTGGCTATTGGAGGCCGGGCTGGTGGTCGGGATTTCATTCTCCTGACTGTGTACCTGGAGACTGGAGTGGGCCTCCATGGGGGGGTTAACCCCGCCCTCATGGGGGACCTGATCGCCTTCATCAAGGGCCTTACGGTACCGTGGCTCATTTTTGGTGACTTCAACTTGCCAGTTGGCGAAATGGAGAATACCTCTATCCCAAGTGAAATCAATGGGGAGGTGATCGCGGTAGGCAGCCCCACCACCTTGCATGGGAGCGAAATTGACTTTGGAATTGTCAGCCGGTCTTTGTGTGACAGTGTCTCTATCCAGCAAGACTGGCAGGTCCCGTTTCGCCCACACTGCGCATTGCGGGTGGTATTCCGTGTGGGGGACTTCCGGGCCCATGTGCTCCAAACCGCGCCTTTCCAGAGGGCGGTCGACCCAAACCCGGAACCCTTTGATACCACACAGGGGCACCGGGTCCCTGCCTTGCTTTTGGAACCCCGCAGAGACGATGAGGCCACAACGGCCTTTGCGGATTTCACAGCCAGAGTGGAGGCCAGTCTTCATCCCAGGGCCAGAGGCGGTCGCGGCCACCAGGTTGAAGTGAAGACCGGGCCGCTGCTCCCGCCGAAGCCCACAGGGTATGTATGGACAGGTGGACCTGCCAAGTTCTGGGGGCGCCTAGCGGTCCTACACAAGAAAGGCGCAAAACATGGGCTTAGCATGAAGGCCCAACAGGTCTTGCAGCAGCATCTGCAAGAGGTGCCCAATTATTGGGGGGCAGGTGATGGACCCACCCTGGACCAAGCAATGCAAGAACTGACTGCCAACTGTGCCAAACCGGGAACCCAAGGCCGACAGGCAGGCAGCATCATAGAGGCCCAGCGGAAACATCACTTGCAGCTGCACCATAGTTTTGGGGCAGCCCAGTACCAACAATGGTTGGAAGGTGCCTCCACTGGCGGGCTAAGGCCCCTTTTCCGCAGCCTAAAAAAGAATGAGGCGCAGGCTTCCAGACCGTACCTCGAACTTGCGGTGGAGGTGAGGCCCCACGCAAGGAGAACCGTTTGGGCAGAGTTGTGGAAACCGGGGGGTGTTCAGCCCACCCAAGGCACGGAAGCCAGACAGAGGCTCCAGCAAAAGGCACGTGAACAGGCTCAGAGCACAGTGGCCCTAACCAAAGAGGCCATGGCAAAGGCCTTTGCCAGACTCCCCACCAAGGCCCCAGGGCCGGATGGTTGGAGTTACGAAATGCTCCGGGCCTTACCTGAGGATGCCGTCGCTAAGTTGGCGGCCCAGCTCAGAGGATGGGAGCTGTCCGGCTCCTTTCCTCAGCATATTGATATCACTCAGTATGCCATGCTGGCCAAGAGCCGGGAGGCGGAAAGGCCAATCGGCCTTACGCATGTACTGCACCGGGTATACTGCAAGATGCGATGGGACATGGTCAGAGAATGGGAGGCATCGTACGACCTGACCTCGCCTTGGAACCAGGCCAAGGCGGGCAACAGCTCCCTGGACACAGCGTTGAGACGCATCCTCCGCGCGGAACTCAACAAGCGGGCCGGGAAGATCACCATAACCTTGCTGTTGGACTTAACGTCCTTTTACGAAACAGTACCACACCAGGTGCTGTTAGAAAAAGGGGTGGTCCACCGCTTCCCGGAGATGCTTTTGGAAAGAGCCCTCAGTTGCTACGAGGGCCCACGGTACATTGAATCCCAGGGGGCCCTTTCAAGGCCCATCTGCGGAAGCAGGGGCCTCATAGCGGGCTGCCCGCTCGCTCCGGCTCTCTCGCGAGTGATCCTCCATGAGCCGGTCGCCAAGGCCTCACAGCGCAGCACCACAGACCACGTCGATCTGTGGATAGATGACTGTTCGGTCGATACTGTCGATCAAAATGTGCAAAGAACTGCTGCGGCAGCTTTTGCCTGCTACAAGGAGCTCAAGCAGGACCTGGAGGCGCAAAGCCTGCAAGTCTCCACCAAAAAGACGGTCTTTGTGTGCTCCAGTCAAGCTGCTGGCAAGGCAGTAGAGGCCCTGGCTGGGCCTGATGGTCCCAAGGTTGTTGGAGTTGGCAAGGACCTTGGCCTGGATTCTGCAGCCGGTGCCAGGCGCAGGATCACCACCACTAAAGCCAGACACCAAAAAGGGGCCCGCAGGGCAGCCCAGCTTCAATCTTTGAAAATCGGCAAAGTTGGCATCAAGGTGCGGCTCTACAAAGGATCCATCCTTTCCTCGGCCCTATATGGGCATGAAGGTGTTGGTGTCGCCCCCAAGAGACGGAAATGGTTCAGGGGGCTTCTGGCACAAGTGCTGGGCCGACCAAACAACGCCAGCATAGGAGCCACCTTGGATTTCCACGGCAACAAGGTCGAGGACCCTTGGTACACAATCCTGGCCCAGCATTTCAAGGCCGTTCGCCGGCTTTTGCTGCAGTGGCCGGAACAGGACTTCGACAGAATCCAGCAAGGCTGGAACCGCCTGGAGGTGTGGCTCAAAGAGGCTGAGCACCCCTGGAAAAGGGCGGCTGGACCGCTTGGTGCCTGTTGGTGCTACTTGGATGAAATGGGATGGAAGCCGCTCAGCGTTCATCAGTGGACAATCGGGTCCAAAACCTACGACATCCTGCAGGCAGCTGAGTTCCATGAGGTCCTTTTCCTTGCCAAAAGATGGGTTAATGCCACCCGGCACAAAACCTGGGCAGCGATCGATGGGGGTCGAGGCCTTGAAACTGGCCCGGATTGGACCATGCCAAGGAAAATCCTGAAGAAGGCCGACAGCCTCACAGGAAAAGCCTTGAAGTCCATCTGGCAAGGAGCGGTCAGGGCGTCACCGCATGCCACCTGCCAAAGATGTGGCATGCCGGCCACCAGACGGCATGTTTTGTGGGACTGCCAATGGTGGAAAGAGCACGGTGAGCCAGAACCGGCATGGTGGCCCTCCAAAAAACACAACCCAAACTATCCCGATTGCCTGTGGGACTTTGGGCTCCTCCCAAGGGACCCTTCCTGGCCGGAATGCCAACATGCTCAAGATGAGGCCATTGAGCTAAAAGGCGTTTTGGCAGAAGGGGGGTCCGTCCCACCCGAAGCTTTCGCAGCCACGGATGCAACCGGGGGGCCTAACAACGACCAGAGAACGCGAGAAGTGGTCTGGGGTGCTACCTTCTACATTTGGAAGGATGGCCGCCCCCACTGGATTGGCTCAGCCACGGGACTGCTCAAGAATGAGCAAAGCGTTTACCGTGGGGAGGCCAGGGCCATTCATTTTGCGGCGCAGCAGCTCCAGCCCGGGGCGGATGTCACAAGTGATTGCAAGGGCGCGGTGGCGAGAAGCCGCCGCGGCACCACAACTAAAGGCCACCATCTTGACATCTTTGGAACGGCCCCCACGGAGCAGCTGGATCTGCATTGGGTCCCCTCTCACCTCACAGCTTCCGAATTTTTGGAGCAAGTAGGGCCGGGCCAAGAATGGCGCAGAGTCATCAATGATGAAGTTGATCGTCTCGTTGGGGCGAGAGCAGACACAAAAGAGGCGAAAGACCGAGCAACTGCCCTCAAGCAATCTGATGCGCTGGCAGAGTCGGTTGCACTTTTCCTGGGAAGGCGCATGCAAGCCTTGATGGGGTATGACAAAGATCAAGGCCCACAGGTGGTGTACCCCAGGAAGATGGGCGAGGACATATCGGCAGAGTCGTCCAGCCCCTCGACCAGCAGATCTTCGTTTCAAAAGAAGAGACGGAACAAGAAAGGAAAGACCCCACCGGCCCACGGGGGGGAGAAAGGCAAGAAGCCCCAGCCCGCCGAGGAGACACCCATGCCCACAGGGGCTCCAGAGCAACCCGGCGGTGAAGCTGGCACGGCAGGCCAGCCCTTTCCCCATGGGCCGCAGACGGCCAGTTCAAGGCCAGAGGGGGGGCCCAACGAACCCCAACCCGCAACAAAGGTAGAGTTGCCCAAGATGGCAACGGAGAGCAGATGCGGCGAAGCAGGGGTCGCGGACCTTCCTCCCGCCCAGCTGCCGCCTGAGGCCAATAAGAGGCAAATCTTGTCGGCTTTGGTGGCAGGCCAAATCGACACTAAGGGGCACAGGTTCGTCAAGGGTGGCACGTCTGCAAACAACCTGCAGATCAAGTGCGAGGAGTGTGGCTTGTGGATTCAACAGGTCGATACCAAGCCCAACTTCAATCGGAAAGTTGCCAACTACTGCAAAAACCACCCCCTCAGTGTTCCATCTTCGGAGTGGAAGTGGCATGATTCGCATGCCATGTGCAATGAAGGTTGCAGGTGGAAGTGCTCTCAGTGCCATGGTGTGCAGCCTGTTGGAGGCCTCACACCTGCAGTTCTTGAACGTTTTTGTGCACATGGCAAGCATGGTTTGCAGCGTAAGCGTGCGGCGCGTGACACACTTGCAGCTGCTGGAACCCCTTCTGTGAAGCAGTTTTTCGCAAAGCCTTGTTCCTAGCGCGGCCACAGGTCCAAAATGGGACCCCAGGTAAAGGTAAAAGGGATCCGCCGCCTGATGGCCATGTCCGGCGGCCGTCCAAGAAAGACCGGGACAGGCTGAAGGCCTTAGGCCTCTGGAACCCTGGCGGCAAGGCCAAAGGCAAGGGTGAGCCCGCCAAAAGCCAGGGCAAAGCCAGAGAGCCTGGCCCACCGCGATATCGGGGGGAGTGGGGCCGTGAGCACGACCCACCGCAGCACCGGGGGTACAGGGACAGGGAGCCCGACCCACCGCACCACCGGACAGAGAGCCCGACCCACCGCACCTACGGGGGGACTTAGACCGAGAGCCCGACCCACCACGCAACCGGGGGGAACGAGACAGAGAGCCGGACCCACCGGCTCAACGGGGGGAGGGCAAGGGCCAGGGCAGCGAGAGCGAGCCTGACCCTCCGCAAGACCGGGGGGAAGGCCGGGAGGCCAACAGGGAGCCACATCTGCCAGCCCAGTCCTCGCCTAACCAAGGGAGTGAAAGTGGCACAGGGCGGAGCCGCACGCCCCGGCTAGGCCGGAATGTGTCGACGGCACAAGCCCACCGCCACAACGGCGGGAGATTGGGCATGCATATAACTACCACTGCTTCTTGTGCGGGTTCTACAACAGGGACCCTGTGGCAATGGCCGCCCACCTGGGAACTTGGAGCCACTTGAGGCAAGCTGAAGCCCTCAGGTCTCTAGCAAAGTCCCAGGAATAGGAACTCCTCAGCCTCAAAGACCCGAAGTCCTGGGGGGTGAGGGAGGTGGTCAAAAGCCGGCAGAGCCCGCCTAGGCAGGGGCACAAGGAGGTGAACAGCTGAGGCCATGGCCGGCTTCCTTTCCTCACCGGTACCGGGAGGCACAGGGCCAAATCCTGAGGCTGCTTCAACCTCACCAGCAAAAGCCTGGGAGGAGGGCTAGACTAGGTCCGAAGTAGATCCTCCGGTAACCTCCCAACGGAGATTGGGAGGAACGGGGGGTAGGAGTAGGCCTAGCGGAGGACGCCTTAAACAAGGCTGCCCTCCCCCTTTTTGCTGTCAGAGTACAGCCCAGACCGAACTGCCGCTCCGGCGGCCGCGACTCAGTGCGCAAGACCGTGAAAATCCCATTTGTGGCTCAAGTCTGGCTCGAGCCCTGCTTTCAGAGGTGGGTGTTCTGCGTAAGGAGCGTAGCTGTTTTCAACTGAGCCTCTGGGCCTTAACTGTCGTTGGGGCAACAGGACTCAAACAGGAATCCCAGCGTATCCTTTCGCGAGCCATACTTGTGCAGTGCTGGCATTTTGCCAGTCACTTTCCAGCGTGCAGGTGCCGGCCCTCGCCTCCAGGGCTGAGGGCTGTTCACTCGCCTCAGGGGCTGAGAGAACAGTCATGGCAGGAGGTAGGTACTATGTGTGCAAAACCTGTGGTCCTGCAAGCTGGATTTATGCCTCTAAAGTGCAGAAGTTTGCGAAGTGCAGTTGGTGTGGCAAGCCTTGGCCCGCTGATGTACCGCAGGCACCTTGGAGAGAACCTAGCAGGCCGCGACCTCGAACTCGGCAGCCGAAGCCAGCTAAGCTAGCAAGCTGCCTTCAGAAGGTGTGGTCCACCTTGCCTGCAGATGTGTGTTTGCAGTTTGAGCAGGCTGGCTTTAAAGTGCCGGCCCCGAAGCAGGAAGATGTTGACCTACTCAGCCTTTTGCAGCGCAACCGTGATGATCTCCCCCAGGAAGTCCTGGATGCTCTGCCAGCAGCACCGGTCCCTAACCCAGTGCAGGAAGGCAAGGCTGCAGGTGTTGAGTGGCGTAACTCAGTTGGTAAGTTGCGTGACCTCGGCCAGCGCAAGCTGAAGCTGCAGGAAGACATTGACCTGGCCAAGGCAAACCTTAGGGCCCTGCTGACGAAGATGCAAGATTTGCAGACCTCCATCCAGGAGGCACAGACTGAGGTCAATAAAGCCACTCAGGAGTATGAAACCAAGGTTCTCACGCAGTGCAATGAAGAGGCCAACCATGGAGTCGAGTCTGTGTTGCAGGCCCTGGGGATTCAGGAAGAGGCCCTTACGGAGGCCCAAAAGCGCAGTCTCGACGCTCTCAAGAAGGAAAACGCAGACGAGGCCAAGCGCCGCAAGACCCAGCAGCAGGAGCAATTCCCGCCGGGATTGGCTCCTCAGTTGCGCTCGGCGGCCCATGTCACTGAGGCCAACAAGGAAGCCGAAGATGCCAAAGGGCCGCCCAGCCAGCCAGTCAAGGAGCGCAGCCGGTCGCCCAAGCGTGCAGGCGAAAAATCCGATGATATTTAGGGTCTCGGTGGGGGGTTGCGCCAGGGTTCTGGGTTTTGTCTTCCGGTTCTTTCTCTGAGTGAGGTTTTGCGTGACTTGGAAGTTTCGGAGCCGAGCGCAAGCCCTGACGCGTCACCTGTGCCCTATTTCAAGTGCTGGTACTGTGGCCTCCCGTTCGTGCCAACAGCCGTGGGAGTCCAGATTTGCAGCTGCAGTGCCGGAATCCATGTTCGATCTTCACCAATTGAGGCTCGGGCCAGCATTTGTCGTGCTGACGTGAGCCTGGTCGGAGCCTCACCTCAGGGTTCGAGGCTCCTGCCGACTCTGTCTGACCAGCCAGAGCAGCTAGCTGAGGGGTTTGCTTATCCCAAGGTTGTGGGACGACCCGTGTGCCCCCCCTCTAGCTGCCCACTGACTGGACCCAAGTTTTTCCACTCTGCCATTTTCTCTGAGCCAGCTGACTGCAAGCCACATGAACCATGGGACCGCAAGAAAACTTTGGTGTGTCGTGGACCGATCATGCCCTTTTTGGAACGGCACGGTTCCCACTATGATTCTGCAATCCAGTCAACAGGGTCGGCCGAATTGTCCGTTAACCCTTCAAATTCCACAATTCCGCCGATCCACTCAACAGGGTCGGCCGAATTGTCCGTTAAATACTCAAAATCCACAATTCCGCCGAGCCCATTTGAGGTGTTCCAGGGTGAGCCAGGGTCTAGTCCACCCAGCTGGGGCTGCATGCTAAACTTGAGTGCATATAAAGCTTTGCATCCTGCCTGGAACCAGGAGCCTGACTTTTTGCACCTCGCCGAAGGGCTTGAGGAGCAATGCCAGGAGGGCACCTTGGAACACTGGGTCCTTTTTAAGTCTTTGGAGGCCACTGAGATTCAGGATCACAGCCTTGAGACCTGGGCCCGCATCGCTCGTGCTTCTGAGGACTTAGTTCACTCTTTTTCCTCGGGTCAGCCTCGTACTTTCAAGTTTGTCTCGGCAAATGTGACTTCCTGGAGACCTGAACTTAGGCAGTGGCTGGTCTTTCACCAGTTTGATGTGGCCTTGATTCAGGAGCACCACCTTTCGGAGAGGGCCTTTCATGCTGAAACGGTGGCCCTCGCCAAGGCAGGCTACCATGTCCATGGCCAGCATTCCCCTGTTCGCAAGCGGGAGATTGGGGGTGTGATGGTGTGTGTTAAGTCGCATTTGCAGGCCAGACACGTTCACACATTTCAGGATCCTGAAACGGGCTGTGGTTTCGTGGCTGTCGCTATTCGGGTGACGGGTTTCGACTTAGCCCTCTTGTCGCTGTATCTTGAGTCAGGCAGCACTTTTGAAGGCCGGGCCAATACCTTGGTCCTGTCCAATATGTATGCAGTGATTGCCTCGCTCAAGTGCCCGTGGTGCGTGGTTGGAGACTGGAACCTAGATTCTAGACCTAGATGCTTGTGAGGTCCTCGCCACCAGGCTTGAGGACCTCACAAAGGGTCGGTTACTTGGTACTGGGATGCCTACTGCAGGCACCGCAGCCGAGCTGGACTATGCACTGGTCCACCCCCGGTTGGCCTCGCATCTTTCGCTTGAGCTTGCCTGGGATGTTCCCTTTAAGCCCCATGCGGCGCTTAAGTGCACCCTTCCTCTTAAGTCTTTGCAGGACCTCCAGCCAAATTTGCGCTCCATCACTGACTCCTTTGACCCTATTCTTGACGACCAGCGCAATTTGCAACCCCCGGTTGTGTCACCGCAGAGGGTCACCCTCCTGGAAATCGAGGCTTGTGACCCCGCCTCCCTCGCCTTTGCGGAGTTTTCTGCCACCGCTGAGGCCTCAGGTTTACTCGGTAAGACCATGGGCAGGGGGGTAAACTTGCCGACGATTCGTCAGCCGGCCGTGTCGCAACCCCCCAATGACTACCAGTGGTTTGGTCACGAGCACTCTGTCTGGTCCCAGCTCGCAGGCCGGTTCAAGGCTGGGGGGCCGCCCAATGAAACCCTTTCCCTGCTCTCCAAGCTCGGCCCTGAGCATCATCAATGGGCAGACGAAGCCCGGGACACTGTTTCAAATCATCGTGACCTCGCGGCCCTGAGGTCCCATGCTGAGGCGCAGGCCAAGCTTGCTAAGACCGCTCAGCAGGGAGCGCAGGCGGAGTCATATCAACAATGGCTGTTTGGAGCCCTGTCGGCTGGCATGGGGCCGGTGTATCGTGCTCTTAAAAGCCACGAACAGACTCTCGCCCGGCCCTTTCGGGACCAGTCGGCCCTTGCCCGGGCTTACTGTCGCATGGAGTTCTGGAGCCGCATCTGGGATGCGTCAATTGTGCCGCCGCAGCCTCACCTGTCTGCAGAGCGCCTCGCCTTAAGGGCTGAGGCCCTGCAGCAGGCGCAGGATCTGTCACCGCTATCTTGGGAGCAGGTCAAGACAGCGTGCCTGGCCACGGGCAACAAGAAGGGAGGCCTTGATGGTTGGTCGTACAAGGCTCTGCGTAACCTCCCTGACTTCTGCTACCGACAGCTTGCGGGGCTCTTTCGTCTTGCTGAGACGGACCTTACTTTGCCGCTTCAAATGCTTACGGTGCAGGTCGCCCTTCTTGCAAAAACCCCAGAAAAAGAGCGCCCCATATCTCTCACATCGGTCCTTTGGCGAGTGTACAGCAAGCTGCGACGCCCGCTCCTGGAGAGCTGGTTAAAGGAGTACGCGGCCTTTGCCCCTTTCGACTCCGCCACCCCAGGACACACTTCCCTTGACCCAGCACTTTCTCGCTTGATCAAGGCAGAAGATCATAAGTTTCGCAAAGTTACTTTCATAACTTTGTTCGTTGATCTTGAAGGTTTCTATGATGGGGTAGATTTTTCTCGACTGATATCACAGGGCAAAGCTTTGTCATTTCCACCCTTGCTTTTGGAACTTAGTCTTCAGCTTTACAATGGGCCTCGTTGTCTCCATGGCGAGGGGGTCAGCACTGTTGCTTTGTGGCCCCAGAGGGGCATCCTTCAGGGGTGCCCGTACGCACCCACGGTTGCAAAACTCACCACTCATGCTCCGCTGCAGGGCATCTCCCAGCACCGTGGGGTCAGCCATGCTGATTTATGGCTTGATGACATCAGTGTCGATGTGTCTCATGCTGACCCGGAGGTTGCGGCCTCTTTGGCCCTGTCGGCCTCCAGGAAATTGGAGGCCCTGCTTTCCGTTGAGAAGCTTCGCATTAACAAAACCAAAACCAAGTTTGTTGTCAATAGTGCCAAGGCGGCCAAAGCACTCAACAGTATGCGTGTTGAAGGCGATCCTCAGGTTGCTGACTTGGTCCGGGACCTTGGACTTGACTCGGCAGGTGCCAAGCGCAGAAGGGTTACGCATGCTTTGAAACGCTTCAAGGTCGGCCGCGCCCGAAACCAGAAACTTCACCAACTTGGCACAGGCTGCAAAGCCCACAGGTTGTATGCCACTTCCATTCTTACGGCCGAGATCTATGGTTGCCAGGGACAGGGCTTGTCCCCCAAAAGGCTCAAGGTCGTTCGCGCATCCATCTCCAGGCATGTTGGGCGGTCCAAGTGGGGCTCTGTCGACGTGTCTCTGGACTGTATGTCCTTTCGTTGCCAAGACCCATTGTTGACAGTTGTCCTTGCGCAGGCTGATGCTTTGTATAAAATGTTCGGCCCCTCCACGGCACAAGGCTGGGAAATCCTAGCCCGCACCTGGAAGGTTGCCTGGACTCGCCAAGAGGCGGCCGTGCATGGATGGAAGTGTGTTGCAGGCCCGGTTGCTGCTATGGTGCAGTATTGTATTGATTTGCGCATCAATGTCAGTGATCCTCTGCGCTGGGTTCATAGCAGCGGGGTTCTTCTGCTTGATGTCACCAACCCTGGCCTTTTCCTGTCAGTTCGCCGCTTTCTCACTCAGGTTGTTGCCCTTGAAAGGGCTTCCCGCTTTGGTGCAGTCCTCACGGCCCAAGGTGCCCAGCAAGGAGTTGACTGGTCAGTCCACCGAAAGCTCTTGAAGGTTTCCAAGCTTTCATCCCCGCGATGGGCCTTTCACGCCGTGTGGCAAGGACGCACCTTGCACGCTGGGAACGGGGGGTTTTCGCATTGCGCATGCGGGGCTGAGAATACCCTGCACCATGTCTACTATGAGTGCCCGCTTGCGCCTGCTAAGTTAAGCCCGGCCCTCCGTAGTTTTCAGCGCAAACACCCAGACCCCTGCTTCTGGCTACGAGGAATGGTCCCAAAGGCTTGGACGACCCCGCAGGTCTCGGCCTCAGCTTTGGAAACCAGGGTGACAGGGCTGTTTTGTCATCAGCCGGTTGATGTCACTGGGCTCCTCATAGGTACTGATGCTAGCGGAGGTCCCAATACCCACGACCCTCGCCTTAGGGCTGTAGGGTGGTCGGTCGTGCTTTGCGAACTCTGCGCTGATGGCCTTATTGAGCACGGGACCATCTCAGGCCTTCTTCCGCCGGGCAGCACGGTGCCTCAGGGGGAGTCCCTCGCAATCATTGAAGCCCTCAAGGCCACCACTGGCAGCTTTGACCTCACAGGTGATTGCAAGCCGGCTCTCAAAGCCCTGGCTGCCAGAGCTCTCAACAAAAAACATATCCCTGAATGGGGTCCAGTCTGGCAGGAGCGAGCAAGGGCTCAACCGCACTGGGTTAGGAGCCACTGCACGGCTGAGGCCTTTGAGGCTGAATTCCCTGGTCAGCTTTGGCGCCGCGAGCTCAATGCCAAAGCAGACACTCTCGCAGGGAGCCGAGCTGCTGCTGCATGCACCCCGCATTTTGTACGCAAAGTAAAGGAACTCGACCTGGTAACCCGGGAACTCAACTGTTTTCTCGCCTCCAGGGCTGAGAAGCTGATCAAGGAAAAAGCCCAGGGTTTTGTTCCCCGCTCCGCTAGAGATTCCTTAAGCCAGTTTGACAAGCCTCGGTCGCAAGCTGCAGCTGTGTCTGCAAGCACTAAAGTTCCGCCGCCTAACAAAAAACAGCGCCTGAAGCAGTTGCTGGACTCCCCTGATCCAGCACTTGGTCATGATTGGAAAGCCCGCGAGACTAAGGCCGCCAACAACTTCTCGGTTTATTGCGAAAAATGCAATTTATATATTGAACAATGTCATTCTACGAACGATTTTCCGGTATTCAGTATCATGTTTTCGTACTTGATTTTATCATGCATTTTACCTTCGCTCCTTTAGGTGTGCACTTGATGATTTCGTTATGACCCGGAGGCTTTGTTGCTCAGGAAGTGTGGAAAAGTTCGTATGGTAGCGGAGCCGCGGTACTGCCAGGATTTCTGGAATCTCCTGGTGCCGTGGTTCGGGGACTGGACCCAATCCCCAACACAGAGAGGTAGTGACAAGCAACAACATCACGACACGTCTTTGGTTTCTGGGTTTTGCTTTGCGAGATCCGTTCAGGAGCCAAGGTCTTTGATTGTGCAGCTTTAGGTGTTAAGCGCGGCGGGTAGCCTGCAGACGCCGGCTCACAAGCCAGGCCGTAGTGCCATGGCTCAGCAAGGTGCACATGTGCCGGTGGCAGACATTGATGATGATCTGCCAGAGCTTGAAGCGGCTGTAGGCCCACAGCTTCCCCAGCCGATGCCCGGTAATCCTTTCCCTGCGAGCCCAGCTGCTTCACCTTCCCAAGGTCAGATAGTGTTAGGCCCTGCCCAGCTAAATGCTTTGTTTGAACAGTTGGCTGAAGCAACCCGTGCAGCATCAGATGCAGCAGCAGCAGCGGCAGCGGCGAAGACGTCCTCTCGAGACGGTCCGCCAACCTTGACTGGCAAGGACATGCTGCGTGTGTTGCCTAAGCCTGAGGTCTTTGCAGCTAGCACTAGAGAGCAGGAGCACACGTCTTGGCCGGGTTGGTTTTGGAGTTTTCAGCAGTATCTTTCAGCTCTTGATCCGGGCTATGGGCCCGACCTTGAAGCTTTGGAGGCGAACCCTGGTTCAGTGATAGCAAAGGGCCAGGGCACCATTGCACAGCAAGCCAGGTCACGGCAGCTGTATTCGCTTTTGGCTGCACTCATTCGTGGCAGAGGTTACATGATTGTGCGACAGACCGAGAGTGGAAACGGTTTGGAAGCTTTGCGTCAGCTTATGAGCCTCTTTGCCCCGCGCTCTCAGGGGCGCAGCTTGGGCATCTTGACAGCGATCACCCAGGTGCCTTCTTTCAAGCCCTCCGAGGCCTTGCTTCCGCAGATTCTTGATTTGGAGCGAGTTTTCACTTCATATGAACAGTCAGCTTCAGAGACCCTTCAGGGTAGCGTGAAAACTGCACTTCTTCTGCGATGTTTGCCTGCCAACACAAAGAACCAGATATATGCCAGTTTGCCTGAGGATGCCACTTACACTCAGGTGCGAGAGGCAAGCTTGAGGATCGAGCGTCAGCATTTCAAGTGGCAGTCTGTTTCTTACTTTGGGACGGTCCGCGAGGCCACAGCTCAGAGGCATGATGAGGCAACGCAGATGGAAATTGATGCCGTGCAGTGGGGCAAACCTAAAGGCAAGGACAAAAGCAAAGGCAAGGACAAAGGCAAAGGCAAAGGCGGCAAGAAAGGTCAGCATGCCCAGACTCCCCAAGGAGGCAAGCCGAAAGGTGGCAAAGGCAAGGATCAAGGCAAAGGTGGCAAGCAGTCCGGCAAGGACAAAAGCAAAGGCAAGGGCAAAGGCGACAAGTCACAGGTGGAGTGCTACAACTGCGGTCGTAAAGGCCATTATGCCGCAGAGTGTTGGCGCAGCAAAGGTCAGGCGAATGTGCATCAGGTTGTCAACAATCCGACTCCGTCGGAAGCTGCAGCATCCACCGTGGGGCCGTCAGCGTCCCAGGCAGCGTCTCAGGCCACCACAGCAGTGCGTCGCATTGAGATTGATTTGAGTGCAGTTGGCAGTGGCACCGGCAGCGGCAGTGGAGGCATTCACATGATCACCCAGGCGATGTCCGCGCCGAGACCGGACCAGGTGCTGCTCGAGCCATACCCGAGTGATGAGGTGCTACTCGAGCCGAACCCGAGTGAGGCGATGTCCGCGCCCAGACCGGACCCGGTGCTGCTCGAGCCCTACCCGAGCGAGGCGACGTCCGCGCCCGAACCGGACTTGGTGCTACTCGAGCCTTTCCCGAGTGAATTCATTGATCTTGTGCATGCCACACTCCCTGCCATGACTGTGCATGATTCTCTTGTGCGCAACTTTGAGCCAGCTGCCCCAATGTATGACATGAGCTACAGTGACAGTGACGGGGAATGGACGTTTGCGAATGGATCCTTGAGTGTTGTGACTTTTGCTCCAGAGCATCAGGTGTGTGCAATCCATCAGGATATCGAGATTGTGCTTGACAGTGGGGCCGATCACTCGTGCCTCCCTGCGGCCTTTGGTTCCACCGGGACCTCAGCGCCGCCCTTGCAAGCAACGTTCCGTGATGCACAGGGGAATGTGATTTCTCCTACGTCGGTGCGCAATGCAAAGCTTGACCTTGGACCCTTGACCATAACGGAAACCTGGTTGATAGGCCCCGTGACTACCCCCTTGTTGAGCTTAGGCAAGCTTTACCGCCAAGGGTTTACGGTTGGCCGTGTGAACAATGAGCTGAAGCTGTTCCGTGAGGGAGATGAAGCCTTTGGGGTCCCCGTGTTCATGAAGCACAACTCCCTGTGTGTCAGGGGTAGCATCAGAGTCATGCAGAGCGATGCACCGCAGGCGGGGCAGGCGGGGCATCCGCCAGCAAGCCCCGGTGAACAACATGCACAACAATCGCAAACCAGTTCTGGCGAACCTCATGCACCACAATCGCAGACCAGTTCTTGCGAACCTCATGCACCACAATCGCAGTCCAGTACACCTCAGGGCGATTTTCACGTGAATGCATTGACAGTGACGTTGCATGGCCCTTGGTTGTCGCTCAAGGCGCCGTTTGTGCAGATTGACACAGGTCTGGTGGCAAACAAGTGCACAAGCCTGTGCTACGTTGATTGCACATTGGCTTTTCCTAGCCTGCCGATTGCTTTCAGGACCACATTGCACAACAGCCCGCGTGGCTGGCTTTTGCATACACTGAACGAGGATCTGTCAACTTTGGATGATTTTGAGGTTAGGTTCGAGGCTGCATTTCCAAGGCCCAAGATGTATGAGACCATCACGATTGGTTCCACGTACCGGCTTGATGTTCGCCAGTTGTTCCCTGAGCACTCTGATCACCCGCTTGTGGCAGTGCCAGTGCCAGAGGAGTCAGACGGTGACCCGTCTCCCGATGCTGCCATGGACTTGGATGTCAACATTGATGCAGGTGGCGTTGGCCTGGGTGCCAACGAAGGAGATGCAGATGAAGGCGAGTCTCCCGGTGCAGCGGGTAACGCGCCCGGTGAGAAGCCTGTCATCGTTGATGGCATTGAGCTGAATCTTGATTGCACCCTCGCCACGCTTCGTACTGCTGCACAAAGTCTTGGGATAGGCAAGTCGGGTGGTAAGGCAACGGTTCTTAAGAGGATCAGAGATTTTCTTGCGCGAAATGATTTTCTGTGGGCCAACCTCCCGGCCGATGTGCAGCTGCCTCGCGAGCAAGCGCCAGTGCGAGAGCCATCTCAGGAAGAAGTGCGCAAGCATTCTTTGACACACGTGCCATTTCAGGCATGGTGCGCTGAATGTGTTCAGCATCGTGCCCGTTCTGACAGGCATGAGAGGCATCCGATTGGCGACCGTGAGCATCCGACAATTTGTTTTGATTTTGCTTACACGAGTCGGCCTGAAACCCCTGAACAAAAGCTTGTGTGCTTGGTTGCCTCTTGCAATTTTACCGGTGCAAATCAAGCTTGGCCTGTTCCCGCTAAGGGCGGAAATTTGCAGCTCAGGTACATGACATCAGAGCTTACGAGGTGGATCGCGACCTTAGGCCACAGTGAGGTCACGCTTCGCAGCGACCCAGAGCCAGTGTGTTTGTCGTTGCAAAAGCTTGTGCAAGCCCAGCGTCTTCGACTTGGATTGCGGACCCACCTTGAGCAGAGTGAGCCTGATGATCATGCGGCCAATGCGGCCGAACCAGCGGTCGAGACTCTCCGACAGCTGACCAACACGTTGCTTTCAGAGTTTGAGTCGCGTGCAGGTGTCAAGGTGGCATCTTTAGATGCAATGCACGCTTGGGCATGGCGGCATGCAAGCTTCATCCAACAGCGGTTCACGAGATCGCAAGGCCAGACGCCGTTTGAGCTGGCATGTGGAAGACCCTACCAGGGCAAGCTTGTGTGCATAGGTGAGACGGTGTATGGAAGAGTTAAAAGTGCCGTGAAGGGACAGCCACGTTGGGGTATAGGTTTGTGGTTGGGAAAACTTGGATGTAGCGACGGTCACATAATCTTCACTGCTTCGGGACATTTTCTTGCTTGCAGGTCGATTCGTCGCTTACCGCAGATGTACTTGAGGAGTGCTGATTTTACAAAGCGCCTGCGTGACCATCCTTACTCCCAGGCTGCTTTCCTTGCGGGCCAAGTTGGACAGTGCCGGCCGCAGAAGTCACATGATGCACAACCAGCACCCCAAGAGCCACAGCCAGATGAAAATGCCCCGGCCGGTGCGGACCCACTTCCGTATCCCGGTTATGTTCTTCCTGACAGTGCACCGTTGAGTGAGCTTGTGCCACCGCCAGCCATCAGAAGTGATTTTGTGCCAGAGCCGCCGACACCCATGCAAGAGGACACTGGTCCCGTTACGCCAATGCCAGCAGCGCCTTCAGATGCAGATGTTGCGAGTTCACCTCTGGTTGCGATGCCAGACACTGAGGTGATGTCTGAGGCGCCAGGTGCCACAGGATCGTCCGATCCTTCATCGTCGTCTGAGCCAGCGACTGTTCGTGTGCCCACCAGGGCTGCTGAGCCGAGTGCAGACGAGCCACGCAAACGGCTTCGTCTTGATGCTGTGACGTTTGAAGGTGTCGACATGTACCACAACCACGAGGAGAATGATTTTGAATTTGAGGGTGAAATTTTAGAGGATTTTGATTATGCCGCGGAGGCCGATGGGGCCCATGATGACACGCGGCCGGAGTCAAGCATTCCTGAGTGCTTGTTGATCCCTTGGAGTGAGCATGAGCCAGAGCTGAGCGCTGAGCAGCTTGCACATGTAGATGCAGTTGCAATGCAGTTTGAGGTTGATCGTCTCCTCGGGATCCCTGCTCTTGAGCGTTGTGCACAGATCCTGCCAGAGCACAAGCACTTGACCACCCGTTTCGTGGTAACATGGCGATGCAAGACCATTGCAGGTTGCACATACTGGCTTCGGCGAGCCAGGCTTGTGGCACGTGATTTTGCATTTTTGTGCCCAGGCCGTACCGATCTGTTTTCCCCTGCATCGAATGCTTTGCAAAGCAAGATCATCCCATGTGTCTTCATTGACAACTACCATAAGGGTTGGCAACTGGTATCACTAGATGTTACAGATGCTTACTTGAATTGCCCGCAGGCGGAGAACACATGCACAAGTGTCACGATCAATGGCGAACGCTTGTATTTCAAGCTTCTCAGGCTCCTTCCGGGCCAGCGTGAAGGGAGCCAAACCTGGTTCTATCAGTTTACCGATGCCTTGAAAGCGGGAAGCCGCGTGGAGCTGATGCAGGAGGTGCCATCGCTTTTCCGGTTCCAGCCGAGTGACGGCGGAGGCGGGGGACTTGTGCACGTCGATGATTTGCTTGGCACAGGACCTGCAAGTGTGATCAAGTGCATGACTGATCATCTTGAAAGGGATTACAAAGTGACTGTGAATTTGATTTCGGTGCCAGGCCAAGAGGTTCATTTTCTTAAGAAGCGGCATTATCTTTTGTCGAGCACAGAGTTGCTGATTGAGGTGAGCCCAAAACACTTGGAAAAGTTGAAATCTTTGTGCGGCCATCCCAAGCACCGAAAATCACCTCTCCCGTCCGGGCGGTTGCCCACGGAGAAGGAGGACGATGCACCATTGTCCCAGGATCAGGCATTTCGCTTTCGATCAGCCGTTGGAGTGTTGCTTTACCTGCAGTCAGACCTCCCGCATGCTATGCACAGCATCCGCCACTTGTCAGGCTTTATGTCGTCCCCGACCGTTGGGGCATGGGCAATCCTACGGCATTTGGTCGGTTACTTGAGTGCCACTGAGGGGTACTGTGCATGCCTTACGGCCGGAGGCATCGGACACGGTGTGCAAGTGCATCGCCCAGGGATCAACGTCATCGAGACGTTTAGTGATGCTGACTGGGGTGGATGCCGATCCACCCGACGCTCTGTCTCGTCGTCTGTGATTCTTTGCAACAGCAAGTTTATCCATGCAGCGTCCAAAACGCAAAAGTCGATCGCACTCTCCAGTGCGGAATCCGAGTTTGGTGCCGCGGTGTCAGCCGCGATAGATGGAACCCTTGTTGCAAGCATGATGCGGTTTGTGTCTCCAGAGCCAACGACACCACCACTCTTGATGATTGACAATTCCGCTGCCCGCGCGATCCTTCAACGCGCCGGGGTCGGGCGTGCGCGCCATCTTGATGTGAAGTTGCTATGGACGCAACAACGGGTTGCGGAAGGATTGCTGGAGGTGCTGCCGGCACCCACGCGAACCAATGTCGCGGACATTGGCACGAAGCTTCTTGGAGTGCAGCGGACAGAGTTCTTGCTTGGCTTGATTGGGTTTAAGGATTCCCGAAACGGTTATGCAAGGGTTGGAGATGCAATCTTGAATGCTGAGCAGAATGTCCATGCAATTCGCAGTGTGTGCAAGGATCTGACAAAGATTGCGAAAGGCGATGCCACAGCCAATACCGCCCGCATCCTTAGTGTTATCTTGATTGCCATGCAGGCAACAGGAACCTTGGGTGCAGAAGAGGAAAACAATGCCAATGATGACGACGACGCGACTTTGAGCTTTCTTGATAGCATTCTTGAAACCTTTGTGCGAATCGTCGGCTATGCATCTGCAGTGTATGAAGCATACCCTTCGACGTGTGTTGCGGTGTGCCAGTGCTTTGCAATCATTGCATTCTTGATGTGCGCATTCATGTGCTGTGACCGTCGTGTCACAGGTCCGGAAACATCCGTTCAGGTGCGCATTGGATCCGAGATTGCAGTTGATGTGAAGGCGAGTCACATTGCAGAGCCAAAGGCCAAATCTGTTGTGCCAGTTCGCGGTGCACGTGCCAAGAGCACGAGCAAACCAACGTTTGATGATGCAGATGAGCGAGCCCAGAGTCCCGGCGCACTTGAGTCACATGGGTCAAAGGGTAACATGCCAGGATCGTCGACAGATCGTCCAATGCGGTCCAGCAGCGAGGCCAGTGAGAGGATCCCGTATGCGCGCCCGGTGCCGCGGAGGAGGAATCCCCAGGGGCATACTGCCGATGGCGTGTGGATCTCGACAAGTCAGGGCTATGCTTACCATAAGGCCACATGTGGCAAGTTGAACCAGTCGCAAGGCGTCACCGAGGTGTCACGTGCAGTGGCAGTCGAGCGCGGGTACCGCGCATGCCGCATTTGCAAACCTTGAGTGAGCGTGCCGAAATTCTTGTGATGCCATGCCGTACGCTTGAATCTTGCTTTTATAATGCTCATGAGGCACATTGGATGCCATGTACATAGTCAGTCCTTTGTGCTACGGCGCAACCGATTGACAGGCTGCTGATGGATCCTGTATATAGCTTGAAAACTTGCGGTGACAACGGCGTAATCACTTGAACAATGGCGTGCAGCATTTTGCTGCCAATCCGAATGATGATGACACATTTCCTTGAGCCGTGGAGCGGCTCTCAGCTGCGATGGAGCGCGATTGGCGCCCACAACGGTAACTAGGCCGTTGCAATATTGTTTTGCAGACTGGGCGCGTAAAGCGCATGAACCAACATGAATCGCCTTCTCTTGTGAACTTGAAGGGCGTCCGCTTGCGCCAGTCAAGCATCTTGTGTCCTCGGCGGCCCACGCCTTGTGATACAAGTACGCGTAGTGTTGTGTGTACAGTCTTAGGTAGAAACTTCGAGCAAAGCCTTGAGCCGGCTAAAGCGAGCCCAACACGTTATCTCAAATGACTAAGTCATGATCAAGTGCATTGGAGCGTGTTTAACATCATGCAAGCTGTTGCTTTGTACTTTGCGGAATCGTTCATGGACAGTCTACCCCAGCGAAGTAGCCTGAGGCGGGGTACGAACGATTTTCCGGTATTCAGTATCATGTTTTCGTACTTGATTTTATCATGCATTTTACCTTCGCTCCTTTAGGTGTGCACTTGATGATTTCGTTATGACCCGGAGGCTTTGTTGCTCAGGAAGTGTGGAAAAGTTCGTACATTCGCTTGATGTTTTCAATCGCAAAATTACACACCCGTGCCGTGGTGTTGCTGCAGCTGTGCCGCCCAGTTGGAAAATACACCCCAGCCATGACATGCATAATCGAGGATCTCACTTTTTGTGTGCCAAGTGTTTGGCCTGCATAAAACTTGGCGCGGTCTCGCCCTCGTCCCTTCTTCAGTCTGCATGTAAAGGCTTAGGGCGTAAAGTAAACAGTGGCACCAAGGCTTGCGCCTTGGCACAGGTTGGTGGAGTCTCCACCCGATCTATTGCCAGTGCTTTTCAATCTGCCAGCACCTTCGGTGCCGGCCCTATGCCAGAGCGTGTTTCTGCAGTTCCTAAGCTTGGCCTTTTGAGCGCTGCCCAGGTCAACCCTCCAGCTGGGCCCGTCGCCTCCTCTGCAGCGGCTGCCCCAAGGTTGCCGGAGTGCCAAGGCGAGGTCACTCAGTCCACAGGAGTGCAAGGAGCAGTTGGTCAGTCCGTTTCTGTAGGTTTGCGATCTCAGTTAGGCATGCCAGCAGCTGTTCCGCCAGTGAAGCCCAAGGCCCCAGCTAGACCCAAACCCAAAACAAAACCGAAGGCTGACCCAACACAGCGCACCCTTCGTTTTTAGGCCCAAGGCCTGCTAAGCATGGCGCCCAAGCAAGAAGGGCGGCACATATCCACGCAACTCCGCCGTGAGGAGCGGGGACTATCATGGAAATCAGCGGCGACGATTGACCGACAGCGGGGACGTAAGAAAGCCCGCAAACAGAAGAAGCGCCGCGAACAATATGAGCACGCTGGCAGGAGAACTGAGGAGGCTTGGCCGCCCCCACCACCTCCACCAGGACCTCGTGCGGAGGCGAGACATCGTGAAGCTGAAGAGCTGCCGTACGACTTGGAGGAGCCCTCGCCTTCAGGGCTGAGGGCTCCCTCCACTGCGGCTGCTTCCAGCAGCCAGGGCCCAGCACGGGAGGAGCCCTCGCCTTTAGGGCTGAGGGCTCCACCCCCTACTGCTGCTGCATCCAGCAGCCAAGGCTTACCTTTGCAACGACTTCCAGAAGCTGAAGAGCCACCGGTGGACCAGGACGACTCCAGCAACTGTCTTCAATCTGACAGCAGTGAGACACCACAGCCTGCAGTCGCGCTGAAAGATCGCCCAAGTGACTTTGGCCCTCTTCTTCATGAGGATGGCCTAATCACTTTCTTATGTGCAGCTGCGCCCCAGGTGAAGCATCCGGTGAACCACTACCAGTGCCTTCCGGAAAGCCTTGAAGTTTACCATGACTTTGTCACTGGTGGGCGAACAAAAGCTGCTCGAGCGAGACGGCTGGGGTTCGGCAAGTCCCGGACAGTTTACGTTGACCCTGGCTCCTCGGAACACGTTCTGAAGTTGGCGCCTCCACAAGGTCACGGGCCAGAACCGGAAGCTTGGAGACTGCTCCCTCATATAGTGCCGTGCACTTTGGATGCGGGTATTCACCTGCTCACGCTTTCTTGGAAGAGCTGCTATGATATCATCTCCACGCATGTTTTGAGGCAGTCTAGGCTCACTCCACTTTCGGTGTGGAGGCCAGCTCCGCCGGACCTTGATATGGTCCGCTACATGATGGCACTGACTGCGGAGGCCTCCCGTTTCTACAATCTCAAGGATCTTGGCTTTTTCAACTTTGGTGTTGATGCCCGTGGCTTCATTATGATGTGGGACACCGCAGACTGGCTTCCATGGGAGGGTCAAAGGGCACACTGGCCGAACAGACAGCGTGCCTCGGCTTTCTGGAGCGCGGTCAAGAGGAGTGTTCCAGACCACTTTCAGGAGCTACTCCAGCTTGTCAGCAACGCCTCGCCTGAGGAGGTGCTGCAACGGCTACGACCACTCCTTACGCAGCACTACAAGTGGTGCCTGCTACAGCAGGGAGTTTTCCTTGGTGACTAGCCTACTAGGTGAGTCAAGCTGCCCTGGCCGTCGAGTGGAAGGCCGCCTGAACTTTTGCTTTTCACTGCCTCCTGGGCCCTCGCCTTAGGGCTGAGGGCCCGAGGCTGTGGAAGGGTGCAGCTCAGCCTGGGCACTGACCTGGACCAAAGGTCCCGCAGCAGGCCGTGACAGCCTTGTTGCTCTGCAAAATGGTTTTCAAGCACTGTACTTCAGCATCGCCTTTGCTTCGTAGCCTGCCTGCTTCCGCTTCTCCGTGCTCTGGCAGGCTTGCGGTGCCCAGGAGCCCCGTTTTCTGCAGGATCCTCGGTCCGGTCAGCCCGAGTGTCCAGCCTTTGCTTTGAGCCTTTGCTTTGAGAGCTAGTTGGCAGGTGATCAATCTCTTCAGGTGTGTCTTTAAGGAGCAGGAGATCTGACAGCAGGAACACGAAAGCTTTTGCCGCTTCGCTGTTTCGTACAGGACCACGCCTCGCCAGCTGGGCTGAGGCTTGCGGTGCCCAGGAGCCCCGTTTTCTGACCACGCCTCGCCAGCTGGGCTGAGGCTCGTACTCTTGAAGCTTGTGCAGGGCCAGTACAGGGTACGTGTAGTCAACAGGGGGGGGGGGCCTTCCGTGCAAGAGTGTGCAGTGTGTGCAGGTGTGTACCCTGCTGCCCATCCCTCTGTTTGCACTGCAACAGTGTAAACCTGCTTGACACACCTGTTTTGCAGCTACTTTGGTTTGCAGCTGCACGGTCTCCTTTTCTTCTTGGCCGCCAACTGAGCTAAGTGAGTTAGTTATGAAGGTCGCTCAACCGCTACCTCGCCCAATGGGGCCTGAGGTTACTTGAGCCAGACACCTTCCTGTACAGTCTTCCGATTTTGAATAGGGCTTTGAGGCTACTGGTTGTACTGGAGCCTTCAAGGCGTACTCGCTTAGCCCTGGCTTTGCTACAGCCAGTTTTAATTAATGCATGCTTCAGGGTTTCTTCGGACAGGCCTCTGGCCGTGGACTCCTCGCGCCACCGGAATGAAAATCCCATTTGAACCTAACCGCTTGTTTCCTCGTAGGCTGCCTGTGCAGCAGGGGCGGGGTAGGTGCAGTTCCGGCTCAAGCCGAAGAGCAGTAGTTGCCATGGTGTGACACTTCCATGTGATTTTCTTGATTTTGCATGGTTTGGTCGGTTTTGCTTGAATTTTGCAGTGCAATTTCTTGCGACAAGTTTTGGCCGGCCCTCCTCGCGGAAGGGAGTTCTCCTGTAGGCGAACAGGCTGAGCAGTACTTGCCTCTAGGGGCGTTGGTCTTCACTGTGGCTGCCGGTCTTTCAAGCACCTTTGTAGGAAACCTGTTCCTCTTTGCCCTTTGGACGATGCCCGTTTTGCCGCTTCTTTTCCAGTTAGCAGGCCCTAGTCCTCGCCTTAGGGCTGAGGACTGTGTGCTCGAAGCGGCTTTGTTTTATGCCTCGCTGGTCAGTGGGTTGCTTTCCCGGCCTGGACGTGGCACGCGCACTCATGACAGGCTGGCCTTCCCATGTGTGGTGTCATGCAGAAGGTTCAGTCTGGACCACTCGTGGGCTTTTGCTGAGCATCAGCAACTGCAATTGCCTGGGGTTCTTTGTAGGGTTGTGCTAGCCCTTGTTCCCTTTCATGCCTTTGCAGGTGCCATGAGGGGTTTTGCTGCATCCTAAACCCGCGCCTCGATTCTTTTGAGGCATGCTCTTATTATGCCCTGCAGCACGTCCCCGTCTGTTGTAGGCAGCTGTCGCTGCTGGGCGCAGGGACTCTGTGTGGCTTCCTGCTCGCTCCCGGCGTGGTTTCGCCTACTTTTGGCTGGTGGTGAGTTGTTTTAGGCACTAGGTGTGCAGCTTCCTGCTTGCTGACTGCACTTGGTGAGGACACGCGCCGGCGTGTGATCCTGCATAGCCTAGTTAGTTCTCGGCCAGCTGCCCGTGTGCAGAGGACTTTCGCCTTTAGGGGTTTAGGATGCCCTTAGTTGTTTGCCTCGCCTGCAGGCTGAGGTAGGTTTGGGCCCTCTGTTGGGATGTATGTGGCCTCCCAGCAGGCTCGCGCGCTAGCAGCAGTGAGCAGTCTTCCCTGACTCTGTGACTGCTCTTCTGCTGGCCTTGGGTTTAGGGCTGGTTTTAGGGATAGTTTCTCCGCCCTGCTGTCTGCTTGCTGACAGTGGATGGCAGCACAGGCTGAGTAGGCTCCCTCCCCTTGCCTTGGTTTGCCCGCCTTCGCCCAGTAATTAGTTTTCTGGGTGTTCTTATAGGCACGCCATGGGTTTCACCTGGCAGCTGACAGGGATCGTGTCTCGTACCTCCTCACTGGGCAAGTTGAGGCAGCGAGGTGCCTTTCCGCAGTCGCTCTTGCACTCCTCGCCTTTGGGCTGAGGATGTAAGGGTGATAGGCTTTGGTTTTTGCATTTGTGTAGTCTGTGATCTGCAGTCCAGATTGCCAGTTTGGCCCCTTCCCTTGAAGCAGTCAGAGGCTTCCCAGGGAACAGCCTGGTTCCTTTCCCTCAGGTAGGGAAGGTCCCCTGCTGTGCGGGCCTCAAAGTTTTGCCCTTTCCCTAGTGAGCAGTCAGCAGGTTTACTGGGAGCAGTCTTCGGGCTTCAAAGTCTCCACTCGCAGAGAGCATAGCAGGGCGTTGTTCCCTGCGCCAGCACGAAGTTGAGTTGAAGGGAAAGCGTCGCTCCCTGCGCCTTGTTGAGGGGAGTGCGTGGGCCCCGCGCTAAAGGTACCGAATTGAGGGGCGCTGCTCTGTGCAAGGTGAGGTTGAGGAACCCCTGGGCTGTGAGGGCTTGAGGCTAGGCACTTTACGGCATGTTGCCTCGCCTAGCTTCACTGAGTGACCTCGCCTCAGGGCTGAGGTCACTGCAAGCTGAGTGCCAGACTGAGGGTAGTGTCAGTTAGGTTGTACAGCTTTCACCTCTCACTGTTCGGCTTGAGCACCTGTCAGGGTTTGTCTTTCCCAAAAAGGGCTTGAGGAGTCTTGTCACTCTCCTTGCCAGTACAGTAGGGCTCTGACAGAGTGCTTTCTTGGGGCTGAGGTCTTTTTGACTTCGCCCAGGGTCTGTGCAGGACTAGGTTGTGCATACCACTTAATTCGGTGCAGCTTTTCGGACAGGCCTCTGGCCGTGGACAAGCGCCACTGGAATGAAAATCCCATTTGGAGATGGAGCCCAACCTCCCCTTCTAGGGTCGAGGAAGGAACAGGTGGTCCGGCCACCAGCCGCGACACGTCCTCCGCGGGACCTGCTGGCACGGCCAGTGAGCAGGATCCTGCTCCTCAGGAGGCGCCACCTATGCCCCCGGGGCGTGAGACCCCGCCTGCTGGCCCCCCGGTCGCCTACGGCCCAGGGGAGGGGACCCAGAGGGAGGAGGGAGCCCCTAAAGCCCCTCCCAGCCACCCGGCACCTGCCAGTGCACCGAGGGAGGAGCAGCCCCTCGGAGGCGAGATGGATCGCCCTGTTGCGGTCTGGCCAGACGAGGCGATCCTGGACCTGCGGTTGCCCATGGGCGACCAACTCCGCGAGGGTGAAAGGACCCTCATGGCTACTGGGCCTTCGGCCCTACAGTCAGAGGTCCCTGAGGCCAGCGAGCCCTCCCTCAGCGAGGCTGCGGGGTCTACAGGAGGGACGGGGTGCCCCCCCTCGTATGGACCCCACCGTGCAGTCAACAGCCCGGATGGGCTCTTTTGTTACGCTTGTAGGGTCGGGTGCCCTACAATCGAACATATGCAAGCCCATTTCATGACCCCCGGGCATCAGGAGCGGGTTAGGAGGTTTTTGGCCTCCTAGCCTCCCCTCTCCTTTGCAGAGGCAGGAGGCTCTGCAGGGTGAAGGGTTCCTCCCCTCCGGGTGAGGCTCCTTTTCTGTAGGACTTTCGTCCTGTTTCACTGGGATGTGGCTCCCCACTCCCAGGAAGTGGCTACCCACTCCTGCCAGTAGCTCAGGTAGGTCAGGCAACCTGTAGCTCAGGGTAGGAGTAGCCACTGCCGCCACTTTGGCGATGCCCGCAAACGCGGATGACTCCAAAATACTTGGAGTTAATTTGTGCATGTCGGACAAGCCTACGGGCTGCTTCTGCGAAGCGTGTGAGGAAAATCCCATTTGGTTCAAGCCCTGGCTCAAGTGCTCAAACTTGAGGTGCCGACGTGGCCAGCCTTGAGGCCTGCATTCTAGAGCTCTCAAACAGAACCCAAAACATAACCTCGAAGAGGTCGTAGGCCGGATTAGCCGGCAAGGGCTGGGAGGGAGCCGTAGACTGTCAGGCGCTCTGTGCGCCACTTTTCTAGAACACCACCGCAACTTGCAACCTTGAAACATCTTGCTTGCACAGATTGCTTGAATTTCTTGGACAAAGTAAAATTTTGAGGGCCTTGCGTGCAAAAACGCCCTTTGTTGCCAGCTTTTCTTGTGGTACATTTTCTTGAAAGGCAGCAGACACACAAGGACTGGTGCAAGTCAGTGCGGACATGTCGCGCTTCCGGCCGTATGTCGTGTGCAGGAAGTGCAAAGAGAGCTGGCTGTATGCTGATCGCATTTCAACCCACCCGTGTTGTGCAGTTTGTGGTGCAACGTGGCCTCGACAGGCAAAGCCTAAGGTTAGGTTTGTACAGAGCGGTGATGAGGCGTCTGAGACCTCATTTAGGCCGCCCAGGCAGAGCAAGGAGAGAAAGCCCGGCAAGGCGGCACTCGCTTTGCACACAGTGTGGGAGAAGTTGACTCCCGAAGCCCGACTGGCGATCGAAGAAGCCGGGTGGAGGCCTCCATCCGCGGCAGCGCTTGTTCCGCCTCCGGGTCTCGGCGTTTTTGATGTTGACATGGAGGCATCTGAGGCCTGCGAGGCTAAGCAGAAGCTGTGGTCTGAAGCCACGGAGCAGCAGAAAGAGCTCACGCTCAAGGCCGGCCTCAAGCCGCCGGAGCAAACTCCAGCACCTACCTCCTATGAGGTTGGAACAGCGGCCAATGCAGCCTTTCGTAAGGCTACTGTTGCTTTGAAGCTGCTCGGTGACAAGAAAATCAGCCTGCAAAAGCGTATCGACCATGCTAAGGAGCAGTACCATGCAAGATTGACTGACATGAAGCAGCTGCAGGAGAAAATCGATGAGGCGCAGCAACAGGTTGCTGATGCGGGCAAGGAGCTCAATACCAAAGTTCTGGCCCAAAGCGAATCTTGGAACAGTGAAATTTCGCAGTTTCTTGATAAGTTTGGGATTTCCTTGACTGCGGAGCAACAGGCTCAGATTGCACAGGTGCGTGCCGGCACACAGACCGCTCCTCACAGCCAGGCTCCAAATCTGAAGGCGGAGGCACCACGCGCGACAGAGTCAGCCAAGAAGCCTGAGCTGCCGAATGGCCAGCGCGACGCCCGTTCGAGGTCGCCGCGGAAGGCACAGGATGCAGATGGCGAGAAGGAGGATCTGTAGGAAAAGGGTGAGGGTCTGGGTTCTGTGGGTGTTTTAGGGGTCCCTTGGTTCTCTTCCTGGAGAAAGGTTTCTGATTCCTTGGGTTGCTGTTCGCTTGTTGAAGCCCCTGCTTTAGCACTCCTGTCCCAGACCTGCGCCGAGCCTCAGATTTTGCAACATCAGCAGATCGCTGTCGATACATCATGTTTGCTCTGTGCTGCGCCCCTGGCGTCCTCACGTAGTGTGAGTTTCCACGCTGGAGTTAGCACCACAGGACTGTGTTTTCCTTGCTGTCAGGTGGCGTCGGCTAGAAGCTGTGCTGCTCCTCATTTTGCCGCGCACTCATTCTCGGCAGAGCCTCCGTTGGCGCAAGGTTGGGTTGCTAGGTCTTCGGTTCAAATTTCGGGCTTGAAAGAAGGGGCGATGCAGCTTGCATGTCAGGACTGGTGCTGTGCATGCTGCCATACGCCTCTGTCAGTGCCCCCCTTTGCCCCTAGGCCTCCCGAGTCAGCTTTGTGCCAGCACTGCATGCCGAGTCAGAGTGAGAGTTTTCATTATCGCCGTGGCTTTTTTCTTGAATCTTGTGCGCTTTCAGGCCAACCTGTGCCCAGGATCCTTGATTACAGAGTGCCGGCCAGGGTCTTCCGCCACAGGCCGTCCACTTTGCCACTGTGCTGGAGTGTTTGTGCTTCCGCCCGGAGGCATGAAGGCACCCTTGAGACCAGGCCCATTTCTAGCCCGAACCCGTGTGCGCCTTCGGGAGTTTTCCCTAACCCCAATTTGCCCTTTGCGAGTGGAGATGCATCGGAGCTTGAAGAGCTTGTGCAAGGGTTGCCTCCTTGTTTGAGTTGTGGCCAGAATGCAGTGCTTGGTCAGCAGGATTTTCCTTGGATTAGGAGTTTTCTTTCAGCCAGCAGCAAGGTCATGTTACACCGTTCATGTGAGGACCTTGCCACGGCTGTCAGTGATGTACTCTGTTACTGCCCAGGGTGTTTGTGTCGCTGGGCGGACCGCTCCACCAGCACCGAGGGCCTGCCTCACATATCCGATTGCTTGTCAGGACCACGTTTCTTTCCAGCCAGTGCTGCTCAGGAGTGTGATGAACAGGGAGAGGTGTCTGGTTCGCAGAAGCTCGCAATAGTGTGGCCTACATGTATCAGAGCATTCTCGTATGGGCCTTCCACGAATCGGAAAACCCCTGTATCCAGACTCAACCGCCGATTGCGACACGTTCTTGAGGGTTCAGGGCCCTTATCAGATCCGATTTATCACGGTGGTGATGTGCTTGAACCTTGTGCAGCGGCGTCAGTCCATGCAGAAGTGGTTGACGTTGATAGCTCCAGGTCGCAGGCTGGCCATGATCTTTCAGTACCGTTCCCTACCCCGTGTGCTTCCCAGTCTTGGGACCCTAGCCCCAATTTTGATTGCTGGGATGCTACTCCTGGGCATTGCGGCATCGCTGGTGAATTGCGCGGGCGTCCTGACCAGGACCAGCATCTTTTGGGTTGCGCGGCAGCCAATCTTGATGCCATGAGGGCCCCCAGGGCCCAGGAGGAGGGTGGTCGTTACTGTAGTGGTGGTGGTTTCTTTCAGGAGGTGGTGTGCCCGCTGGGCGAGGGTCCTGGGGGTCGGACTTTTGGGATTGCTTCCCTTAATAGAGTTTCCCTCCAGGGTCCAGGAGGTGGGTATATCACACACGCGGAGGATTGGCCCTCAGGAGGAGGTGTGGCCGCTGGCCGAGGATACATTTCGTTGTCTGAGAATTCTGAGTGTGGCCCGAACTTTCATGATCATCCGGTTCCAGCATGCCCTGAGGCTGGTGACCAAAGGTATGCGATGTCCCATCCAAGCGCTGCTGTGCGCCCTGCAGGCTGCACTCAGGATGACCAGGTGCTTTTTGCGCCGTCCGCATACCCATCTTTAGGAGAAAATGCATTTTCACATAAAGAAGGGTCTGCAGGAGTTTCAGCAGTTCCAGCAGTTGCCAGTGAAGGGGAAATTTCGGGTTTAGCCGCTCCGGATGATGTGTCTGTCAAACATATTGCTTCAGTTGCGCGGCGGCAGAACGAGGGGCAGAATGAGGTATTTCCAATTCCTAACCCCAACCCGTGTCAACAGGTCGGGCGAGTCGCTGAGGAAACCCTGGCCGTCCCTAACCCCAATTTGATTTCACAGCAGTCTGCGGCTTTGGAGGCTCTGAAGGCTGATGTGCTTGCTGGAGCTTCAGGCCCTTTGCTCTCAAAGGTTGAAAGCATGGAAAGTCAGGGCATCATCAGTGAGGGTACTTTCATGTGGAAGGCTGTTGAGCTTGCTGTTGAGACTCAGGAGGATGTGCCAAAGCATGTTGCATGTTGGGCTTTGGAAGATGCCTTAGCCAATCTTTCATGCCAATCCCAGAGGCCCGAACTCAAGATTCTTAGCGCGAATGTGACATCATGGCGCAAAGCCCTGTGCCCCTGGATTGCACAACACCAACCTTCCCTGTGCCTTCTCCAGGAAACTCACTTGAGTCCAGATTTGCCTGATCTGCTTGATTCACAGCTGGGCCCGTTTGGGTACGCGGCGTTCAGTTTGCCGGGCCGTCGAACTGCTAAGGGCGGCGTCAGTGGCGGCCTGTCCATATGCTTCCGCAAGCACCTCAATCTCAGGAAGGTCCATCATTTTCTCCATGATGGAGTGGGGTTTCAGGCTGCCGCGCTTAGGCTTAGGGACACCGACTTATATGTTATCAACATTTACTTGAAGTCGGGTGAGGGTTTCCAGAGCCAGACTAATTCTTTGGTCCTTTCTAAGTTGATCCCTTTTCTTCGCTCGATTAAGGGTATATATTTTGTTTCGGGGGACTGGAATGAGGATTTCGAAACCGTTGCTGCGACCAGCTTGGGTCGGGAAGCTAAGGGCCGGTTTGTTGATGCAGGGGATTCCACATGTACCGGTGGTGGTAATATTGATTACGGGCTTATGTCCTCTTCTGTTGCAGCTGCAGCTAGCCTCTCCCTTGATTGGTGCACACCCTTTGCACCGCATGCGGCCCTCCATTGGACATTGGGCATGCATCAACTAGACTTCAAGGTGCCTCAGCTTGTGCCTTTTCGGCCATCGCCGTTGCAATCCCAGCCCTTCGTCTTGACTAGGCCCATTGATGAGGCAGGAGAGGCTGAGGCGGAGGCTTCATCTTCCCAGCATCCCAGGATGCTGGGTTTGGGCAGCCTTCGCAAAGGCCTCACCGAGTTATTTGCCAGTCTGAGTGAGGACGTTGAGCGTTCTGTTTATGGGGTTTGCCAAGGTAGGGGAGCCCAAGTCAGTGTTCACAGGCGGCCATTAATTCCCACTTGTGCTCCATGTTCAGGATGGGGAGGCTCGCAGGTTTCCTTTTGGCACCGAATGATTGTTTGGTTTGATGCTTGCCTTCGGAAGGTTCATGTTAGCAGCTTTGCAAAAACAGCTGCAAAGAATCTACGGTTGATGTGGCATGGAGACCTTGACTCATGTGAGAAGTTTGCCCAGGATTTGCAGGCTCTCATTGACTGTTCCCTTGTTGACCGTGTTCCGCCATTGCTTGAGAGTGCCAAGGCTCAACACCATTTTCACTCCAGTGCATGGCAGGCTTCCAAGAGTGCTTCCTACCTGCAGTGGTTGCGGCGGTCTACTGTGAAAGGTATGCGACCTCTATTCTTGAGCATCAAAGCTGAGGAAGCTGTCACCATCAGGCCGTTTTTAGATGCCCCGGTGCAGGAGCGCATATATCTTAGGTGGAGACAATGGCACGAACTTTGGTTCTACCCACCGGGCGTGAACCCTGAACTTCGTGCTGAGCTCCGAACCAAAGCAATAGAGCAGGCTGCACACCTTCCACCAATTTCGCTTGATAAGGCCATTAAGTATTTCAGGAAGGTTCCAATAAAAGCTCCAGGTCTAGATGGATGGACTTGTGAGGTCCTCCGTAATCTTGATGCTGAAGCTGTGAAAGCCATTATCCAATTTTACCACCACTGCGAGCGTCAGGCGTCTTGGCCTGACCAATTGGTTTACGCTTTGATTGCCCTTTTGCCAAAAAATGAGAAGCGTGAAAGGCCAATTGCTCTCCTTCATGTGTTGTACCGGGCATGGGTCAGATTGCGATGGCACTTAGTTGATGATTGGCAGCGCGCATACACCCACAAAGCAAGTTGGGATCAAGCGGTTCCAGGTGGGCAAGTTCTTGATGTTGCACTTTCAAGATTAATGCTAGGAGAGTCGGTTCGCCGCGACAAGCTGCACCTTATTTCCTTATTTGTTGATATGGAGACATTCTACGACAGGTGTCTCTTTGATGACATCATAAGTTCCGGAATCCGACTGTCGTATCCGCCCATCATTTTGCACCAAGCACTTTTGACTTATCTTGGTCCCCGTGTTGTGCAGTCGGAAGGTGCCGTTTGCCCGCCTATATGGCCAGGGCGAGGTGTGCTTGCTGGGTGCCCAGCAGCACCATCGATTACCAAACTCGTTATTCATCCAATCGCTGCTAAACTTGTGATGAAGCATAGCGTTTGTAACTTAGATGTTTGGGTCGATGACCTTTCCCTGGACACGATTAACAAATCCGCTTCAAAGGTCGCCAGTGACAGTCTTGTACTGTTTCGGGGGTTGAGGCAAGATTTTGTCGCAAAAGGGGCCCAGGTTTCTGTAACAAAAACTTCTTTTGTCGCGTCTTCGGCGGAGGCGGCCAAAGCCTTGAATCGATTGCTTTCAGACGACGATCCCAAGGTTAAAACCATGGCGCGGGACTTAGGGGTCTCTTCTGCTGGCGCTCGCCGTAGGTTGCTCGGTCTGGCTGAGCAGAGGCGTCGCAAGGCAATGCAGCGTTCAAACAAGCTCAACAAACTTGGTGTTAAGTGCGTATCCCACAGAGTTCGCATTGTCCGGGCGTCAATTTGTTCCGCCGGGTTATGGGGACATCAGGCTGCTGGTGTGAGCCCCAAAAGACGCAAATGGTATCGAACCCTGTGTGCCAAGCAAATTGGTCGTCAGAAGTTGGGTTCCATTGATATCACTTTCTTGTTGCATTGCCATAAATGTGAAGACCCTCATCTAACTTTGCTGCGCCAGCACGTAAGGGCTGTTGCCAGGGTATTTCGTAGATGGCAAAGTGTGGATGCAGCCAAGTTTTCCAGTACGTGGTCCAGTATCTGGCTTTGGCTTTCAGCCTCTCCACACCCTTGGAAAAAGGTCAATGGGCCCATTGCGGCCCTTCAGGCCTACTTGATGGAACTTGGTGTCCAATGCCAACAGGGTTCCACTTGGACTCATGTGTCAGGCACTTTGCATGTTGACTGGACATGCCCAGATGCTACACGGTGTGTGTGGCACTGGCTTTTGCCAATTTGGGAAGGCGAGCGTTTGAAGCGGACTGCAACACTGGAGGGTTGCCATGACCTTGCATCGGGCATTGACCGCACTGTTCCATTGCGCCTTCTCAAACGTCGGTTTTTTCACAAGTCCACTCGTGTTAATTTGCAAGCCCTCTGGCAAGGTGCTCTGGTTGGCTCTTCCAAGCCGGGATGGTGCAGGTTGTGTAAGTGCTCTCTTTCTTTGCAGCACGTTCTGTGGGACTGTCCCTTCACTTCCCAGAAGTTTCCAGAGCCACCGCACCTCGCCAAAAAGCGTGAACTCTTTCCCTGGCCTAGTTTGTGGTTAAGAGGTTTAGTCCCCAAGGCTGCCACACAACTTGACACGCGCGGTGTGGCCACTGGCTTTGTTTACGAGGGCCTGTGGACTGGCCCCCACAGTGTCATTTCTGATGGCAATCTTGTGTATGCCAGTGATGCATCTGGTGGCCCAGGGGCCAAAGATCCAAGGTCCAGCTGTGTAGCCTGGGCCATTGCAGCGTACAAACTAGTTGAAGGTGTTCCCATAAGGGTTGCCAGTGTCACGTGTTTTCCCGAACAACCTTTAACAGTTGCGTCGGCTGAGCAGCAGGCGGTTTTCGAATTGTTCTCTCGTGTTGAGAATGACTTTGACATAACGATAGACTGTAAGGCAATCACGCACATACTCAGCAAGGCTGCCCCGCCTCTTTGTGGACAGGTTCCCTGGGGGTCTGTCTGGCACTGTCGAGAGCGGGCAAAGGTACACTGGGTCTCCAGTCACAAAACTGCAGCCTACTTTGCTGAACGTGACATTCCGGAATGGAGGCGCTTGATCAATGCCGACGTTGACGACCTTTGTGGCAAACGTGCTGCACAGGCGTTCCGGGCTTCAAGCAGACCTAGGCTCACAGAGATTGATCAAGTTTGCGAGGATGTGTGCTTGCATTTAGCCCGTAAGATTGGTCATGTTCTTCTGCATAAAAAAGACAATGACTTTCCGTGGATTTTGCAACGCTGCAATAAGGAAACTAGTGAGGTTGTCCCTGAGGGTGTCCCTAGGCCCATGGTTGTCCCTAGTGCCGCCTTTTCTAAACCCAAACCCACTAAGGCGCCGAAGTCCAGAGCTCTGCGAGCTCATGATGTTCCGGCTGCTGAGAACCCTTGTCCTAGCTCTAGTGTTGTCAAGCCCTTAAACAAAAAACAGCGCATGTTGGAAAAACTTGCAATGCCTGAGGATCCCTTGGGTCACCAGTGGATCAAAGGCGCTGAAGGCCCAACCAACTTAACGATGAAATGTGGAAAATGCGGCTTGTACGTGCAACAGATTGCTGAACAGGCCAGTTTCAATCGCCTCATGTCCCATCATTGCATTGGTGGGGGTGAGATCTTGAAAGAATGGGGCATTCACGAATCACATACCATGGTCAACATGGGTGTGCAATGGTCATGTTCTAAATGTGGCAGGCTGCAGCGGCCACACTCAGGTGTTGGAGCTAAGCAGCTGCAAAAACCTTGTGACGGCCGTGCAGCTGTCAGCCAACTGGGCAAGGTGGCACAAGGCTCGGGTAACACCACTTTGGGCCAAGCAGGTCCTGCTGTTCCCAAAACTAAAGCAGCAGTCCCTTTCGGCACCAAACGTGACGAGTCTACAGCACCAGAGGCGGGGCCCAAGCAGTCCCTCTTGGCTTTTGGGCAACCTTCCATGGTGGCGAAGCCCAAAAGCTCAGGCAAGTCCAAACCTACGCCAAAACAAGCCAAGTTGTCCTTTACGTAAGCACCGTGGTTGAGATGTGCTGCTTTTGCGCCTTGCTGGCTGCATTAGCGCTGCCTTCCACTTGAGCCTGCTCGACGCTTGGTTTGCAATAGAATTAGGTGTAAGTGTAACTCTTGTTACGTGGTCACGTGTATGTGGCCTTGGCTGCTGCAGCTGCTGCCTGTGCTGGCACTGTCCTTGCATGCGCTCCCCTGGTGAGCAGCAATCGGGTAACACCTGGTGGTTTGATGAATATGTGCACTTTTACCCAAAGCCACCCTGAATGCCTTCAGCTGCTACCTGTGCTGGGCATGGTTCTGGTTTTCTGGTTCGAAACTTGTCGAAAACTACGCTGGAAACTCACAAGTGATGGCGTGGGCACTTGGCGTGTTCATGCGATCACTTGTTGGCGCTGTGTACAGTCGGCGGTAGTTTGTTAGGTGTAGAAAGTGTACAAAGGCTGCTGCTGCTGGTTTTCGGCGAACTCTCTTACAGAAGTTGCCATGCTGGCAACACCAGGTCCTCAAGCTGCACAGCTCTGCTCGTATGCAGGGCTCCTTGACCTCAGGCACACCAGTCACTTGTCACACTGGTGCAGACGTCCTTGTAAAGATTGAAATTGCAAGGTGGCTTGCCGTGCATGCCCGTTGAATTTGTCGGCTCCCACCCACCTGCTTTGTGGTCCAGCTAGCTCTCGCGTGCAACAGCAAGACTCTATGGCCTGTGGGCAGTAGAGTTTTGCTTCCGTAGCTAGGCTGTCAGATCCTTAGCTCTGCTAGTTGCTTTCTTGTACTGTTAGGCCTAGGAGCCGCGTGGATTTTTGCGACGCTCGGAGAGAAAATCCCATTTGACCTTGGATGTCCTGATGTTTTCGGCATGCCTGAAGCTGTGAGGAGTGCTTTTGAGTTAGGAAGTGACTGCACGTTCGTTTCGTCTCGTTTCGTTAGTGCTTGAAGTGTTTTGCTTGGAGACAGACAGCTGCAAGGTGTTTCACTGTCAGTCAGAGCCCGACGCGACTCCGCTTTGGCTCAAGAAAAAGACCGAGTGCTGCGCGCTCTGTTTTTCACACTTTGGAGCAAACACATCCGGACTCTTCACCAACTTAGCTGCAGAGTCGTAACTTTTTGTGCTTCCTGTACTTGCAACACTAGGCAAAGCTTGCCAGGTTCCCAATCAGGGCCTGAAGAGGGATCCTCCTCCAACTCTTTCCGGTGCAGGCTTCGCCATTGGGGCATCACTCGGTGTATCTCCTCCTTGACCACCGTGTCCAGGGGACACAAGCAAATCCGCGTCTCCAGCTGGATTTTAGCACTGCCACTAAATGTATGCGTTTGCATGTCTTGGTCTGCCAAAAATGCTTTGGCCACTTCCAGGCGGCTGAAGAAATCAAATTGTTTGTCTTGGTCTAGAACGGTCTTCAATCAGAATCTAGCTTTGCTGGGTCCCAGAAGAGTTGTGGCATTCCCTCATTACAACACCCACCAGTGTTCTACTACAATTGAGACAAAATCGTGTAGTCAGCGGATCATCTTTAAGGTCTGGGGCCGGCTGCAAGCAGACATAGCGGGCCATGCATGTGTCTAGTCAGTGTTCTGGAAGATCTCTGAAACTTCAAAATCAGAACTTTGCAAACCTGGAATCCATGCTGTTTCGCTCCGCCAAAAGCGCGGCAACACACGGGGATGCGAGAAGGCTGGATGACCTCTCAAGCGCTCTGCAGAAGAGAGAGAGAGAGAACGAACTGGTTGCTTCGTTTTTTGGTTTGTTTTGTTTGGTAGGCGCGACGTTTAATTTGGAACGGCTCAGGATGTTTCGCAGATTCTTCTCCATCATATAGGCAGCATCTAATGTTGTTGCAGCATTTCAAGCGGCAGTTCTCATCTTGTCTCAAACCTGAAAATCTCCAAAAGTGCTTGTCAGAGCATTTTTCTCGGTTTCAGTGGCCATGGCTCGTACGGTGCAAAGTGCCATGGCCAGTGGTCTAGTGGACAAGTGTCCATGGGTCCTGCAGGTCGCGACCGAAGAGTCCGATCGCGGATTGGTAAACGGCGAACAGACAGTGAGGCTGACAGTGACCAGGAGCAGTAGGAGGAAACCAAGAAGAGCGTGTGATGGATGGCATCTGTAAACGTATATCCTCTGTTTGGGAGGATATGGTGGGCGTCCGGCTCATCTGTAGAAACCTGAACAGTTCTCGGCTAGTTTCCTGGCACTTGGAGTGTGAGGGACTCTTTTCGCTTTAAAGCCGTAGGTCCTGTAGGTTTTCCCTGTTTTCGGACGTTCTGAGGAGCTTTGGTAGTACCCGGGTGCTTTTGGCCCATGGGAAGTTGTTTAGAGAGCTCCGAGCCACCTTTAGGTAGTTTGCACCTCGGTTTGCTGGAAGACTTTGTGCCGACTTGGCTCAAGACCGGAACTGCGTGTGGAGTGCAGCAAAACGAAGGTCTCTGTCCGAGTGTTGTGCTTGGTAAGGGGTTTTGCTGGGGCTTGTTGCAGTTTCGTTCTTTTTCGTGGTAGCGGAGCGTGTTTGATCCTCAGGGACGCACGCTTGACCGCTTTGAGAGAAGTGAGCCCAATACGCAAGTTTTACAACTGAGTTGAGGGTTTTCGTTGCGTCGGTGAAGCATGGAAGGGCGAGGAAGACCGTCGTTTTATGACATGACTAGGGATGATGACACCCCTGCATTTGTCAGGCGTTCGAGTCGTGGCTCTGATATGCCATACCCGGAGAGACGAGCGAGACCTTCTTCGGTTCCTAGAGGAGCGGGGTTTGGACCTGCTTACAGCCCAATATCCCACCTTTCCGCTGCAGGGTCGCCACCAGGGTTCCACCCAACAGGGTCTCCTGCGGGGTCACAGCCTGGAACTCCGGTTCCTCCTACTGGCTCCTTTACGGTTCCACCGGGGTTAGTACCGTCACCAGTGCCGAGCGCTCAGGGCGCGGCGCCTTCACACATGGAAACGCTGTTGATGCATACGGTGCAGGAGCAGCAGAAGCAGATCAGCCAAATGGTCACGCTAGTTGAGGGTTTGGTGTCGAGGGAAAGCCAGAGGGAGACCAAGGGAAAAGGGAATGGAAGCCTGTCCGACATCTCTGGTTCTTCCATGGATGTTGACGAGGGTGCTCCTATAAGGAACCCCAAGGCTGAAGCTTACATCCCGAAGCTGCCTTCTTTGGATGGGACTAGGATGGCAAAGGGCAGAAGGGCTGAGATTGAGACCTGGGTTGAGTACCTGGAAGTTTTCCTTCCATGGCTAGCGTTGTTTGATGACCGTATCCCAGGGGAGATTCAAGCCTATATGACCAAGGACAGCACCATCCAGAACAGCAGTTTGTCGAGGGGTGAGAGCGTGAGAAGCACGAGGGTTTTCCTTTATCTGCGTCAGAGTTTTGGGGCCTACCCAAGGGGTCTCGATGTTTTGAAGCAGGTTGAGAAGGAGCAGCTTGGCGCACCTGCGGGATATGAAGCTATGAGGCGACTCCATTCTGAGCTCAGTGTGTGTAGCAGGATAGAAGCTAGTTCGCTGAGGGAAGAGATCCTGAAGTTCACTGTGCCCAAGGGTTCTGTGAGGCCCCTCGAGGTCTTTCGCTGTGTGCAGGTTGAGCTGGCTAAGTACCAGCGACTCACGGCAGCGTTTGGGGACTTAGGGTTGACCGAGGCAGACAGGTGCATGGTAATGCTTAGGAATCTGGATACCGAAGTGAAGAAGTATGTCTTGCTTCATGCCAAGATTGATTCTATTGATCAGTTGGAGACCGCACTCAAGTTTTATGATGCGAATTTGAAGATCTTGATGTTCCAGGAGAAGCCTGGCGGGAAGGGGGATCATGCAAATCAGCTTCAGTTTGAGAAGGAGAAAGGAAAAGGAAAGGACAAAGGAAAGGACAAAGGAAAAGGAAAGGACAAAGGAAAGGAAGGAAAGAAAGGAAAAGGAAAGGACCAGAAAGAAGGCAAGGACAAAAGGAGCAATGGGAAGGAAACCCCGAAGGGTGGCAAAGGAAAGGACCAAGGAGCGGCGGTGACACCGCCCCCAGGGAACGGCACGCAGAAGAAGTGTTATGTTTGCCAAGAGGTCGGCCACTTTGCAAGGGATTGTCCTTTGGTTGCTCAGGCTCAGGGTGCTGCAGGGAAGCAGGGTAAGGGAAACCAAGGGAAGGATCAGAACAACAGGGCAGCCACGGTTTTGATGGAGCCGGAGTTGTGTGCCGCTGTGCATCACGTGATTCATGATAGGGAGGAAGACAGTTTCTCCGAGACGTCGCTTGATTTTTCCGATTGTGATTGGGAGAATTTTCAGAACAGTGTTTTGGAAGAGCCTGTGGTGGAAGACCAGGGTTCCGGCGACCAGGGTTTGCGTGATGAGGGTCCAGGGTTTCCGCGTGCCAGCGAGGGTCCTGTACAGCACGTAGCAGCAGTAGCCAGCAGCACCGAGAACACCCAGCACAACAACAGCATGCTTCCTCATGTGCATCATGTTTCTGCAGTTGCCCGCGCCGCCGCCCATGGAGAGGGTGGACCATGTCTTGCTCGACTCAGGAGCCTCTGTGCATCTGATTGCTGAGAGCATGTTTTCCAGTGGGTCTGCAGAGTTTTTGGAAGCATTGGGTGATAGCGGTGTTGGCTGTGTCACGGCAACCGGGGAGGACATTCAGATTAGAAGGCGTGCTAGGGTTAGGGTTAGGTTGGCCTTGGCCTCGAGCAACGGATCTCCTCCTTCAGGTTCAGTGCCGGTGACTTTTGAAGCCTTAATCGCACCTGTGCGGTATAGCCTTCTGTCTCTGGGCCTCCTTTTGAAGAAAGGTTGGGATGTAGATTTCAGCAAGGTTCGGGTTTTGGGTCCCAGCTCGCGAGGGAAGCCCGGATGCAAGCTGTACGTAGAGAGTTTTCAGAACTGTTTCTGGTTGTCTGCAAGCCGTTTTGTGCCCGAGAGCACCCGCCTGCGTTTTCAGCTCCTGTCTGCTGCGGTGCAAGATGAGCAGCAGCTCGGAAGAGGAGGTTCCAACGTGGCGCCGCCCAGAGATGCTGGGAGAGGGCCAGGACCGCGAGGGTCAGGGATCTCAGTCGAGCGAGGGTCAGGGGTTGCAGGGTCAGGTGCCGCGTCCCAGGGTCGAGGGTCTGTTGGAGCCAGGGTTGCCAAGTGTGATGGGGACAGAGGGGGTTCGCCTGAAGCCGGGTCCTCAAGCCTTTCATCCGGTACCGCCTCTGCTTGCGCAGCTGGCAACGGATTATGCTTCAACGTCGGGGGAAACTGTTCGGTCTCAGGAGATGGACAGTGCCGAGAAGACCGAGGACCAGGGAGCAGCCAAAGCAGCCAAGGGCAGCGTCGGAAGGGTGAAGCCAAAGGTGAAGAGAATGCCGAAGTATCCGGCGACCAAGGCCATGCCGAAAGTGGCTCTCCGACCCAGGAAGGGCGCGATGGTGAAGAACAAGCCCGTGGGGAAACATTGGAGGCCATACCCGAGGAATCGGGGAAAGAAGCACGGCTCAGGGTCAGGGTCCAAGGACAAGGGCAAGCCGGAGATGGTGGACCAGGAGACGCAGACGCCGGAGCTAAGGACCGTGGCGCAGCACGGGGAAGCTCATGCGGGGATGACCAGGTACGCCAGGGCATTTGCGGGGCATCTCGAGAGTCGCCAGAGCACGGCCGAGTTCAGTGCAGAGTTTCCTCTGCTCAGCATATCGGTGGCAGCCGGCTTCTTCGAGGTGCGGACACGCTCTTTGGTTTCTGTGTCGGACGAGATCACCTACAGGTCGGAAGGGATGCAGGGCACGGAGCCGCCTATGGAGCTGCCGGTGCCGCCTCCTCCTCCACTTCCAGAGTGGACGGCTCTGCACCAAGCGCCTCCGGAGCCAGCGAGCGGTTCAATGGAGATCCCGGCCATGATGCAGCAGACGCCGCCGCCTCTTCCTCGAGGCCCGCCGCCAGTCCGAGCACCTGTGGCAACCACGCCGGCGGGGTTCCCATTGCCACCGGGGGTGGTGTGGAACGATCTGTAGATGAGTCTGTAATGGCAGCAGTCCCCTCCGAAAGCCAGAAGCGTCCGCTGATGGCCGTTTTGAGGGGTGATCTTCCAATGATCTTTGGCCGGAGTTCAAAAGAGAGCGTCAATGCAGTGGGTCCAAGTTCCTTTGCGCAGGGTTCCGAGGGTCCAGTTGCACAGGGTTCTCAGGGTCCAGTTGCAGAGGGTTCTCAGGGTCCAGTTGCAGAGGGTTCTCAGGGTCCAGTTGCAGAGGGTTCTCAGGGTCCAGTTGCAGAGGGTTCTCAGGGTCCAGAAGATCATGGTAGCATCGAGGGTGGCGTTGCTCCTTGGATCGTTGCAGGTGATCAGGGTTACCTTTCGTCGAGTGACTTCTCTCTCTTGCAGAATGAGCATGTGTTGCGGTCCCACATCCCCTACAATTCCAGCTGTGAGGAGTGTCAGCGTGGCCGGGGTGTGTGCCCACAACGGAAGTTGCCCGAGGAGCGCAAGGATCGGAGGGAAGTGCAGGCAGACAAGTTTTGGTTCAAAGGGATCGCCATGCTAGTGCTTGTTGCCGTTGGGTGCGGGGTCTTAGGGACCATCCAGTGGCAGCCAGATCGTGAGTCGATGGTGACCTCTTTTGTGCGTTGGACCAGAAGTGCAGGGTTGGCAGGGTCGCAAGAAGTGATCATCTCCATGAGATCAGACGGTGAACCCGCTCTGGTGTCGTTCCTTGAGCGGTGTGCCCGGGAGCTTCCTCACGCTTTGCTCGAACAGGTTCCGGTGGACCGCCACGCTCCCAACGCGGAGAGGGCGATCAGGACCTTGAAGGAGCTTGCCCAGGTTCAGCTGTGTTCTCTGGAGAGGGTAGGGTTGACTATTGCGTCCGGGGGTATACCGTACTTGTTTTCGCACCTTAGCGTTGCACACAACAGGTATCACCTTGATGAGGGTTCTTCTTTGACACCGGAGCAAAGGTGCCGCATGAAACGCATCCCAGCACATCCCACGTATATCTTTGGTGCCTCTGTGTTGTGCCTGCCTCCGCCTTCCATTGCACATTTGGTGAACGGTCGTCTTTGCAAAGGGTCTTACATGGGTCCTGAAGTCGCGTCGGGGAGCCACTGGGTCAGGGTTCAGTTGAACAATGGTGAGAAAAGGGTGGTGAGATCACCTAAGGTCAGGATGCTGATGCCGTTGAGGTACGAGGTTGGCTTGCTTCGTGGGGTTTGTCGCCTTCTTCCAGGGAGGGATCCGCCCGCCGAGGGACCACCCGTTGACCCGGACAGCCTGGCTGCCTTGCCTCTACCGAATACGAATACCCGGGGACCTCCGAAGACGTGGGTCGAGGAACATGGGAAGACGCCGCGCTGCCGCGCATGCAAGATCAAAGGTTTTGACATGGACAAGGCAATGCACACTCCAGCCTGTAGGGCTCGTTACGCCAAGTACCTCAGGGATACCTTTGACCCCAAGGGATCGCTGGAAAGGGATAAGGAGATCGATGCCGAGATGGGGTTTGATGCTCCGGTTCCTGACCTAGGGGATTTAGGGTTTGAGGGAGGGCTTGGGGAGTATGTAGAGTTGCCCGGTGACGTTGCGGGAGTTCCGGAAGACTACGAGGACTCTTTGTATGAGCCCTCCATTGCTGATGATGATAGCCGGGAGCTGCCAGAGCAGCCAGCAGGTGAGATCACCAACGAAGAGATGCAGGACCTCATGGAAGTTGAGGCAGAGCCTCTGGACAGGGTCCCAGAGGGGGTCGCTGATGCGTTTGCTGGTCGCATTGAGCATCAGGAGGCTCTGGGCAATGTTGCTTCAGCAGTTTCCACAGTTGGTGAAGAAACCAAGGACGGGGAAATCATTGTCGAGCTTGGGGGTGGGCTTGTGAAGGTCCAGAGGCCCTGTGCCTCCCGGGACGATGTCACCGAAGTTGAGCTTGACCTAGGGTTGACCTATGATGGGATGATCAAGGAGCTGAGGGCTTTGGAGAGTTTGGCAGTTGGGGATATGTTGTGGCACGTTGATGCAAAGCAGCGGGTAATCAGCGCACGTTGGGTGGTTGCTGCTAAAACCGAAAGGATCGAGGGTCGCGAGACGCCCCTGGTCCGCTGCAGAATCGTCGCCCGTGACTATTCCACCGGACCGTCAGCCGCGCAGTTAGGCATTAGCTCTCCCACGGCATCCGCCGAGGCGCTGAAGCTGTTTCTTGCGGTTGTTGGGGCCCAGGGTTTTAACATTCTGGGGCTCGACGTGTCCACGGCTTTCCTCTTCGCTTACCTTAGGGGGGAGCAGGTTGTGGTGAGCATGCCTGAGGGTTGTCGGGGTCCCGCCGGAGAGAGATTGTTTCTCAAACTGAATAAAGCATTGTATGGCCTGCGCTCGGCAGCGCTACATTGGACGCGCCATCTCTCTCAGCTTCTGCACAAGCTCTTCAACATGAAGGCCTGTCCCACTGAGCCCTGTCTCTTCGTAGGGTCCTACAAGGGCCAAGCAATTTACATCTTGAGTTATGTTGACGATTTGCTTTTGGCTGGGCCAGACACAGCTGATCTTTACCAGATGGTGGAGGAACTACGCAAGGAGCTGAAGCTCAAGGTCACCGCGGACCTCGCCAAAGATGGTAAGATACATTTCCTAGGAAGGGAAGTTTTTCGGTCTGAGCAGGGTGGGGACCTTAAGTTTGGAATGGACCCAGGGTACATGAACGATATTCTGGAGGAGTACAAGCTTGAGAACGCCAAGGGTGTCCCAACGCCACCTTGCTTGAGGGATTTGCTTGACAGGTCTCTGGACGAGCCAGGGTTAAGGGTTCCTCTTTCTGCCGAAGCTGCTGCCCGCTACCGCCGTGCACTCGGCAAGCTAAGCTGGTTGAGCACCACTCGCGGGGACTTAGTCTACTATGTCTCTGTTTTGGCTCGGGGCCAGAGCTCGCCGCTGGAGGTGCATGAGCGCGCTATGCGCGCTGTCTTGCGGTACCTCAAGACTGTCGTCAACTACTTTCAGCTTTTTCCGCGCCAAAGTGTTGAGAAACTCCGTCTCCATGCCTATGTGGACGCCTCGTGGGGCAGCGAGCGCTCCGTCGATCGTCGGTCGATCTCGGGAGGGTGCCTCATGCTTGGAAAGGCCTGCATTAAGACGTGGGCGAAACTGCAGCAGTCCGTTGCTTTGTCTTCGGCCGAGAGCGAGCTCTATGCATTGGTTGAAGGGGCTAAGGAAGCCCTAGGGGCACGGTGTGCTGTTGAGCATATTCTGGGGTGTGACCCAGTTGTGCCTCTGCTTTACTGTGATAGTGAGGCCGCCGTTGCAATCAGCCAAGCTGAAGGTCTTCGCAAGCTACGCCACATCGATATCAGGTCTTGTTTTCTCCAACAAGAAGTTCAGTCCGGATCCCTCCGCGTGGTTTCTGTGCGTGGCACTGAGAATCCTGCGGATATCTTTACCAAGAACTTAGATTTAGCCTCCACGCTCAAGCACATGCATCATGTGGGTCTGCGCGCCGCCTTGCTTCCAGAGGGGGTAAAGGGGTTGGCAATGACAATTTTGCGGAATTGTGTTGCGAAGGGAGGGATTTCTTCGTTGATGGAACGGTTTAGACCTCAAAAGGGACAGAAGTGGCTGTTTGTGGAGTTTTGCGCGCCGCTTGAGTCAGGGTTTTCCAGGGTCTGTGCTAGGGAGTTTCCGAAGATTCATCTTTTGACTGTGACCGCCGCCGATGATGGAACGAAGAAAGAAACTCGAGAAGATCTCGTTGCCATTGTGGGGAAAGCAAGGGGTCGCGGCATGAGGGTTTTCTTCTGGAGCTCGACTCCATGCACTGGAGGATGCCCGTATCAGCGGATGAACCTCAAGAGGTACGGAGACACTTACCAGAAGCATCTTGACGGCCTTTGGGCTGTTCACCGGAAGCTGTGGATCGCTGTCCGAGAGATGTGTGACCTTTCTGATCATTGGGCTATCGAGTGGCCAATGAAATGCGCTTATTGGACCTGGAAGCAGACCCAGCACTACTTTAAGCTACAGAAGTACCAGATCCATGATTCAATTGTGGATGCGTGCTCCGTTGGCCTTCAGGGGTGCGATGGGCTCTTGGTTTCTAAGCGTTGGAGGGTTAGGGTTACACACGAGAGGGTCGCGACTCAGCTCTCTGCTTTGCGCTGTGACGGCTCTCACGAGCATTCTATGCGCTTTGTGCTTCGAGATACTCAGCACTACCCCGAACTTCTGTGTAGAAGGGTTTTGGAGAGCTTAGAGTGACTAAGTTCCTCTTCGCAGCCATTTCCACTCAAAATTTTCCTTTTAAGGGTTTGGTAGTCCCGCCGGAATGGACCACTACGGTCTCCAGGCTTTCAAGGATGCCATGGTTTCTCTTTCTTTCGTCGACTTGCAGAACGAAGCACCGCTTCTTGAGAGACTGCTTGTCTTGACTTTTGCCGCAGGGTTTGTGACAGGGTGCGTCTTCCTAGGGGTTGGTCGCTGTCTGTACGCCCGCTGTCTGGCAGAGCCAGAATGGCCAGTACTTTACTTGACTTCCAAAGGTGCTTGCTATCACGTGAAACGTGATTGTCCAAGCATTCGGCATACGACGCCGCTGACACGCAGGATCTGTCTTTTCTGCGCTCGGGAACCTTCGAGGCTTCAAGAGTCTACAAAGAAGGGTGACTGACCCGAACGCCCAGAGGGGGTGTAAACGTATATCCTCTGTTTGGGAGGATATGGTGGGCGTCCGGCTCATCTGTAGAAACCTGAACAGTTCTCGGCTAGTTTCCTGGCACTTGGAGTGTGAGGGACTCTTTTCGCTTTAAAGCCGTAGGTCCTGTAGGTTTTCCCTGTTTTCGGACGTTCTGAGGAGCTTTGGTAGTACCAGGTGCTTTTGGCCCATGGGAAGTTGTTTAGAGAGCTCCGAGCCATCTTTAGGTAGTTTGCACCTCGGTTTGCTGGAAGACTTTGTGCCGACTTGGCTCAAGACCGGAACTGCGTGTGGAGTGCAGCAAAACGAAGGTCTCTGTCCGAGTGTTGTGCTTGGTAAGGGGTTTTGCTGGGGCTTGTTGCAGTTTCGTTCTTTTTCGGCATCAGAGGCCATGTGGAACGATTGCATTTGCCTCTTTCGCAGATTTGGCTGGCTGGTCATTCAACGCCGTCTTTCAGATTGGATTCAGTGAAGGAAAGTTCCGAAGTTCAAGAGACAGTGAAGCTTGTCACCAAACTTTAAACTTGATCCGCGCAAACGCCACCATCCTGGGCTGTGTCAAGCAGACAGCAAGACACATTGCTACAACTGTATTGCGCCTTATTTCACTTCAAATGACACCCAAGATCAGCTCTACAACTCCAGTGAACACTAACTGACCAGTGCCTTCGATTTCTTACAAAGAGAAAGCAAGGCGGATGGCAGCTTGAATAATGATCGGTGGAAGTGCCGGGCATTCTGTGGAGGGCCGACCTCGCGAAGCCAGAATTGCTTGTGTTTTGCGGGCTTTAACTCTGGCATTTCTGAACAGAGCAGATCAAGCCATGCAGAGTGGTATCGAGAAGGTGGGCTGGAACAGATCATACAAGAGCGGCGGAATTTTCTAGAAGGTATCTCCACCAGATCTGAACAGGACTTCTTGAGCTGTGTAGAGTTATGGTATTGAAGAGGTGTGGCTGACGGTTTGGAATTTGTGCACGGTGCTCAACTCCAAAACTCCTCATGTACGACATGGTCTCGCCAGTTTTTTCTTTGCGCAGAGACCCATTTGCAACATTCTTTGCCTCTGCCTTTGCTTCTGATTGCATTTGCTGTTGCCTGCTAAACCAGTGGTTGCGTTCCCTCAAAAGACCGAACTACACTTATTTTCGCTGTTCTCGGAGATTGCACCTCTGCTTCAATTTCTTTTTGCTCTCTGAGTCAGTTCCATCGTCAAATCGGATCTTTTTTGCTTCATGGTTGCGTGTGTCTTTGCGCAGGATGGTTGCATCCGCTGTCACAAACCGACAAAAAAAAGATCGCTCGCAGCAGGCGCTCCAACCGACTTTGTTGCTCAGCAAATCCACATCTCTGCGCAACACAGACCCGTGCCGCTGCCGCCCCCGCAACATAGGTTTTTCGGTCTGCCTCAAATGGAACAACTGCTTTTGAATCAGGTTAGTGACCGCACTCGTTTTGTTTCGTTTCGTGTGTTTCTTGTTAGTGGACTTCTGAGAGCTGTGAAGCGCTACGGCCTTGCCTGTGCAAGTTTGGAGTTGAGAGTTCTCCCAGAAGGTACCTGTGCCTGAGAAAGCATCGACATTGACCTGTTTGGACCAGATCCTGTTTGTCCCATGAGTCCGCCTGCAGCTCCAAGGTGGAAGTGTTCTGGCTGCTGTGTCTGGAACGTGTTCGGCCACCAGTGCCGCCGACGTCCACTTTCGGTGCGGACCAACTGCAGCACACGCGGCTGGAAATGTGGGGTCGAACAAGCTTAGCAATTTTGGCTTCGCTTGAGTGGCCCCTCTCTGTTCTTTCATGTCTATCACTTCCACAGGCAAGGTGTCTGTTGGAAATTCTTGTTCGATTTTTCCACACTGGATGCCTGCCTGTGGGCGAGTCGCCTTGATGTAGCAGTGTGGAACGCACGGGCTTGGGCTTGGGCCCCAAAATGAGGAATTCGCGACCCCAAAATAGAGGCCGCCAAGCGGCTCCGATTTTGGGGTCCTCTGGTTGCCAGTCAAAATATGTTGAAGGAGGTTGGCTGCATTTCGCGGCTCCTTTTCTGGGGCCGCGAGACGGCCCCAGTTTGGGGGTCGCAAGTTTGATTCCTGCACCCACAGCGGCTGAATCTCGTCAGCTGCGCATGTCATTGATTGTATTGACTTTGGGGAGCGTCTGGTGGAGGACCGTTTGGAAGGTCGGAACTTGTCCAAAGCAGCTGTGTTGCTCGCCCTTAATAGTGCTGCAGCCAGCGGAATGCAACTGTGGAGGGCCGACCTCGCGAAGCCAGAATTGCTTGTGTTTTGCGGGCCTTAAAATGGGGTCGCCCGACAGCCCCATAACTGTGCAGCTTTGAGATCGTACAAAGACAGAGAATTTTTGCCAGAGGTGACTCTAGCATTTCTGAACAGAGCAGATCAAGCCATGCAGAGTTATGGTATCGAGAAGGTGGGCCGGAACAGATCATACAAGAGCGGCGGAATTTTCTGGAAGGTATCTCCACCAGATCTGAACAGGACTTCTTGAGCTGTGTAGAGTTATGGTATCGAGAGGTGTGGCTGACGGTTCGGAATTTGTGCACGGTGCTTAACTCCAAAACCCCTCATGCACGACATGGGCTCACCTGGCTCTCGCCAGATTTTTTTTGCTCTTTTAGCAGAGACCCATTTGCAACATTCTTTGCCTCTGCCTTGCTTCTGATTGCATTTGCTGTTGCTAGACCAGTGGTTGCGTTCCCTCAAAAGACCGAACTGCACTTTTCGCTGTTCTCGGAGATTGCACCTCTGCTTCAATTTCTTTTTGCTCTCTGAGTCAGTTCCATCGTCAAATCGGGTCTTTTTTGCTTCATGGTTGCGTGTGTCTTTGCGCAGGATGGTTGCATCCGCTGTCACAAACCGACAAAAAAAAGATCGCTCGCAGCAGGCGCTCCAACCGACTTTGTTGCTCAGCAAATCCACATCTCTGCGCAACACAGACCCGTGCCGCTGCCGCCCCCGCAACACAGGTTTTTCGGTCTGCCTCAAATGGAAGAACTGCTTTTGAATCAGGTTAGTGACCGCACTCGTTTTGTCTCGTTTCGTTTTGCTTCGAATGTTTTTAGCTCAAGAAAAAGATCGAGTGCTGCGCACTCTGTTTTTCTTGTTAGTGGACTTCTGAGAGCTGTGAAGCGCCACGGCCTCGCCTGTGCAAGGTTGGAGTTGAGAGTTCTCCCAGAAGGTACCTGTGCCTGAGAAAGCATCGACATTGACCTGTTTGGACCAGATCCTGTTTGTCCCATGAGTCCGCCTGCAGCTCAAAGGTGGAAGTGTTCTGGCTGCTGTGTCTGGAACGTGTTCGGCCACCAGTGCCGCCGACGTCCACTTTCGGTGCGGACCAACTGCAGCACACGCGGCTCCAAATGTGGGGTCGAACAAGCTTAGCAATTTTGGCTTCGCTTGAGTGGCCCCTCTCTGTTCTTCTTATCCGCGCATGGTGTTGCTGGACCGTGTAGAGATGCTGCTCATGCGGCCATTGCGGAACTTGTTGCAGGTCTGAGCCGGAGCTACTGAACCACTTCTCAAAGCGTGTATGTTCTAGCAACGTTTTGCGGATTTCAAAACATTGAAAAAGATTTCTTATCTTCTGATTTTGCTTAGCTTCTTCCAAAAACCGAGTGCGGCCGTTCACGCCAAAAAAGCAGTGTGATCTGTCAAGGAAGCAACATCGTCAATATTGCGATGGTTTGAGTTTCAGACTTAACGTGATGGATCTGAATGAACGGAGATTTCCACTTGCAGAGCTCCGTGGAATTGCCTAGCAAGACTCGAACGGCGGCTGGAGTTTCGTGTTTTGGGCTTCTGCCTGACAGTCAGTGCTGACTGAGTCCACACACCGCAGATATGAGCATTTTCGCTTGTGTTTCATCTTGTTTGAAAGTGTGTTTGTGTTGTCCTGCTGTGCATGCGATGACTTGCATTCTTGAAGGTTTTCCATGCATGATTTTCGTCCCGGAGCGGAGCGTAGGGATAAATCTTTATTTCCTTTGAACAATCAACGGTTTTTCTCTGAAAACCGAGTGCACCAGTTTTCCAACTTTGTTTCCTTTGAGTCTTGCGAATACCTTGTCGTATCCGCATTTCTTCTCAAGGGAAGGGTGGGAGGGAAGTCCATTTCCTTCGGCATGAAGTGAATCAACTTTGTGCTGGGGGGGTGGCGTAGTGCGTGCCGGTGGGTAGTTCTTAGGGGAGGGAAAACCCGTCCTGTGACGGGTGCCATGGATCAGCCTGGCTCTCTTGAGGACTTAGAAACTGCCGGTAGTGCCTTCAGGCTTCTGTCAGAGGCCCCAGACGCGAGTGTGTGTTCTGTCGACGCAGAGCAAACTTTGCAAGATGATCTTGTCCCCTGGAACCCGAATCCTGATTTCTCAAGCGACAGGGAGTGCATCAGCTCACATCGGGAGCCATCCGAGCTTGCAGTAGAGTCAGAGCTTGCTGATGCCTTCTTTGAAGGTGGTATTGGCTTGAGTTCTGAATCGGTGCCCGTGCTTCCTGCGGTACTCAGTGGCATCGAGCATAACCCGCAAGGTTATAGGAACCTCTTGCGCTCGTCGCACCTTGGCCTTCGTGATGAGCTTCCGAAGTTTCCTTGGGATGAAGGATTTTGGAGCGACTTCTTCAAGCCTGTTGTGACGACTGACGACCTCTTGTCTTTTCCCAGGTTTGATAGGTTAAGCCCTCCGGTGGAGTTCCTGCAAGAGGCTTTAGAGGCGGATGAGCTGCCTGGGCCTAAACGCGCTCGCAAAGCTGTTACAGTCACCTTCGAGCGAGTTGTGTTAAATCGTGCCGTGATCTCCTGGAGAGATCAGCGAGAAGCCGACTTGAGCAGAGCGCTTATCAAGTGGTGTAGAGTTTTTGCAAGCTGGGACAGTGAATCTTCCCCTGTCACCCGTCAGCTTCAGGAAGCCGCCTCGCCTGAGGCCTGTCATGACCTCCTGGGAGATTATTTGGCCCGCAAAGCTCCCAGTACATGTCTCAAGCGTGCAAATAGCATGTTGATGTTGGGCAAGTCTGTAGCTTCCGAAGGCTTGACAATGCCCATGCAGGAGCCTTCTCTTTACTCGATTTTGAGAGATTGCAAAACCGGTGGTGCATCCTTGTCAGCTTTGCGAGGCATCATGGAGGCGATCACTTTCGTGCACTTTACATTTGACATTTCGACTTTGCATGCCAGTGTCAAGAGTGAAGTCGGAGGCGTGCACTTCCCATGCGGGAGGTGAAGTCATGAGTGTCAAATCGGACGGAACAGAACCTCCGAGTCCCGATTTTTCTGAGGGTGTTGGCGACCTGAGCCTCATGCCTGATCGAGCGCCGCAGGGATCTTTTGAGATAGTTCCGGAAGACATCTCCGAAGTCAATCCCGATGACGGTGTCTCCTCTGACGGAGACACGTCGTCGGAAGGCTCATCATCCGAGTCGTCTGATTCTTCTGAGGGAGAAAATCCGGGGCCCAGGCTGATGCCCCCGCCTTCGCCTCCTGAAGGTACCTTCTTCATGCAGCATCGCAAGCTCAAAACTCTGCATTTGTTGTTGACCGGGCACCGCAGCTTCACGCTGTGCGGAAGACCGTTGCAAACTGGCGACAGCCCCTTCATCGAGCCTGGCCGGCTGAGGTACGATACCCCAGTGTGCAAGCAGTGCAAGAGATCCCTAGCTAACCCTGGGCGCGACTGAGTTTTGCTGAGGGAGTGGAAAGAGAGAGTGTGTGCGTGTCATGGTAGAGGGTTTCATGTCGAGTCGTGAGCCAAAATCATCAGGACAGGCAGCTGCCCCTCGATGTGCCGCAACTCGTCCCTTCTGCTCGCTTCTTCCCTCTCTCTCTTCTCCCTCTCTCTCTGTTCTTGATCCTTCTCTCTCAACATGTGAGTTTGCTTGATGGATCACACGCTGAGAGTTGGGTGCAGCAGCTTTGTCTCGATTCATTAGGACGGACAGGCCCATAGTGCTGTGAGTTGCCATGACCCTCGTTGACAGCGAGGCTGCTTTTGCAGCTAGGTGTAAGGAGATATGTGGCGACGATTCTCTTCACACATTGCTGCAAGCCTCGGGGGTGCAAACTCACTCAGCCTTGGCCTTCAGTTGTGGAACCCCGAAGGCCCAACCCACGGAAGCAGAATTTAAGGCTTTTGCTGATTCCGTTGTCGGGAGCCCAGCGTCCATAGGCCGCGTGAGCCAGCTCAAAAGACTTCATTTCGAATCCTCGACTTTGGTCATTGCCCAGTTGCGCGCACTCGTAGAAGGGGATTCAACAGATGCTGGAAAAAGACTTCCGGCAGCGGAGAAATCCGCCCGACTTGCGGATGCCAAGAGGCGTTTGAAAGGCCTTGTCATCGAGGATGAGATGGAGCCTAGTCATGCCCTCATTGATGCAGTTTCCCACATGGGCGAGTCGAATGCGGTGGTTTGGATCCCACCGTCGAAGTGCACTAAGAGGGATGCCGAACTCAAGCTAGGGCTTCGCGACAAGCAAAAGTACTTGACTGTTCAGGAGCAATCAGTCACCTTGGCCCCGGCTCCAGATAAAATCGTCGCTGAGCATGGGACTCCCTTGGAGGTCCAATGGTGTCTCCAGCGCCGAGGCTTGGCTTTCTTCATGTGCGGCTTCATGGAGTGGGAGACTCACGAGAAGTGGGTCGCGTCTCTGCTTAGATGTTTGTCATCGGATGTTCCTCCGGGGTACGCACCCATTTCGATGCAGCAAATTTTGCGAGCAGATTCCGAAATCTTCTTGCTTTTAGCCCGTGAGGTCAAGCGTGTCAAACCTGACAGCAGTGGTGTGATGGAGATGGATGTTCTTATGAATCGGTTCCGTCATGACCCTCGGGTCACCACCTATCTCCAGCCACTTCAGCGTGGATCAGCCTCTCAGGGAGTCGCTTCGCCGAGTCTCGCAGGTGAGGTCGGATCATCCTTTCCTGATCTGAGGCCCAGCAAACGCCAAAAGAAGAGAGATGCTAAGCTCAAGGCCCCCATCAAAACTGCAAATCTGCCTGAGGAGTTGAAGTCATGCCCGTACCATGCTGATTCTTCAGGCAACCGGTTCTGTTGGCAGTTCAATCTCGGTAAGTGCAATGCCGAGTGCAAGGGCAGTCCGCCTGCTTGCAGCCGTGGTGTTCACGGTTGCATGACGTGCAGGCGCTTAGGCCATGGGCATTCTGCTTGCTGGTTTGCCCAAGCAGGCAAAGGCAAAGGCAAGAAAGGCAAGGGAAAGGGCGACAAGAGTGATTCGTCTTCCCCTAAGGAGTGACTAGCTCCTATCAGTGTTGCACCCTCTTCTGAGGGGCCCAGGCTGCGATCTCGCAGCCCTAATCCTGCATGTGAATTCCGTGTGTCAGGGCAGCACCCCAAGCCTGTCGGCCAAGATGAGGCCGAAAGTGTCACCAAACCTTTCATAAATGTTCACGATGATTCCGAACGTGACTCTGTGCTTTCTCCTCCTGAAGCCGATGTCAACGCGGCATGTTCCGCGTTCAATTTCAGCTTCGCTGCGTTCATGGGGAGCACATCCAGTGTTCCAGGTGATCCTTGTGAGTCACTTGCTTCAAAAATTCTTGAGCATGGCAACTGCTCATCTGAGCAACTGCTTGAACTCTCGAACATGCTACCAAGCGAGACTCCAACTCGAAGTGATGGAGCCGCCCCGTCAGGACGTGCCTTCACGACGGGAGCATACTACCACTGTGGCACTGTAGGTGTCAGGCATAATGCGCGAGCTTACCCTCTGGCCTCGCGTCTCCTTGCCACTCTCGCCGCCAGTGTATTCTCGAACTTTCATTTCACAAGTGTCGGCCTTTTCAAAGATGTAAAAACTCGCAGGCACCGTGACCTCAGGAATCTTCCTGGGTCCTTGAATGGCGTTGCACCTCTTCGCCCATTCTGCGGTGGTGCAGTGAGGCTGCATCACCCTAGTGGTCCTGAGGACTTGCTGGTCTCAGCAGGGCCCGTCACGTTTGATGCGACGGTAGAGCATGAAACTTTAGACTGGACCAACGGTCCCCGTCTTGTACTTGTGGCTTTCAGTGTGTATGGAATTTCCAAAATTCCAGTTTCAGATGAGAGCTGTTTGAGGTCCCTGGGTTTTGCGCTCCCAGGTGTTACCGATGCACCTGCCTCGGTTCCTGCACTCAGCCATACGACCACAGCTGCTTCTGATACTGTCTCTGGAGTCATTATAGATGTATTCGCTGGCGATGCCGCCTTTTGCAAAGCCGCGCACAAAGCCGGCTTTAGAGCCCTAGCCTTCGACCTTAAGCCTCAGCGTGCCCAATTCCCAATTCAACCTCTCGACATAACGCAGGCCGATGAGCTTGCGGTGCTCCTGGAGGTGATTTCCGAGCACGCAGGTGCTACGTCATTGGTGCAGTTCACTGTCCCGTGCTTGAGTACCTTCTTCACGTCAAAGACTGGATCATGGAGTTTCGCCGAGTTGCTGGTGGATGCTGTCTTTCAGCTTTGCTCGCATTGCAGGGCAGTGGGAGTTCCTTTTGCGATTCTGCACCCTGCTACGTCGCGCTTCTGGCACATGCCGTCTTGCCAACACTTCTTCCAAACTGCAGACGGTGAATGGACTACATTTGACCAATGCATGCATGGAGGGGCCCAGGATCGCCGCGCTTTCTGGTGGGCCTCAACTGCTTTGTTGCGCCCTTTACAGGCAACCTGCTCCAAGGACCACAAGCATTATAGTCAAGCTGCTTCGGCCCCGCAGTGGCCTCATTTGCTTTGGGATCGTGCTGTAGAGTTACTGTGCCAGCACTCAGGCTTCACGCCAACTACATCATCTTTGTTTGGTCCTCCGGGTCGTGACCTACGGCCTGCTATGGGCAAACAATCTCGTAAAGCCCGGCCATTGGTCAGCGAATTCTGCAAATATGATGCTTGGGCAGTGCCTCTTCGTGCCGAGCAACCTGTGCTCCAGCTCCTGAGATGCTACCCTAAAGGAGCCCGCGCAGTAAGACGCAAACTTGTTGATCCGGGGTTGGTTCGGGTTTGCGTTTTACCTTCTGTTGACTTGTGCAAGGTCGATGATGTCTTGTCGAGCCCCTGGACATGGTCCACTAAGCATTGCAAGCACGATGCGCACACACCAACAAAGGATTTCTCTGATGTCTGCGGCTTATTGCCTCCGACTGAGCATTCTCCAGTGCTTGAAGTTGTATGGATTGGCATTCCCCGTGAACCGGATGACTTTTTACGTCGAGCTGTGGCAGCCGGTCACCCAAAATCCCTTCTTGATGTCGAAGCCGATCCGCACATGACCTTGCTGATAGACAACCTTCTGAACAGTAATGTCAAACAGCCAGACAAAGGTTTGCATGAAGTTCAGCGTTGGACCGAGCTACGGTCGGACCTCTCCGAATCCCAGGATGTGTGCAAAAAGGAGTGGCCCATCCATGTGGCGCAGGTTCTGGATGCAAAGCCAACTCTGTTGATGGACGAATTGCTCACCCAGCACGACTTTCCAGATCGCCACCTTGTGAAGCACATGACGCAGGGGTTTAGGCTTACGGGCTGGGTTTGTAGATCGGGTCTTTTTCCCTTTGACCCTAAGCCTCCCGCCTCCACCTTAAAAAGTCAGCTCTCCATGGCCAAGTCCAGAAACACCGCCACCTTGACGAAGCTCTCCAAACAGGCTCCTGATGAGGTGTCTCGTCGTGCCTGGGCTGAAACGCTTGAAGAAGTTGACAAAGGTTGGATTGAGGAAGACGAAAACCCAGATCTTTCTACGGTCCTTGTTGCCAAGCGGTTTGGGCTTTTACAAGGTCCAAAGGTCAGAGTCATAGACGACTGCCGTGCTTGTGCTTACAACTTGTTAGCAGGCATCCCTGAGAAATACAGATTACAGAGCGTCGAATACATCGCTGCCTTCCTCTTGCGAGCCATGCTTGACCCTCGCAGCAAAGGCGTTAGCATCTCAGGGAAGACACTTGATCTGACTGCGGCGTACAAACAGTACGCCACACATCCCTTCGATCGTGACCTTTTAAGGATTGGCGTTAAAGACACTGCAAGCGGACGCGTTCGCACTTTCAAAGTGAATTCCTTGCCTTTCGGAGCGACGGGTAGTGTGTCAAGCTTTCTCCGATGTGCAGCTGCGATCTGGTTCTTGGGATCCCACGCATTGGGAATCCCATGGACCAACTATTTTGACGATTTCCCGATCTTCTCCAAAGATTCCGACTGCGACCTAGTGGAAGAAGTAGCCACCAGTTTTCTCGACCTTCTGCACTTGTACTTTGCACGCGCTGGCAAGAAAGCCACTGTGTTTGCAAAGGCTTTCAAAGCGCTCGGCCTTATCATCGATTTGAGCCATTTCGGCGAAGGATATGTGACCATCGGTCATACTCAAGAACGTGGGGATGAGCTGCGTGCGACAATCACCCGCATTCTTGAGTCCAACCGCCTTTCGCACGCTGAAGCCGAAAGCTTGCGAGGCAGGCTCCACTGGTACACTTCCTTTCTTTTTGGACGCAGATCTTCTCAAGCTTTGAACGTCCTGAGCGACTGGGTAAATCGAAGTGCATCAAAAGGCACTCTGCCTACGGAACTCCGAGAGTCCCTCATGTTCCTCAGGGACGTAGCTCTCCATTCTGAGCCGCTGAAAATTTCGAGGAGTTTGCAGCGAACTTTCTTGATTTTTACTGACGGCAGCCTGGAGGGAAACTTTGCTTGTGTGGGAGGCATTCTGCACGATAGTCAAGGCGTGCCCCTAGCCTTTTTCTCGGTCAAGCTGAACCAAGCCTCTACTGAGAGACTCCACCATCACTCTTCGCATCCCATATATGAGATTGAGTTGCTAGCTGTGTGGACAGCACTCACCCTTTGGGAGAGGCATATCCATGACAGCTACTCTGTCTTTTACTTAGACAACGAAGCAGCTCGCGGAGCTTTGACGTCAGCCAGATCTTCTACTTTGACAGGTACGAAAATCGTCGAGTCTTTCCTGAGACTGGAAGATCGATCGTTATGCAGGCCGTGGTTTGGTCGTGTGCCAACCCACTCAAATTGCGCAGACGATCCGAGTCGTGACTCCTTCCAACATCTCATAAGGCAAGGGGTCCGCAGAGACTCTCTGCTTTGCGATTGGCCCTTTTGAGCTGCTGCTCTCTGGGGCTCCTTGGGGGCAGCTCGTTATGCCAAACGGCATCCAGCATGGTTGCTCTCGAACGACGTTACCCCTTTGCCCTTTTTGAGTAAAACGAAGAGTCCGACTCGGTTAGCGCAAGTTTACGGGCTCCGCCCTTTACGCTCGGGTGTTCCCCGCCTTAGTGCACGTTTGAGGAAAGAAATAAGATTTTCGTCCCGGAGCGGAGCGTAGGGATAAATCTTTATTTCCTTTGAACAATCAACGGTTTTTCTCTGAAAACCGAGTGCACCAGTTTTCCAACTTTGTTTCCTTTGAGTCTTGCGAATACCTTGTCGTATCCGCATTTCTTCTCAAGGGAAGGGTGGGAGGGAAGTCCATTTCCTTCGGCATGAAGTGAATCAACTTTGTCCCGCCCGCCCTCACCTTTTTATTCAACCATTGCTGAGCCACTCCCTTGGCCCTCCTTGGGGGCAGCTCGTTATGCCAAACGGCATCCAGCATGGTTGCTCTCGAACGACGTTACCCCTTTGCCCTTTTTGAGTAAAACGAAGAGTCCGACTCGGTTAGCGCAAGTTTACGGGCTCCGCCCTTTACGCTCGGGTGTTCCCCGCCTTAGTGCACGTTTGAGGAAAGAAATAAATTTTTCTTATTTTTCGCTTTCTTCTTTTTGCATGATGCAGAAGGCCGGAAGGGTAGAGCGGCGATTCCGGCCAACGAAGACTCGCCACTCAACACGTGCAAACGTACCTGCTCTACAAGATCCTCCTGATGCTCTGAGGCCAGGCGCGGCAGGTGGAGGTTAAGAGGTCCTCTCTTTTTTGTCTGATTTGCAACATGTACGTCACCTACAGAGGACAGGCGGGTCAGTGGAAGCCTTTCCAGTTGTGTTCGACAAGAGCTCCCTCATGAGGGCCTTGTCGCTTTTTCGGCGAAGCCGGCCCACCGGGGTGCTTGTGTTAGCAGGATCGGAGTCACATCCCGTTTCACAACATGTTCAAGGGGAAATCACTGTGCGGAGATCAGCCTTTTGGAAATCACAGTGGAGATCATAGTGGAGATCATAGTGGAGATCACTTGTACAAAGCTGCCATGGATCGTGAACGATGTTTCCTTTCTGTCGTCTTGCCTGTAGGCAGTCCACGTAATTCCGAGGCTCTAGTGTCCCCATGTTGAGGTTTCCCTATCAGTCGAACCTTGATTTGTGGACGTTATACAGATGAAGATCTATTCCACCACAAGAACAGACAGTGGTGGAACGGTCTGTGGACCAGCGTTATTATTTATTGAAGCGTCCAACTCAGTCGCGGAGGCAAGGCCCAGTAAGTTGATTCCACACCGACGGTACAGCGTTCATGCTCAACGGGGGTCCGCTCCAGGTTGAAGCGCTGTAGGCAAGGCCCAGTGCGTCGATTCCACAACGACGCCGAGACTATCTCAGACGCCAGTTTGGTGGTGCAAGTGATGTGCAATGGACGTGCAAGTGATGTGCAAGGGAGGTGCAAGTGACGTGCAAGTGACGTGCAGCTTATACGGCCGAGGCTTAGTGTCCCCAGGTTGATGTTTCCTTTCTGTTGTCTTGCCTGTAGGCAGTCCACGTAATTCCGAGGCTCTAGTGTCCCCATGTTGAGGTTTCCCTATCAGTCGAACCTTGAACGCTGGTCGCTGGTATTATTTGAGGCCTTAGTGCAGTCTTCCTTTTCGCCTGATTCTTTTTCTTTCGTTCATTGTTTTCTTGCGTCCATCTGTAGTTGTTTCACTTTCTCCGTCACTTCATCGGGCCTGTCTCTTCAACGTCTCCCTGTTCGCTGTCATCTATTCACCTGACGGATATTATTTGAGGCCTTAGTGCACGGATTGGGAAGATCATATTTGAGACCAGTCAGGGACGCTGGTCGCTGGTAGTATTATTTGAGGCCTTGGTGCACGGACGGCGACAGATGCGAAGATCATATTTGAGACCAGTCAGGAACGCTGGTCGCTGATATTATTTGAGGCCTTAGTGCACGGACGGCGACAGATGCGAAGATCATGTTTGGGACCAGTCAGGAACGCTGGTCGCTGGTGTTATTTGAGGCCTTAGTGCAGTCTTCATTTTCGCCGGGTTCTTCTTCTTTCGTTCATTGTTTTCTTGCGTCCATCTGTAGTTGTTTCACTTTCTCCGTCACCTCATCGGGCCTGTCTCTTCAACGTCTCCCTGTTCGCTGTCATCTTTTCACCTGACGGACGGCGACAGATGCGAAGATCAAATTTGAGACCAGTCAGGGACGCTGGTCGCTGGTATTATTTGAGGCCTTGGTGCACGGACGGCGACTGATGCGAAGAACATGTTTGAATGCTGGTCGCTGGTATTATTATTAGTTGAGGCCTTCGTGCAGTTTTCATTTTCGCCTGGTTCTTCTTCTTTCGGTCATTGTCTTCTTGCGTCCATCTGTAGTTGTTTCACTTTCTCCGTCACCTCATCGGGCCTGTCTCTGCAACGTCTCCCTGTTCGCTGTCATCTATTCACGTGACGGACGGCGACAGATGCGAAGATCATATTTGAGACCAGTCGACTGTTGCCATACCACATCCCAACGACCGCGCTTGTTGCCAGACAGAGTGCTGTCATGTGCATGCATGAAGTTGCAAGAGTGCTTTTTATGGCAGATGTTGGTCCAAGCTAGAGTGTATGATTCACGCTCTATTGCAGGCTTGAACCTGGCTCGTTGGGTTAAGAAGACTGAATGGTCGGTTCGAAAGCAGATTGACGGATGCCCGACACACATGGTACCGCTCCATTCATTGCTTTATCAAGGTTGGTTGGAATTCATATTGGATTCGTCATATTGCTGAAGAACAGCTGAGCCGAAAAGTAATCTTGTGCAGGCCTTCCAGAAAGGCAAACCATCGGGGAGCCAGGCAGAACCGTTGAGTATTGATCTCAATGTGTGTCGCACTGTTCAGCCATTGCAAAGTAAAGGTGTGAGCGGGACTTGACACGTCAATGCGACAAGGGAATAAATGCACTTTGACATGCGATCTTAGGAACGTCTTGTGAGTGCTATGATCATAGATTGCTGCAGGAAGTGACGATTCAAGACTGCACTTTTTGCCCCCTTGGGGGCCTGTTTGTGTTATCCTGCTGTACACGCGATGACTTGCATTCTTGAAGGTTTTTCATGCATATTTTTCTTATTTTCGCTTTCTCCTTTTTGCATGATGCAGGGGGCCGGGAGGGTAGAGCGGCGATCCCGGCCAACGAAGACTCGCCACTCAACCCGTGCAAACGTACCTGCTCTACGGGCTCCTCCTGATGCTCTTGGGCCCGGCGCGGCAGCTGGGGGTCAAGAGGATGCCCATTAAGTGGATTTCTTTTACCTGACTTGCAACATGTACGTCACCTACAGAGGACAGGCGGGTCAGTGGAAGCCTTTCCAGTTGTGTTCGACAAGAGCTCCCTCATGAGGGCCTTGTCGCTTTTCGGCGAAGTTGCCGGCCCACCGGGGTGCTTGTGTTAGCAGGATCGGAGATCACATCCCGTTTCACAACATGTTCAAGGGGAAATCACTGTGCGGAGATCAGCCTTTTGGAAATCACAGTGGAGATCATAGTGGAGATCATAGTGGAGATCACTTGTACAAAGCTGCCATGGATCGTGAACGATGTTTCCTTTCTGTCGTCTTGCCTGTAGGCAGTCCACGTAATTCCGAGGCTCTAGTGTCCCCATGTTGAGGTTTCCCTATCAGTCGAACCTTGATTTGTGGACGTTATACAGATGAAGATCTATTCCACCACAAGAACAGACAGTGGTGGAACGGTCTGTGGACCAGCGTTATTATTTATTGAAGCGTCCAAATCAGTCGCGGAGGCAAGGCCCAGTGAGTTGATTCCACACCGACGGTGCAGCGATCTAGTCCGCTACGGCATCCAGGCAATTCTAAAAACAACTGTGGTCGAAGTTTGCAGTTCTGTACGTGCAAGTGATGTGCAATGGACGTGCAAGTGATGTGCAAGGGAGGTGCAAGTGACGTGCAAGTGACGTGCAGCTTATACGGCCGAGGCTTAGTGTCCCCAGGTTGATGTTTCCTTTCTGTTGTCTTGCCTGTAGGCAGTCCACGTAATTCCGAGGCTCTAGTGTCCCCATGTTGAGGTTTCCCTATCAGTCGAACCTTGAACGCTGGTCGCTGGTATTATTTGAGGCCTTAGTGCAGTCTTCATTTTCGCCTGATTCTTCTTCTTTCGTTCATTGTTTTCTTGCGTCCATCTGTAGTTGTTTCACTTTCTCCGTCACCTCATCGGGCCTGTCTCTTCAACGTCTCCCTGTTCGCTGTCATCTATTCACGTGACGGATATTATTTGAGGCCTTAGTGCACGGACGGCGACAGATGCGAAGATCATGTTTGGGAAGATCATATTTGAGACCAGTCAGGGACGCTGGTCGCTGGTAGTATTATTTGAGGCCTTGGTGCACGGACGGCGACAGATGCGAAGATCATATTTGAGACCAGTCAGGAACGCTGGTCGCTGATATTATTTGAGGCCTTAGTGCACGGACGGCGACAGATGCGAAGATCATGTTTGGGACCAGTCAGGAACGCTGGTCGCTGGTGTTATTTGAGGCCTTAGTGCAGTCTTCATTTTCGCCGGGTTCTTCTTCTTTCGTTCATTGTTTTCTTGCGTCCATCTGTAGTTGTTTCGCTTTCTCCGTCACCTCATCGGGCCTGTCTCTTCAACGTCTCCCTGTTCGCTGTCATCTTTTCACCTGACGGACGGCGACAGATGCGAAGATCATATTTGAGACCAGTCAGGGACGCTGGTCGCTGGTATTATTTGAGGCCTTGGTGCACGGACGGCGACTGATGCGAAGAACATGTTTGAATGCTGGTCGCTGGTATTATTATTAGTTGAGGCCTTCGTGCAGTTTTCATTTTCGCCTGGTTCTTCTTCTTTCGGTCATTGTCTTCTTGCGTCCATCTGTAGTTGTTTCACTTTCTCCGTCACCTCATCGGGCCTGTCTCTGCAACGTCTCCCTGTTCGCTGTCATCTATTCACGTGACGGACGGCGACAGATGCGAAGATCATATTTGAGACCAGTCGACTGTTGCCATACCACATCCCAACGACCGCGCTTGTTGCCGGACAGAGTGCTGTCATGTGCATGCATGAAGTTGCAAGAGTGCTTTTTATGGCAGATGTTGGTCCAAGCCAGCTAGAGTGTATGATTCACGCTCTATTGCAGGCTTGAACCTGGCTCGTTGGGTTAAGAAGACTGAATGGTCGGTTCGAAAGCAGATTGACGGATGCCCGACACACATGGTACCGCTCCATTCATTGCTTTATCAAGGTTGGAATTCATATTGGATTCGTCATATTGCTGAAGAACGGCTGAGCCGAAAAGTAATCTTATGCAGGCCTTCCAGAAAGGCAAACCATCGGGGAGCCAGGCAGAACCGTTGAGTATTGATCTCAATGTGTGTCGCATTGTTCAGCCATTGTAAAATAAAGGTGTGAGCGGGACTTGACACGTCAATGCGACAAGGGAATAAATGCAGCGCTTTGACATGCGATCTTAGGAACGTCTTGTGAGTGCTATGATCATAGATTGCTGCAGGAAGTGACGATTCAAGACTGCACTTTTTGCCCCCTTGGGGGCCTGTTTGTGTTATCCTGCTGTACATGCGATGACTTGCATTCTTGAAGGTTTTTCATGCATATTTTTCTTATTTTCGCTTTCTCCTTTTTGCATGATGCAGGGGGCCGGGAGGGTAGAGCGGCGATCCCGGCCAACGAAGACTCGCCACTCAACCCGTGCAAACGTACCTGCTCTACGGGCTCCTCCTGATGCTCTTGGGCCCGGCGCGGCAGCTGGGGGTCAAGAGGATGCCCATTAAGTGGATTTCTTTTACCTGACTTGCAACATGTACGTCACCTACAGAGGACAGGCGGGTCAGTGGAAGCCTTTCCAGTTGTGTCTTTTTTGCTTGTATTTGCGTTACGCTGCTGACGCCAAGGAAGCCCGCTGAAAACAAGGCCATTACAATAATTTCTTCAGGAAGTTGATGTAAGAGGACCCAATGCTTCCTGGAGAGCTTCTTGCAATAGCAGACCCTTCAGTGGGATTTCCGCACTTGTTGCAAAAAAACGTCGTAAAGAGTTCTGCAAAAAAAAGTGCAAAAAGGAGCCTTTTGGCTTGTGTAGAGACTACTATAGGCGAGCTGGTGGCTGTCCATGTCGCAGCCATTGCGCTCAATGCGGGGCCAGAATGTGGACAGCATGCTTCATGCTGGGCAAGAGGCACGTCAAGATGCCATATGTGGATCATTGGGCAACTTATTGCTGGTTCGTGATTGGCATTTGTTGCTACACTTCTCTTGATGGGCCATTGCACATCATTTGCGGGGCCGTGGTAGGCCCAGTGCGCTTCTCCAATTTTTCGGAAAGCGGAACCTTCTAAGAGGGTGTTAGTGACTGGATTCACGCGGCCATTGCGCAACTTGTTGCGGGGCCTGAACCAGATTACTTTTTTTGCGCTGAACGACTCCTGCTGGCTTAGCCTGCACGTCGCAGCCTTTGTTTCACAGCATTCATTTCTTGTACAGTTTCGTGGGTTTTCTTGAGGTATCTTTGCTTCTTGTTAGGACCGAGTGCGGCAGCCGCCGTCGACGAGGCCTGATCAAGCCAAAAACTGATTTCCTCAATAGCTGCAAACAAAATATCCTTGGAAATGGAGTTTCCCCCATAGCTTGCGGCTATTCAAACAAAAACAAAGCTTGGCCGCGCTTTCTGAAAAAAATACGTTTGGCCGCACCGCACTTTCCAAAAAAAATTTGCCACCTTGAATTTCAAGATTGCAGGTTCATGCCAGCATTTCTTGCTTTCATGACATTGAAGTGCTCAGCACAAGAAGAGTGGCGCCAGCGGCGGTTCCGAGATGATAATCCGGGTGGAAATGGCAGTGACCCCCGGGCGAGGTCCTCGTTTGCAAGCTGAGGGCAGCCGGTACATGGGGCGGTCAAACAAAGATGCACGACATCACCAAAACAGCATGCACACGTTCAGCTCGAGGAGGGACGTGATGCTCAGACCATGTTGCCATGTGGTCTGGGCCGCCTTAATGCCTCATGTTGCTAATCGGCTGAGCACTAACCATGGCCAACGTTCGAGCGCATCGACCTTTCAGCGCTTCAGCTTCAAGACTTTTTGCTTTCTTACCGCGGCCTTGCGCCCATCGTGTCGCCAGGATGCAGGAAGTGTGAACATTGTCCAAACGGCCTTGGTTCAATTGAGTTCAGGATTTACATGTGGTCTCGAGCCCTTATCAGGAACATTGAGCTTGAAGGACTTCAAGGCAACCATGATGTTTGTGAGCGTTTGGTCCACTTCCAAGTTCAGTTTGTCGTCTGTATTGGTCGGGCTAATTTAAAGCAGCGTTGTCTGAACTTCTTGGGCGCGTGCCCGGCGCAATTTTTGAATCAGTAGCCTTAAACGATGGAGATCCGGCAGCCTTGAAATTAGGCATCACAGGACGGGAGTGGGACTTCCATGTTGATGAAGCTGAAACTGAGTAGCACCACTATGACGCTGATTCTGATGCAGATGGTGAGGAAGATGAAGGCTTCGCTGATGCTTTTTGATGATGTTGCTGTTGACGGAGGCTTTAGTGGTGGTGATGCTGATAGTTTTGGTGAGGATGGTGGTGATGGTAGCCTGATGGCGACGATGATGCAGGGTTTTGTCACCGTCAATTGTTTAATGCCCGGCAGCCATCGCCTTTAGCAGCTGTGCTCTACCTTGCTGTTATTGTCATCCTCGCAGCCGAGGATGGCATCAAGGTTGACTTTTCTTTCAATTTTGATTGGGCTGTTGCCCATATGCGGTACCAACGAGCTCTGCGACGCAGGAGATCAGCTTACACGCAACATATTCAATGGGTTTAGACAAGTTTGCCTTTTGTCCGAGCTTTCAGTTGTTGGAGGAGGCTTCGGGGTTGGTGGCATGTACGCAGGTCGACGGTCTTGGATAACCTGGGGCTTGTTGCTCGAGCGTTTACGTACATGCCACTGAACCACCGGACCGATTGGTTTGGTTTTGGCTCCTTCTGCGATCCTTCAAGCCAACAAAACATGCCTGGGTGTCACCACCCTCGCGATCCCAAGCCGTTGTACCATCTACCCAGCAGCTGAATGTATCGAATCCCAAAAAGCTCAGTTGCCATGCCCAGCTTGTTCTCCCCAAAGCCCAATCCCCTCAGACTCCCGAGCCCTTCAGACTCCCGTATAGAGGCAACTAAACTCCTTTATGCAAGCACTGAAACCCGCCGAAACCTAGGTTTTTACATTCTTGCGGGGTTCCAACGACAGGAGATGTTGCTTGCGCCACCCGTGCCACCAATGTCCTGCTCCAGCGCGGTGCCCGCCGGCGGCCTCAATTCCTTGAAAAGGTTTAAGACTGAGGGCTCAGGGTTGAGAGTCTAGGGTATAGAGTAGTATAGAGTTTCAGGATTTACGGTTTAGGGTTTCGAGGTTTTTGCGAGTTTCCGGTTTTGCAGATCTCTTGTGTCCCAGAACCATAAACCGTTTTTGCAGATAACCTATAGACCAGGAAGCCCAGTCCTCCGAGTTCCATCGGCCCTGGCGCATTTGCTGGGTTTCTAGTCTGATTTCGTGCGCGACATCCGACCTAGAGCCTACTAAAGGGAGTCTGGGAGTTCAGGTTTCAGAATCAGAGCTCAGGGCCGCAAGTTAAGCCTCCCTTGTGTTTTGCTGTCGAGCCTTTTTGCCCAGCGGATCCTCTGAGACTTGGTGCTTTTCGGCGGACGTTCCGACCTACATTCGTAGCCAAGAAATTTCGACGACTCCCCGCAGAGATTTGAACCAGCGGAAGAGCGTGGAAGAGCGTGGAGGACTTCCGCTGTTTCTGGAAGGCCGTTGCGCCGAAGTCTCAAGGGGAGCATTTTGGAGGCTTCCAAGGACACCCCCAAGGACGTTGTGGCAAAGCCGCGGTCACAACCCTGACTGCACAAAGAGCGAATCCGAGCTCGTCGTGCTAGCAGTATCAAGTTTAAGAACAAGCGTCCATCACGAGTGGATGGTGTGTTCTCAACTCTAGCTCCACGCAAAAACCCAACAAACCAGATCTGCGGAGCTCAGGCCGAAGGGCCAGAAGGGCCCGAAGGGCCCGAAGACAGAAGCGTAAGCTTCGGGCAGTAGCCGCCATAGCCTCCATCCTGAAGCCGACGCTTGCTCCAGTGAGGTCAACAAGTTGGCTACGTGGCAGGCCGTGCGGGTCTTCGCTAATGATGAGGATGTTGATCAGGTTGAGGCTGAAAGGATAGCGATGAAGCTGATCGTTATGACGGTGATGACGAGGATGACGATGATGAGGATGACACCAGCGATGGTGGCCGTGGGAACTATGAAGTGGACAGGAACTATTCTATCGCCACCGCTTGTGTTCCGTGCCTAAAACCCCAGATTGCCAGGCTGTGCCAGTTCTCAAGAGAGTAAGAGTAGATCAGAAGGCCCCTGGGCTGGCCCCAAAAAGGCCCCTGGAAGAAGCTCCGCAGCTCCCCCCGGGCCCCCCCTCCCCTTGCGAGGTGAGCGGTCCGAGGAGGCCGAGGAGGGCTCCGAGGAGAAGGCGAAGACTCGGACGCTGGACCTGGACGCCAGCTTGGCATCGAAGAACAGGCGCGTGCCGCGTGCTTTCCCTTGCTTTCGCCCAAAGAACGCCAGCCCTCCGGGCGGGCGGGGGCGGGCCCGGAGGTATTCAGGGATGAGGGGTTTAGGGTTTTGGGTCACGGAACCACGGATTGAGTGTTCCATGGGCGGCATTGGGTTTTGGGGTGCCAGTTGAGCGGTTGAGAACCTCAACGATGCAATGCCTTCGGTGCGCACTTGAGGCCATCGCCCTCTCCGCCTCCCCCACCGGCGCCGACCACCACAACGACCACCACCACGACCTTGTTCCTCAACCCTTGCAGCTTGCAACGCATCCACTGGAAGAGCAGCACAAGTCTAAAGCCCTCATTACAGGCGCCGGATTCCTAAGGCAAGTCGCATGATGACTTCTTGCCCACAGCGAGAATGGAGGTGCTTCGTGCTTTCAGTGGAGCCAAAGCCGGTCACTTTCACACGCTCACGGCTCACGTGCAGTGCTTCGCCGGTGAGCTTGCTGGTTGTCTGGTTGTGTGCAGCTTGTGCAGGTGATGGTAGTGGTGCTGGTGCCGCTGCTGCTGCTGCTGCTGGTGCTGGTGCCAGTCGTGTTGCTGCTGGCCTTGCTGGTGGTGTCAGCGCCGGTGCCATTGCTGCTGTCGCTGCTCTTTTGCTTTCGCTGTTCTTGGTGGTGGGGGGTTGTCTGCACCTGTTATGGTTGTCGCTGCTGTTCCTGCTTCACCATTGCAGCAAAGATCCCGTTTCCAGTCCTAGTAGCAGTAGAAGTAGCAGTAGCAGCAGAGGTAGGGGTAGCAGTCGCAGTCGCAGTCGCAGTCGTAGTAGTAGTAGTAGTAGTAGTAGTAGTAGAAGTAGTAGTAGTAGTAGTAGTAGTAGAAGTAGTAGTAGTAGTAGTATTTGCATTGCACTCGTCTCGCACAGAGTTGCGTTCGACGTAGGGGGACAGACATAGTCCGGCTACTCTGTGGTAGCACTGCACTGTTGGCAGTTCCCTTGGATGGAATGAAGCATACAGCATCGTCCTAGTCCATCTCTTCGAGATTGATCCTCGTCCTTGAAGTGATGCATTCCGTCTGTACTCCAGAAGTGCTTGCCATCGTGGTAAGAGCCATAGAGCTGCTGCCACCGGCCTGTTGGTGGCGAAGAAGGGTTCCTTGCCTTCTATAGCAGCTCTTCTTGTGGCTCACTCCTTGCGTGAGATGACAGACTGAGCAGCAATGAGTATGTCGACAGGAGGCCAAGTGCAGACATCCAGATGTAAGACAGGTCGTTACCGTGGTGCAGAGAATATGAGAGAGTCGGCGCTCGCATCTGCGACTGTGCATGCCAAGGCCTAGGCCGCAATCTCGGCAGCAAAGTATCTGTCCCGGTAGCACCGAGCGCTCACATCCGGCAGTCGCACAGGTGGCCATGACCTGAGGCGGTGGGGGTTTGGCAGATACACTGTGCTGGTAAAGCTGGTAAGCGGGTGCAGCCGCTGACTGTGTGACCAGGCTTTTGCGCTCAATTGCAGGTCGGGATCAAAGGCTCAGAAAAAGGGGGGGTGCCTATTAGCGGAGTTGACAACCTGAGCAGGCAAAAAGGAAGGTCTCTGACCTGTACATTCGGACACACCTTACTGGTGACGTCGACAGAGCTATCCAGGAAAAGCTTCAGTGCAGTTACAGAAACATCCACACCTATTCAAATCCCTCCCTCATGACAGTGGGCAGGCTGCCAGGTACATGCTGTGTGTGTCGGCGCTCAGGCAGTACAAAACCCAGCTCCTCTAGTCTTTCCTGATGGAACGGAGAGAGCGACTGCCAGCGATTCACAGTATAAGCAGTGAGAACAAGCCGATCCATCCACTGCCAGGGGCAGGTGAAATGCCTATGCCGATTCGCATAAAAGCGAATCGCTTGCATCTGCAGGGAGTGTTTTTCTCCGCGGATCCATTGGTCTTGGTGCTCGACATAGTCCCGGCCTTCAGCATCCTCCACCCATATTTCACCTCCTGCGTGCGCAGAAAGAGAAAGAACCAGGCTTGGCTCTGGACCGTTCTGAGCATCCACATGCACCGGAGTTTGAAAGTTCAGCAGCAGAGCAATGGTGCTCCAGCGATGCCAAGGACAGACTCGAAGTACAAGAGCGTTCAGAAGACGGGCGGTGTTGGGATGCGTATACGTCTGGCGGCAAATCCCTGTAAACTGATGCTTGCCATAGACACCGAAAGTAGCGCTCCGACCGATGCGAAGGGCAGCGGCGAACCGCTGACGTGGCAGTTCAGTCTCTAACAGGCCAGCAACCAGTCGGGCCGAGTGCCACAGTGTAGCGCCTCCCGATGCCAGGAGTTCCTGTGCAAACTTTTCTGCATAGCCAATCTTTGCCTGTTCCTCATATGAAGGATATGGCAAGGCAGAGTGCAGGCTCCCTCCAAAACAGGCATCCAGGGTGTCTGCATACTTGTAAAGAACGGTTCTGGAGGACTCTGAAATATTGGTTTGGGCCCATTGAAACAGATCGTTCGTCGCCAGCTGGCCTATATTAGCCGGCGGTGGGTGGCCTGTGTCCCGCGTGTACAACTTGCAGACTGTCTGGAGCAGCAGATATGCTTGCAGCATGTCCTCATGAACATCGGCCGGTAGGTCTATCACTTCAACACTGCCTACCTGCATGGTGAGCCAAAGACACTGGAGTCTGTCTGCTGAAGCGGTGGCAGGTATAAAGCGAGGCAGGTGGCCAGCTGTCACTGAGCACTGAGCACTGAGCACCAGGCTCCACTGCAGAGAAGGGCGCGTATGCATGCACGTTTCCAGGCTACAGCCGCCCCCGAAAGAAAAGATGCTGCGAAGGCATCACTTTGTTGCGGACATCGGATCAACAAGGACTGACGAACTTGCAGGAATTGAATGACGCAAATAAAAGACTCAAAATTAAAAGCTACATCACTTGCACCGAGAAATTCTTTCTTCTGTGGCGACATGCAGGATTCGCTTCGGAGTGCAGTCGCTCCGGTAGGACTCTCAACGTGTGTCTCCCGAGAGTCCTCCGAGTGCTCTGTGCTAAGCTCTGATTAAGCCCACCAGATAGGCATTTGCCTGCAAGGCCCGTAAGTCTTTCTTGGCAGCCACTTTAGGAAGGCTATCATCATTGCAAACATAGAAGCACCACGTAGGCGAACCCGAGTCACGGTTGGGGTCGATCCTGGGGACACTAAGGGCAACCTGATAATGACCCGAAGTAACAGCGTCACCTAAGTGAAAAAGAACGAACCCTATCTGATAGGCTGCATGCGTGACTGCTGTGCCGTCAGAGGCGGCATCAAAGCAGGGCAGGTGCACTGTGGCTCCTGGCAGGAGCAGCACCGACGTTCGATTCTTCTTCATGTTTTCCTGATATCGGCACAGTCTTAGGCAAATGGCCGGTGGGTTATTCACTAATCCATGTATCGCATGTTGTTCATGCCACGCCTGAATCATGCTTTGCAGCGAGCTACGGACAGTTGTGAGGGGCACTGGCATGTGTAGGGAACCACTATCAGTGATAACATCGGGTTCACTTAGCCTAGCTTGCCACTGTCCTGCAAGGGAACGTGGTTGCAGCGTAGTCATCAGCTGCGTCCAAAATTCACCTGCATCATGCTGCTTACAGACATCGCGCCAGCCCCAAAATAAACGCTTCGAGACGGTACCCTCGAATAGGCTCACGGGCCCAGTTTGCAGTAGCAACTGTACACAGTCCATTGCGATGCCTGTGAGTCCAGATCGGGAGCCGGCCAGCTCATGCATCCAGTACCATGCCTGCAGCACTGAATTTGCATAACAAATTTGCTTGTTCCTAGGGTTTTGCAGTCTGGCAGATGGAAGTTGACACTGGCCTCGGATGCTTGGGAGATCCTTCCGCGCTGGCCTTCTAGAGGACATGGGCCGACCTAGGCCCGTCCTCGGGACCACGGGTCCCGATTGCTCCACTCGCAGAAATCCACCGCCAGGTATGCCTGTTCCACCTGGCGGCTCATCTGCGTGCGATTGCCGCGCTGGGGCTTGATGCGGATCCCCACCAGTTTGCAGCAGGCGCAGCCGACCAGTCTCGAGAGGATGAAGTGGGTCTCCTGCGCAGCCTGCGACCTGAGGCTGATGGTAGCCAGGAAGGGGATCACCTCGGCGTCCGGGGTCTCGAGGTCCTTTGTGGTCTTGAACTGCAACAGCACCCCTTCCTCCATCAGGCGAGTCTGGAGCACATCCAGGTCCTGCAAGATCTCCATGTGAGTTCTCGGATCGGTGGGCCCCTGGATCTCCTTTTTCTGCTGCGGATCCCAGACATGATATTTCCACGCTGGGTTCATGGCTGTGGTGCCCTCGATGACCCATCCCGCCTCCTTGCACCGGGCGGCTTTCGCATCGTCCGTTTGCAGGGCCTCCATGGACTCTCGAAGGGTCTTGAAGATGCGGGGCATGAGGAAGTGCTTCAAGGAACTGGTCACCTTCCCTTGCGTGTACATCTCCTGCCAGCGTGCGCTGGCATCCTTGAGCTGCTGCAAGCAAGAGTGGGCGCCCGTATCGACGAATATCACAAAGCCCGTATCTGCCCTGTAAAGGGCAAGGTCCGACTCGTGGCGGAGCATCGCCCTGGTCATCGTGGTGACCCAGTGCTGCAGCTTTTGGTCGATCTGGGTGATTGGGACCTTTGCTTGTTCTTGTCCTGCTCCCAGTGCCGCTTCTGAGCTCTCCATCCGCCTCCTGACCAGCCATCTCGAGAGGGGCCCTTGCCTCCCGTGTTCTGCCACTTGGATGGCCGATCCTCTTCCTCCTGGCCCTCCGCCGCCTTGGTGTCCCTCTCGGCTTCGGTTGGTTTGGCTCCAAAGACCGCCATCAGCTCCTGCCTGGAGACCGCTGCTCGCTTCTCCTTCTCGTCCTCCTCCATCGACACGCTCATCCCTCACCTTGGGTCGCGAGGCATGTACAAGCCCAGCAAGGGAGGCCTGAAAGACTGGCACACAGCCTTTAAGATGCTTTCGAGGGTCAAGGCACTTGCGGCCGCAATAGCGGCAGGGGCTCACAGGTACTAGGCCAAGGCTGGAGGCACGAGCCACAGCATCAGCAGCGAGAGCGTACTCTTGTGCATGCATGGTGCGATAGTGCTGTTTGCATCCCGGGCCCACTGTGGAGATCCATTGATGGCAGACTGCACAGTACTGACTCAGCGAGGAGCAGAAGGAGGGCTTTTGAAGCACACTACGCCATCCCTGTTCAAGCGCTTGCTGAAATTCCAGGACTTGCAGCAACGGCCGATCCGCGTCCGGTATAACGGCCGGATGGACCCCGTGAGGAGTGGGGACCTGTGTTTCCCCGAGCTCCTCCCCAGCAGAGGCTACCTTGACCTCTACTTGGGTGGGGTCCTCTCCTAATGCAGTCTGTTCGGAGGCAACTGGCAGAGTGTCCAGAACCTTACACCCCCTATTGATGTGCTTCTTGAGACCCTCCACTCTGGTGAACGTGGCTCCGCACAGTCTACACGTGGGCATCCCGTCTGTGGCATAGAGATTGTACGTTGTAGCTGCGAGTACTCCTTCTCCACTAGGCTTGTGAGGCGGGTCCTGCGGTGCAGTTGCGGTGGGTGGACTAGGGGAAGGCTGGGCTGGGAGTTTGTGCTTCCTAGCTTTGTGCGAGCGCATGATACGGCTGTTAATAAAAATTTGACCGCACACTCGACAGGCGACTCCACCACTCTCCATGAGGGGGACCTCCTCCGACACGGCGGCTGACGGCAGATCCGTTTGCTCTAGCATAAGAAGTATTGCCTGAAATCTTTCCCTACTGGCAGGATCGCCGCTTCTCTGCACACGTCGCTGGAGCAGCCCAAGAAAATAGTCCCGTGGCGATTGGATCCCGAGGCGCTTCCGGAGATGAATTGTAGTCTCATGTGTCAGGTGGGCCGGGGAGTTAGAGATAGCTCGCAAGGATCTAGAGTCGAAGGCATCCACGCGTCTCAGGACATCCTCGGGCAGGCCTACTGCATGTAGCCCATAGAAGAGCGTACTGCGGATGCAGGCAGCATAGAGTCTGACGCGACTCTTGACGGCAATCCTTTTGCTGTGCAACAGTTTGAGGAGCCTCTGTCGGTTATGCATTGCAGCCTGAATGCGATGTGCGAGGGTTTGCATCTCGAATCGGGTATAGGACACCACTATGCCTAGATAAACCATAGAGGGAACCTGGGGGATTAACAGAGGCTCCGCAGGCGTGCCCAGACTCAAGACGGGTGAGCCGTCCACATAGCAGGTGTGTTTGCGGATCCACCTGCGAGCCGCACTGCCTCTGAGACCCAAGACTACCCGAGATTTACTGGGATTAAGCTGCATCCCCGAATCCTTAAGAACCTTAAACACCGTCCTAATGATTCGCTGGGCACTAATGAGGTCCTCTAGGGTTTCAATTTCAAAGGCAAGGTGGCTATCATCTGCAAACAGAGTCATGAGCCGGTCGGCCCAGCACGAATCCGTATGAAGGGTAATCACGTCGTAGATCCAGCAGCTGAAGACAGCGAACAGCAGGGGTGCGAGTGAGCACCCCTGTCTGACTCCGCGTTTCATGTCGAATACCCCTGTGTAGGCTTCATGACGGACCTCGTACTTGCACTGTTCATGCAAAGACAAAATGGCGTGGCACAGTTCATCAGAAAGGCCGGCGTGCACTAAAGCTTTTTCCAGCATTCGCCTAGGTATCTCATCAAATGCACGACTCATGTCAAGACTAAGCATAAGACCCCCAAAGGAACCACTAGTCCGCTGGCCTTCCCGGCGGGCATGCACGCTTAGAGATCCCTGCTGCAGTCGTTCCCTGACTCTGGTGCAATGCGCAGCTACCCGACTAAGAGCACCATCTATGGCTTTCCCTGGGCAGTAGGCAAACTGGGGCCTTTCTAAAAGGAAGGGGCCTATCTCCTCTAGAACCCTAGCCTTAAGGACATTGGCAAGAACCTTGCTGCTGGGGTCTTGGATTCCAAGGGGCCTAAGGTCTTTGGGACGACGGCTTTGTTTGCCCGGCTTCGGCAGAAGCGTGAGCTGGCAGTCCGTGGTCTCTGAGGGGAACCTGTTTCCTTCCGTAGAGCTTCGGTTGAAGATGCCCATGCACAGATTTGACAGCTCTACCGGTGCCATTTTCCAAACATCCGCAGGCAGACTACTAGATGGTACGGCTTTCCCTCCTTTGAGACCTCGAATAGCCTGCCATATCTCTTCCTCGGAAAAGACTAGCGGCGCAGGACAGTCTGGCAGGCTGTACTCCACTTCACGACTAAAGGCAGTTTGAAAGTAGCTGTAGATATCGCGAAATTCTTGCTCAACACTAAGAAGATGCCCTTGTTCAGAACGGATGCGGACTTTATCAACTTTCCGTTTGGGAGCAAGGATATTGATTACAGCATACACCGCACTCAAGTCATGCCTGGAGGCAGCATGTTCCGCCCTTTCTAGTTGAGCATCGAACCATTCTCGACGCTTCATCTTACTGGCTGCTTTCAGTGCTTTGCTAGCCGCTTGAAACGTGGCCCTCCTGCGTACCACCTCAGCACAGCGCATAAAGGACATGCGCGGTCCAGGGACCGCCAGGCGAGAGTGCGCATGCCACATGTCATCTATGCATTGTTTGACCTGCTTATCAGCTGACGACTGTGCGTGCCTCGTCGGCTTCCGTCGCGACGGGAACAGGCGCTGGCAGACAGGCAGCACTTTGGTGTTGAGCTCCTCAATCGTGCCATTTGGTCCAAGCTCCACAATCGCTGAGGTCAGATGTACACGCAGTTCACTTGCAGAGGGATGTTGGTGCTGGATTGCTTGCAGTAGATCCCTCTTAGAGATCCCTGGCTTAGTCACTCGCTTAGCCCGAAGCTTCCAGCCCTGAATCCAAGGAATGCTAGCCATCACCGGAAAATGTTTCGGTCCGTTACGCCAAGGCACCAGATCAAGTGCCAGGGGGCAAGATTGCCTGGCCTCCGTATCCGCAAAATGTCTCCACGTGCAGACGAAGTCTATCTGCGAGGCAGTCTCGCCATTCTCAAACGTGCGGCTTTTGCCAGGATTGGCCCTACCCCATGTGTTCAGGGTGACCAACTGACTCACTCTCTGTAGCTCCTCCAGTTCTTCATCGGGACTCCTGGTTGCTTTCAGAACACCACGACCATTCAGCCCGGGTAAAGGTCGACAGGCCGTGTTGAGGTCGGCTCCCAGAACCAGGACGTTCCGGGCAGGTATGCCCTGAAGTAGCAGCCCAAGTTTGGTCCAGAAAGCGTGCCGTCGTTGTTGTGTTTTGACATCGCTTGCCTTCTGTCGCACTGTTTGATAGCCCACGACAATGTCTAGTTTCGCTCGTGGAGAGTCGTAGCGAACATGCAGCAGTCGCCCAGGAATCCATATGACATGGCTCATCTGGTTGTCTTCAAACACACTGCGACGGGCAAAGACCGCCACTCCACTGTAGCGGTTGCCAGCATTTGGCGACGAAATCACCAGCCAGTTAGGCAGCAGCCATCTTCGTTCCTCTTTGCCAAGTCCCCAGTGAGTCTCCTGTACGAGGACTAAATCCGCCTGGCATCTTGTATCCAGCCAGTCCACGAAGGTGTCATAGACCTCCGATGTGAATCCCCCGATGTTGTAGCTCATCACTTTAAGTCGCGGTCGAGCTCGGCCACAAGGCGGTGATTTCACAGTAGCAGTTGGCTGATTTGGTCGTCCGGTGGTCGGTGCAACGCCCAGTGCAACGGCACTGTGCCAACTACCTCTGTACCAGGTGCCTCCGGCTTGCTCCGCGCGTCTCTTCGCACGCCTGTGTGCGCGCTTCCTGCTCATGCTCCACTGAGTACCATCCAAGGTTCCCCTTCCAGTATGTTTCGCTCCATTCGGAGCTCCTGGGATTGAAGTGGAGCAATCACCAACCCTCGGGTCTGCTGACGTGGGAAGTTCTTGTAGAATGGGAGTCGTCATCGTCAGCCACGGGATTTGGGACCCGTGCGGCCAGAGATAGCAGCTAGAGCTCAAGTTATGAAGTTGATACAGTGCAAGCAGCCAGAGTGGAACCGCCATGAACCCTCGCAGGACCGCGCTCTAACTCATCCTCGTGCTCCAGCCGAGACCCTTAGTAGTAGTAGTAGTAGTAGTAGAAGTAGTAGTAGTAGTAGTAGTAGTAGTAGTAGTAGCAGTAGTAGCAGTCGTAGTAGTCGTAGTAATTGCAGTATCGCAGTAGTCGCAGTAGTGGCCGTCGTCGTCGTAGTAGTACGACTGCTGCTGCTATAATCACGACCATGACCAGATTCCCTTGCTGTATTCCCATTGTCAAGCTGGTCAACAATACAGTGACCCCCTTCAGTCCTGTCGAACAGGGGGTGAGCAAGAAGTGCAAGCTGAGCGACTATCACAAGAACACCAACAAGAACTCCTGTGAGTCGATTGGCCCTGGCTGCCACCTGGCCAGGCATTCCAGAATTGTAATTTCGGGTTCTTGGTTTGACAGCATCCAGTATTTCTGGCCGACACATTAGATGCTGTTGTTGTACTCCTATTGCCAATTGCGGCTATGCTCATGCTCGCAGCGAAGCATGGCCAGTTCGAGGCTGGTTCAGGGAGAGCTTGGACGGGTCGTCGTGCGTTTGCAGCAACGAGCAGGCCTCGACCCTCAGTTCATCACGAGAGCCATTTCAGACTCCGACATGAAGCTTTTTTCTCTTGCAAGTCCTTTGCAAAGCCCTCGCAATGGACAGGCTTGCGGCTGGGCCGGTGGGGTGTGGGAGCATGACTTCTGCGACGACTACATGCGCTCGTGTCATGTTTGCAAATCTGAGCCGTCCGAGCAGTAAGAATTGTGGCAACAGTAAACACCACGCCAGGTAGTCAGTATCAGTATTATCGCTACGAAAGTTTCTAGGAGTAGGATGACCCCCAAGATAACTACACAGCTGACTGTCCGTCGGCCAGTATGTCAACGAAGTGCCATCGCTTCACTGCCACTACCACTACTGGTCTGGGTTTTTGTGCTCGTTTCATGATGAAAACTACTGGAGCAAGTGCTCGTTTCAGCATATTGTCCACCAACACAGTCGTAGCATGTTCACCTGCAGCACCGTCCACCACAGCTACAGAGACACCAACATTTGTGTCCCTGGCAAGAGCAAAAACAGTACACGCAGATCGTCACAATAACACTAATCGGGCAAGTAGACGTGGCCATGACACTGGCAGTGGAGATCTACCTGAAAATCAAAACAACCGAGGAATAGTCGAGATAACAGTGAGCATGAAGACGCTGAACGTAGAAACGTTGTTTGTCACAGTGGTTGGAGCTGGCTGGGGGCAATGCTTGCACGGCAGCATCGTCAATGACAGTGGGATCAACAGGAGCTGCTGCTGCTACTACTTTTGCCACCACCACTACTACTACTGCCACTACTACTACTACTACTACTACTACTACGACTAGTGCTGCTACTACTGCTACTACTGATACCACTGCTACTACTGCTACCACTGCTACCACTGCTACTACTGCTACCACTGCTACTACTGCTACCACTGCTACCACTGCTACTACTGCCACTACTGCTACTACTACTGCTGCTACTACTGCTACTACTGCTACTACTGCTACTACTGCTACTACTGCTACTACTGCTACTACTGCTACTACTGCTACTACTGCTACTACTGCTACTACTGCTACGACTGCCACTACTGCTACTACTTACTACTTCTTACTACTGCTCCCACTGGTCCTGTCTGCTATTGCTACTGCTACTACTGCTACTGCAACTACAAGCACAATTACGACTCAACTACAATGAGCACTACCACTGTTATCGTTGCGGCTGCTGCTTCATGTACTCTGTGTGTGTCTGTGTACGACTCCTGATGATGGTGCTGATGTTGATGACATTGGCGCTTCTTCTGACATGGACCTTGTTAGTAAGTTAGGAGCTTTGCATCCTCAACGCGAATTCCTACAAGCCGTACACCTAAATTCCGAAATCCTGAAGCCTCAAACCCTGAAGCCTTCAACACCATGTCACCCCAAGCTCCTAAAGCGCTAAAACCCCGATGATCAGAGGTTTGTGGCTTCTGCGGATCCAGTAGAAGTGGCTGCAGCCGTTTTGTACGGCCAGTGCTCGTCGCCAGGGCCCCGAGTAACACAGAGAGCTGTAGAAGGTAAATATGACGGTCTTAGGCCTGGGTGTGGGGCGGTGTCGGGTTTCGGGTTGAAGGTTTCGGCGTTTGATGCAACAGGAGTTTCTCCGGTGTTTGCTTCGCTTCGGTCAGTGGAAGTGGTTCCAGCATGGAAGTTCGTAGCCTTGGAGGATCACATTACGCAGATTGAGCTGACAAAAATTTTGGCGTTGGCATCCTCGAAGGTAGAGCTGAAGGGAGGCGGACTTCCTCGCAGTCACGGCCGTTCGTAGAGTGTGCAAACAGCCCAAGATCTTCGGAGCAGATCCGATGTGTGCGCCTCCGCTCCAGTTCTTGACGCTTCCTTGGTCGTGTGGGAGTTCCTGGCAGGGAGAGATGGCAGTTGGGGGACATTGTCTTGTCCGAAGCGAGTCTTCGTCCTTGTCGTGGACATTCTCAGCTCCACGCACGCAAAGTATAAAAGCGCAGCGAGAGTGGATTGCCTCGACTCGCGCTTCATGTTTTCTTCTCTCACCGGCGGGGTGCGATGTAGTAGGCCGCTACAGTCGTCGCAAAGCCGCACAGACAAATTGGCTGATCTGCACGAAGACCCTCCGAGCGTTGACATGCGGAAGATCGTGGAAATGTCTTGCGAGACCACGCCCTGAACTCCCCTCAAATATCCTCAGCCACCGTCCGAGCCACCTTCACGGCCGATTCACCGCCATTAGCGCTTGCATCCGTCCACGCAAGTCCAGCAGCTTTGCTGCTCGACTGTGCTCAAAGCGCCAAGTGCACCATTCTCTACCTCCCTTTCGTTCCTAGCGCACCGCGGCGGGTTATGTCACGAGCTGCGGCGGTCACTGGACTTCTGACTCACGGGGTCTGCCCAAAAAATTGTTCGACGCGCAAATGCGAACCTGTAGACACTGTAGAACTTTTGCAAACCCTATTCACCGTCGAAAGGCTCTTTGGGTTCAGAACCCCACGCGCTAGCAGCGAACGGCGCGAGTGATCATTGATGTCATGTAGGAAACCGTAAAGGCCCAGTTATGCCCAAATTGGCAAGACTTGGTACAATATCTCCTACACTCCTACATCTTCATTTCTGAGTTTTTCGGGCCAGATCTTCAAGCCCAAGCTGGTACCCCAAACTTCCCCACTGGGTTGCTGCGTCATGAAATTTTGAGGGCACCCCCTGGGTGCCTGAATATCACCAGTTTTGAATCAGTATCTCTTCTGCATCCCGATCCATCTAGAAACAAGGGAGCTCGCCGCACCTACGTCCCAAAATGTTGCATCAAACCCAGCCTGCAGGAAGACGTGTTTGTGAAGCTCCGAAACCCATCATAATGCCTCTCCGTGCTGATGCAGGGGTGTGGCATACCAAGTCGCTGTGGCCGCTCGCCACTGCTGCACATCTTGGCCCCAAAGGCAGCTCGGATTTTGGGTTCGGGAGGGTTTAGGCGGTTTAGGGTTGAAAGCAGTTTGAGTTTCTCACACATTACATATGGTCTCTATGCTATCTATACTGCTGTTGTGTTTGGGGCGGCGGAAGAGCAATGCCTATGCAGAGCTTGATTCAGGGTCATTGGCATGCCCTGGGCCATAGACCCTTTTCACACCCAGTTGTTCAAAGCGCAACAGATGTCGACCTACAGCCTACAGCCGAAACTGCACAGCGGCAAGCCCTTGATGTTTAGGTTATCGGGTTGGGACGTTGAAGCATAGGCTTGAAGGCTAGCAATTGTCGAGGGTACGGCTTGAGTTGAGGTTTCACCGGATGAAGAGATTTACATCGGGTTTCGTGCAGGCCTCATGAGTCATGAGAGCTTAGAGTTGATGTTTGATGCCAGTGTTTCTAGCTGGTCAGACATCGCAAGGTAGGTTTCCTCAACGTCCCAGCAAGAACCGAAACCCCGCTGACACTGGAACCCCCTGCATGCTCCATGTGGTTTTTGCTATGTTTCCAACATGCGACAGAAAAATCCATACCCTAAACCCTAAACCGCCCAAGCACACACACTGCGGAAGTCTTCAACTTCACCTCGCCGTTTCTCCGCCTTGGAGTCGATGGGTTGCGGCTGCGTCGCTGGTCGAGATTTCTAAAGATGTCAAAAGCTTCCACCGCCACCTCCCAAACAGCCGAAGCTCTCGTGATTCGAGTTTTAGCCTAAACCCCAAACGGCTGAGAACCGAGTTGAGGTTCTTACGATGGTATTGCTGCTTTCTACTAGAGGTCCTCAAATGGCACTGCAGGAAAGTTCGCACAGAGTGCTGCAGATGCGCACCAGGTCGTCCACAAAATTTAACCTTTTGACAGGCTCTGCGAGCCTGATGCCCCGGTGGTATCGCCCTGCGAGGCATTGCGCTGTATTGGCGTTGTGGTGTCCGCTTGTTTGGAGATGGTTTAGCTTGCTTCCGCCGTTGAGGATAAAACTTTAAGGTTGGGGGCAAAGAGCTTCTCTGGTAAATCGAGCTTTATGGTTTCGGCTTTGTAAGAGCTGAGAGTGTTCGAGTTCGGGTGAAGAAGCGAGGCAAGCTTGTTTGGCGCCATAAGGGGAAGCCTCCATCGTTTCAGAGCTTCAGAGTTTCACGGAGTCATAGCTGCGGGTTGCATGATCATGACGATATTGGCAGTGGGATTATTCTCACTCTTGTTAATGTTGCCATCGCTGCCATCAGAAGACCAGAAAAGAGGTTCGCGATAATCCCCGCGAGCAGCAGTCGGGTTTTCGCCAAGGCTTAGACCCTAAAGCCTGAAATCTTAAATCCTTGAAGGTTTTCGCCAAGGCTTAGACCCTAAAGCCTGAAATCTTAAATCCTTGAAGCCCTAAACCCTGAATCCTCAAAGCCCTGAGTCTAAACCCTGAATCCTTACAGCCCCCAACCCTACCCTATATATCCCCACTAGTCACTAGACCCGAGGGCCGGCCTCCCCCCGCAAAGTCACGAAGCAAGGATCCCACCCAGTTTCTGCCGAGCAAGCATTGGACGGACGGACTCGAGGAAGGCCCAGTCCTCGGATCAGAGTCTCTGTCTGAGCCTTCCTGGGGCGTTAGGTACTACGATTTGATAGGTTTTAGGGGTGTAGGTTTTTTTGGTTTAGGGGTTTCTAGGGTTCCGGGTTGAGGGTTTAGAGTTTGGGACTTAGGGGCATACCTTACGAGGTACCGAAACGGGATCAGTTGCAATTTCCCATTGTCTCATATGAAGCCCTAACTGCAAAAAAGCTTGTGGACTGTTGAAATGGACGTCTAGATCAAGCAGAGGCAGAGGAATGACCGTGATTTTTGCTCGTGGTCTTCTTCTTCGTCCTAGATGTGATTTGCTGCAACAGTGTGAGGGTTCAGTGCCGAATCTGTGGCTCAAGGTCTTTTTGCTACAGTGCTTTGTGGTTTTCAGGCCTTCAGTCTGGCGAGGTGTTAGCATGTAGAAGGATGTGCCGACTTACGACTTACAGCCATTTATTGTTTCGCTGGCCTCGTTTGAGCTTCAGAGACGGGGTGGTGTGCAGCTGGCTGAGGGCTTAAGGATCCGCAGCCCTTTTGCCCGTATCTGCTCTGACCCCTAAGCCTCCATACGAAACCCATCACCACGGAAAGGCCCTGCGCCCTTAAACCCCAAACGATTCTGAGGGTCGGTTTGATTTCTTCACCCGTGGCAGTCCCAAGTGGTGCCGAAAAGCCGAGGTGTTATGGTGTTGCGTTTAGAACTTTACATGTCGGTTTCACCCCTGCCCCTAGACCTCCAGGCCTCAAGTCTTTGCATAGACGCTGAAAGTCTAGAGTCTGCAATTTAGGGTCCAGATCATGAGCCCAAACTCCAACATCTCTGAGGCTCGTGCGAACAAGCTAGCATTACTTGGACTGATGCGTACCTGGCCTTGGAGAATGCTACCAAGACAGGCCGCACCTTCGGGTTCGGGGTTAGGGTGCAGGGATTTCTGGGGTCACCTTCATACGCATTGGTACTGACATGTAACTTGGCTTGTAGAGGCGCACGTAGGTTGTAGGGGTCAAGGTTTTGATTATCTATATGATTGTTTGGGTGGGGCAGATTTAGGTTTTGGTATTCAGTTGCTGCTTCCGACGACCACTAGTAACGACTAGTAGTGGTAGTACCATGGCTGTTATCACGATTATGTTTGTTGGTTGGACTAGTATTGTTGTTCTTACTACCGCTATCATTGATCTCACTTTTATTAATGTCATCATTGATTTCTCTTATTACTACTACTTCCACTTTTGCTGTTATTGCAAGTACGTTTTTTCTGTCATTGTACGTATTGTCATGTCCTTACTAGGATAGCGTTACGGTTGTTGTCATTATCGTAACTGTTGCGATTATTCTTCTTACCATTCGCCCGTCACTTGACCTTTCAATCGCTTCCGAACCCTGGAAGCCCATAGATACTTGAAGGATCATGGGACTTAGTAAGAAGGGTTATAAGTACCCTATGAGGTTATATGTAATCATAAGTATAGTTACCTCAATTATGGCCGTAGTTACTAAGTCCCATGCTCCTTTAAGTACTCTCCACCTGGCAGCAGTCTCTCTGATTCCTTGGCATCGCTACAGCCGAGACCGTTCAACCCTGAAGCATTCGCCAGGCAGCTGCGACGGCATTAGCCTGAACGGACAGTCCCTGGAGGAGTGGGGTGTCTACCTATTTACCTGCCCATGTATATGTGTGTACTTACACACATGCATGCAACGGGTGTAGGTATGTATGTACGCATGATCATGCATGGATGGATGGATGGATGGACGGATGGATGCATGGATGCATGGATGCATGGATGCATGGATGCATGGATGCATGGATGCATGCATGGATCGATGGATGGATGGATGGGAGGGATGGATGGATGGATGGCACCCATGTACCTACGTACATGTATGTGTGTGTGTGTGTCTCTCTGTTGCTACATGTGTCATGTGCTGGAACGGATTCGGGAGGTTTGCTTTTGTGGAATGGTGGGGCTTCGTTTGGAGTTTTGTCTTGGTTGAAATTTGGAGTCGCTGGGAGTTTAGTCTGTGGAGGACTGGGTGGCGAAGCGCGCGTCTTGCTGTGCCAGCGACCCCGCGACAATCTGCTCCTGGGCTGTCTTGATATAGAAACCAAAATAACTATCGACATTATTCCTTGGAGTTCCTTACGGTTATTTTTTAGCTATTTATCATACCACCCCAAAACCTTACTGTGACTGAAGACAATCTGGTGGCCGCGGCAATGTATCGTCGAAGGCAGTATCGCTGCGGTAACGATTCGTCGCAGCCTTCTTCGTTCCATCCTTGTCGCTCTCGCTCTGTTCTAGCTCAGGGTTTATTGTCCCCTGAGACCCTAAACCCCTATATACAGATATCCATATATATATATACATACACATAATATATACAAACATGCATACAGACCTTGCCGGAGATCCCAAAGCCGAAGGCCGACACCGAAGATCCATTGCTAGGTACGCCGGCCCCCGTGACGCCTTGTACCACCCTTGACGATTTCATGGCGGACAAGGCAGGGGTTTAGGGTTTAGGGGCTTCGGGTTTAGGATGTAGACCGAAGCAGAAGGCGTTTTTGCCCGGTGTTCAGGCTTTAGGTTATGGGCCTTGTCTCTCCGACTTCCGGGATGCTCACACCGCAAATGACCTGTTCTGTGCCGGGAGCGTCGTATAGATTTTTGATTTCTAGATGGAACGCAGAGCTCCTCCAAGAAGCTCCGTGTCTTTGAAGGCCTCACACCTGTCTTGAAGCTTACTGACATTCGCAAAGCGAAGCCGAAGCGTAGGAAGAGCACGAGCGGTCCGCTGGCAGTTCATGAAGCGTCACCACATCCGCCGGACACGCCTCTTAGCAAGCAAGGCCTCAAAGAGGGTAGTGAACACCTTGCCACAACGAGTCACGCCGTCTAAGCTCTCAGGTCAATCCGTAGAGCCTCCAGATTTCTATCGTGTCAATCCGCACGGTTTAGAGAAGTTCAGGGTTTCTGGGGTTTTCAATAGAACAATAATACTAATAATAATTCTGGCCAAGCCAGCTCCTTCCTGCCGAGATCTACTCTGCCCACTGCCACTTCCTTCACTCGCCGGGTCCGAACGACTGCGGCGCTCATGGCTGTTACTACCACGAGGTGGGCGTAAGGTCGAGTAGTTCGAAGCCACAAGCCCCAAAGTCGAGGGGAGAGAGGGTTGAGGGCACAGGGCTTGCAGCCGTTAATCTTAAGCTTCTTAAGCCTGACACGCAAGTTTGAGCTCCCGATCCCAGGCTCCGAAACTTTTGAAGTCGCTAGGGATCGATGGTTTTGAATAACATACAGCAGCGTCGTATGGCGTGGTATAGTGAAGTAAGATATACGCTAATCTAAAGTCCTGTAGGTTGCAGGTTTGGATGGTGGCAGGTTGCAAGCTGTTTGCAACGCGAGATGTCATGTTTTGAGGAGGCGGATGTGATGGATGTTGAAGCGTTTGGTTTGCAGGGGAGTGTTGTGTGCGGCTCCTAGGCAAGGTTCCGTTTGCACTGGGTGTCGCGGATGACTAAGCCCTCAAATGTCCTGAACCCTTGGTCATGATGAGTCTTCCACCTTCTCGATGTGTGGGGGTGATGATGATTGGGATGCAGATGGCAGCAGTCGCGATGATTGTGATGGTGGTAGGCCGAAAGCAGTATAGATCATCAATCAAAGGGCGAGCGAATCATTGATGCTCAGGACCAAGGCATTCCTGATGATGATACTGATTGTCAGGTTGATCCTGGTGCTACTGCTGCTGCTGCTGATGATGGTGATGGCGACGAAGGAGTGTGATGATTGCCGTGGTGGTGATGCTGATGAGTTCGCTGACCAACGAGCTTATGCATAATGTAGTCTATCGCTGACGGAGGATGAGAAGTGTGGCGAGCGAGACAGTTGAGAATGCTAACAGTGGTGGTGAGAATGAGCGTGCAGATGCTAACTGTTCCTCGTGTTGATTAGCCGTGTGATCACAACCGCCGGCACTTCGAGCTGCCACTGGATTCGTGACACGTTCAGTAGCGTCAGGCAGGTTCTGCAGTAGCTTTTGTGGAACGAACTTTGTGGATAAGGCTGAGGGCTTTGGGTTTGGGCTCGCTGGTGTGAGATTCGGGAAGTTAGTGTTTGGGGCCTTTCGGAACTTGAGTCCACACCAGTTCTGTGCAGGAATATGCGCACTGCGAATGCTCACAGAATGTCCGGCACCAAGAACATCTGTGCTGCGGCTTCTAGATTTTCTCTAGCGTCGAGTGCAGGGTTCGCGTGTAGGGTTAGGGCTTTAGAGTTGTAATGTGGCGGTCGGTTTAATAGTGGGGTACCCCCCCCCCCCCCCGACCAAAAAGTTTTGGTCTCTTTAATTTGGAACCGGTAGCCCCGGACAGGGGTCAGGGGTCGGTCTGAGTGGCAGGGAATTGGGAGGTGCCGGGGTTTGGGGGCTGGCTTGGGTGCAGGGTCTGCGGTTCTGCGCGATTGCGCGGTCGGGGGTCGGGGGGGTCTGGGCCAGCGCCTGAAACCCTAAACCCTGAACCCTAAACCCTAACCAATCCTAAACTCCTAGACCCTATAACAAACCCTAATTAAACCCTCAGCCCTAAACCCTTCCAAAGGGGGGTCGGTCCAGATTCGACCCAAAACTTAATTTTTTATACAAACTTTAGTACTGGAGAGGCCTCTTTTGAGCTAGGGTCCAATCCCCGATTCGGCGGTTCACCCTAGCAGCCCCCCCCAATAATCAAGGTATAGTAGAATAGTAGTACAGTAGTAGTACAGTAGTAGTATAATAATAGTGCAGTAGTACAATAGTAATACAACAGTAGTACAGTGGTAGTACAATAGTAGTACATTAGTAGTACAATAATAGTACAGTAGTACAATAGTAGCACAATAGTAGTACAGTAGTAGTACAGTAGTAGTACGATCATAGTACCGTAGTACAATAATAGTACAGTAGTAGTACAGTAGTAGTACAATAATAGTGCAGTAGTACAATAGTAATACAACAGTAGTACAGTGGTAGTACAATAGTAGTACAGTAGTAGTACGATAACAGTACAGTAGTACAATAGTAGTACAGTAATCGTACAGTAGTAGTACAATAGTAGTACAGTAGTACACTAGTAGTACAGTAGTAGTACCACAGTAGTACAGTAGTAATACAGTAATAGTACAGAAATAGTACCAATAAGCAAAGCATAAAGCCAGTGAGTACATTCCCCCAATAAGCAAAGCATAAAGCCAGCGCCTGAAACCCTAAACCCCGAACCCTAAACCCTAAAGAATCCTACACTCCTAAACCCTATAACAAACCCTGAACCCTAAGCCCTAAACCCTTCCAAAGGGGGGTCGGTCCAGATTCGACCCAAAACTTAATTTTTTATACAAACTTTAGTACTGGAGAGGCCTCTTTTGAGCTAGGGTCCAATCCCCGATTCGGCGGTTCACCCTAGCAGCCTCCCCCAATAATCAAGGTATAGTAGAATAGTAGTACAGTAGTAGTACAGTAGTAGTACAGATTTTCATTCCTGACGCCCCAATAAGCGAAACAATTCTGCAAGAGATTTTCGGGCTTCAGGGCCAGGGTTTTTAGGGTTGGGTGGGGGTTTGGGTGGGGGTTTAGGTCGTGGCTGCCTTAAGATTGACCATCAGCAAATAGCACAGCCCCGCCACCAAAAAATCACCCCAGCCAAAAAAAAACGCATTAATTAGAACACCCCAAATTTTTTGTCAGATTCGGAATTGGCCCCGGAGCCGACGCATTAAAAGAGCCTATATTCCTAAACCGACCCCCACATTAGGGCTGGTTGATATCCCGGTGCGAGAGTGTCGATCCAGCACCGCAACTCCGACCAGACGCCGAACCGGGAACTCAACGCAAGCCTACACCTGTTTCTTGCGGACCAGATGGACTTTCAATGCCCTCAACCCTAAATCTAAAGCACTCAACCCCGAACCCTCGAGATCCCGAGATGGCCTCGAAGCCTCGAGCCCCGAAGTTAAAGGCCCCAACTTACCTTTCGTTAGTAGGGAATGGAGGAATGGGCTATAAGTATAGCTACTAATACTACCATGCTTCCATTCCCTGGTAACCAAAGGTAAGCCAAAGGAGCACAGAAGCTTCAAACTTCAACCCCCTCCCCCTCCCCCTGTCGAGGGTTCCTGGAGGCTTTGACAAGATTCCCTTTACCATGCACTTCTCTCCAACGGCTGTAAACCGGGTTACATATATATATATATATATGTATATGTATATACATATGAACATGTGTGCATATGTACATGTATATGTACATGTATATATATATATATGTATATGCATATGTAGATGTAGATGTAGATGTAGATGTAGATGTAGATGTAGATGCATGTGTATATGTATATGTACTGGTATATGTATATATGTATATATGTATATATGTATATATGTATATATGTATATATGTATATATGTATATATGTATATGTACGTAGGACCTTTAGGTTCTATTTGGCGTAGGGCTTGCTCTGTGTCTTAATATATACTGTGTATATACGGAATTACAAATTTAAAGAATTTAAAACTTTAAAAAGGAGTAAATTCTTTAAATTTTGAAATCGTCCAGAATTAAAAATTTAAAGAATTCAACAAATTTAAATGGCTTTTAGATCGTCCGGAATTAAAAATTTAAAGAATATAAAAATTTAAAAGGGGTAAATTCTTTAAATTCTTTAAATTTCGAAATCGTCCGGAGTTAACATTAAAGAATTTAAAGAATTTTAAAAAATTAAATGTTCAGCTCCAGCCCCAGCCCCAGCCCCCCAGCCTCCGACCCCAGCCCACGGAATTAAGTTTTTTAAATTCCTTAAATTCTTTAAATTTTGAAATCGTCCAGAATTAAAAAATTTAAAGAATTCAAAAAAATTAAAGGGGGTAAATCCTTTAAATTTTTTAATCGTCCGGAATTAAAAATTTAAAGAATTTCAAAATTTAAAAGGGGTAAATTCTTTAAATTCATTGAATTTTGAAATCGTCCGGAGTTAAAAATTTAAAGAATTTAAAGAATTTTAAAAATTTAAATGTTCAGCTCCAGCCCCAGCCCCAGCCCCAGCCCCCCAGCCTCCGACCCCAGCCCACGGAATTAAATTTTTTTAAATTCCTTAAATTCTTTAAATTTTGAAATCGTCCAGAATTAAAAATTTCAAGAATTCAAAAACATTAAAGGGGGTAAATCCTTTGAATTTTTAAATCGTCCGGAATTAAAAACTTAAAGAATTTCAAAATTTAAAAGGGGTAAATTCTTTAAATTCATTGAATTTTGAAATCGTCCGGAATTAAAAATTTAAAGAATTTAAAGAATTAAAAGAATTTCAAAAATTTAAATGTGAGCCCCAGCCCCAGCCAGCCCCAGCCCCAGCCCCCACCAGCCCCAGCCCAAGCCCCCAGCCCCAGCCCCCAGTCCCAGCCCCAGCCCCAGCTCCCACCTTCTAGGCCCAACCCCATCACGCCCCACAGTCCTAGCCCCTCAATCCCAGCCCAAACCCAGCCTCCAGTTTTTGCCCCCCAGCCCCAGCTCCCAACCCCCAGCCCTAGCTTCCAGGCCCAGCCCCCTCGCACGCCCAGGCCCCCATGTACATGAACATGTATCATACACAGAACAGCAGCCTTTTATTATTTATACATTCCGTCAGATCTTGCCAGCAACGTTTTTCTTGAACCTGTGTACTCATGTAGAAACGGACATGCAAGGTTCGCCTTTCATTCTTTTGTTGTTTTGTTTACTTTTTATCTTGTGGTGATGATGCTCTTGATGCTTGTGAGGGTAGTCTAGATACTGATGCTGTGTGATATCGACATGCTCATGAAACAACAATCCAGGTTCCTTCTGCCTGGCGCAGGCGAGTTTGCTTGTATGTTTTCGTAATTTGTAGAAAGTTCCCTTAAACACAAGATAGTATTTTCCCGAGTCCATATGATAAATACTGTTATTACGGGTTTCCAGCCCCCCGTCAATTATATACAGAGGGGGGCTAGAAGCTCTATTGTAACTAGATAGAAAATTTGCTTGAAGTTAATGCCGTGTAAGCATAAGAAATTGCTTCCAAAAATGAGTGGACCTGGCCTTGTCAGGCCTCAGGCGACTCCCCGGCAAGCGGCACCGGGTAAAGAAAACGCGCACGGGTGTGATTTTAATCTTCTAGACGGCATTAACTTAAGCACCTCTAATCCCTATACCCGAATTCTACAAAGGCACTCGTGTTCATGATGGCTCGTCCGATCTCTTTCTTGTTTTTATTCACTAACGTCCAAATACACAGAGCGCGCCTGTTGCGCTCACATCTCGAAGCTCACTTGATATCACAAGTCACCAAGAAGCACTACGAGTTGGACGCCCGACAGCGAGTTCACCACGTTAAAGTGGGACGGCCGTCGTCAAGAATCCAAGCGAGCCGGCTCGCCTCTAGGCGAGCCGGCTGCCCGCAAGACGACAGGCGAGCCGGCCGCCCTTAGGCGAGCCGGCCGCCCTTTGGCGAGCCGGCCGCCCCTAGGCGAGCCGGCCGCCCTCAGGCGAGCCGGCCGCCCTTTGGCGAGCCGGCCGCGCTTGGCGAGCCGGCCGCCCTTAGGCGAGCCGGCCGCCCTGTGCAGTGTAAAAGCTGTCTTCAACTTTGGCTTCGGCCTACGTCAGTGGGGTAGCCCCCCAGCGGTAGCTCTCGCGAATTTTTTATTGAGCTGGTTGAGGGCGAGGTTGAGCCATGCAGTTGCTTCAGGCTTTACTTCAAGCTTTGCTTCTGTTGCTGAGCAAGGCATATCTCGCCACTAGCAATTCGTTACAGGTGTTTGGAAGGTCATGATTGCAGCCATTCAAGGCCTAAACTAAACATTTCAACGACATGGCAAAAGGCAACCTGTCTTGAAGGAGAGATGTGAGGGTCTAGGATAACTGTGAAACAAGGCAAGCAGTCTTGCGCCAGCTGTTCCTTTGAGGAATAGCTGTTTCCAGCTTTACCTGGTGATCCAACATGCTAGACTTGAAGCAAAGGGAAAAGCGTGAAATTTGAAGGGTGCTGTCTTGGCAAGCAAGCAGCACAGGGAAGCCGACCGCTCTTCAGCGACCCGACCGCGGTCAAGACGACAGGTGAGCCAGCCGCCCTTTGGCGAGCTAGCCGCCTTCAAGACGACAAACGAGCCGGCCGCCCATTAGGCGAGCCGGCTTCCCACAAAACGACAGGCGAGCCGGCCGCCCTTTGGCGAGCTAGCCGCCTTCAAGACGACAGGCGAGCCGGCCGCCCTTTGCTGAGCCGGCCGCCCTGTGCAGGTTTAAAAGCTGTCTTCAACTTTGGCTTCGGCCTACGTCAGTGGGGTAGCCCCCCAGCGGTAGCTCTCGCGAATTTTTTTATTGAGCTGGTTGAGAGCGAGATTGAGCCATGCAGTTACTTCACAATTTGTTTTAAGCTTTGCTTTTGTTGCTGAGCAAGGCATATCTGGCGACTAGCAATTCGTTACAAGTTCTTGGAGCACCGCGATTGAAGCCATGCAAGGCATAAACATTTCGACGACCTGTTAAGCCTTCAGGACGACAAGGGAGCCGGCCGCCCTTAGGCGAGCCGGCTCTCACAAGACGACAAGCGAGCCGGCCGCCCTGAGGCGAACCGGCCGCCCTGTGCAGGTTTAAAAGCTGTCTTCAACTCTGGCTTCGGCCTACGTCAGTGGGGTAGCCCCCCAGCGGTAACTCTCGCGATTTTTTGATTGAGCTGGTTGAGAGCGTGATTGAGCCATGCAGTTAGTCCACAGTTTATTATAAGCTTTGTTTTTTTGGCTGAGCAAGGCATATCTAGCGATTAGCAATTCGTTACAAGTTCTTGGAGCACCGCGTTTGAAGCCATTCAAGGCATAAACATGACAACGACCGGGCAAAAGGCAACACGTTTTGAAGGGGAGATGTGAGGGTCTAGGATAACTGTGAGACAAGCATGTTCGCTTTCAGGTGTATCAGCTAGACATACACAGCTTCTCGCAAGCATGTGAGTTTCATGATGAAGATCGTTGCTATGTTCTTCGATATTTGATGCGTGTATCTATGATCTAGCTTTTTTGAGATCTCCCGTGACAGTTACAAGGTGTCCCGGAATGTTCATGGCAAAGACTTCAGACTTCGGGGAATCTTCGGAGCACAGAACCCTTCTGCATAACGTTCATCGCCGAACCCTAAAGTTTTGACGCCGAACATTTTTGCGTTTTCAAGCAGGCCTTACTCTTCCAGCCTCTGGCGTTGAGGTTGTTACAGACTTGAGTTTAGCTTCTTCAACTTTGTAAGGGTTCGCTTTCATTGGAACGATTTGGACATCCACTTTGAACCGTGGAGACTCTGAAGCCATATCCAAGTCAACGGATAGCCCAGACCTTGACGTCTGCTATCCTCGATGCCGACGAGCATGCCAAAGTCAGACCCTAAATCCCAAAGTCAAAACCGCCATTCGCAGGTTTGAAGTTTGAAGGTTTCCAGCATTTTGCATTTTCCAAGTTATATTTGACGCGGCCATGTTCGAAGTTTCACTTCACGGCTGTCTGCAGGTTGCATGAGGTACTTGATGATATGGCAGTAGTTTCCATTTCTTTTCGCAAGATGCTGCTGAATTCTTGAACATTCCAAAGCAATGCTGTCCTGTAAAGCAGAAAGTTGAAACAATGTATAGCTCAGGTTCGGCAGCGGTGCTCCCGGATGACACCTGATGCACGACTACCGTAGTCGCTTGGAGGTCCATGCGCCGTTGAACCATAACATGTACCAGGTCAGAGAAAGGGTTTATTTCAGATAATCCGCGATTGCTCGTAGCCGTTGCTCATCGAGTCGAGCATATCACTGCATTCTAACTAAGGCAAAAGCCCCTCGCGAGCCGAGCCGCGCTCCGCGTGGTTCCGCTTGCGACTCAGGGGTCGCAGACCGCCGGAACTCATTGGAAAGCCATCCACAGCTTGTTTCAACAGGTGGCAAAAGGAAGCAAGAAGGCCGGAGGCGTTGCTCATCAGATCGAACAAACCACTGCATTCTGAGTAAGGCGAGGACCGAGCGTGTGCCGAGCGACTCATCGGGGTTGGCTTGCGCCTCAGGGGTCGAGGACTGGCTTCTGTATCTTGGCATTCCAAGCAGACCCCTACTGCCATATAGAGGCCTTGATAGTTAGAATAGGGTTTTGGGGCTTCTTATCCATAATTAAAAGAAGGAGCTGCAAAATAGTATAGTGCTTCAGAAGTAAAAGAAGAAAAAGCCACCGAGATGCACTGTTGCTCTGTTGCCCCATAACCATAAAAGAACTCTTCGAAGTAGTATGTACGGTGCTCTCTTGCTTGGGCTCTGCAGCTTTACTTAAACCCTCAACCCTAAACCCTGATCCCAGTACGCGGGCATGGAGCCCGCGGAGACGGGGAACCTCGTGGTCGGCCTTTCCGGTGACACGGAGGCGTGGGTTTGTGCTTTCGTTTCTTTGTCCTTGAGAGTCTATGTATCCAAATAAGGGTTCCTTTGAGGAATTCTTTAACGGATCCTTTAAGGAGCCGTTTAAATAGTTCTTAGAATTATAAGCGAAGCTACCAAAATACACTAGTGCTCTGTTTCTCCATAGCTATAAAAAGGAACCTTCAAAGTAGTATGTTGCCCGGGCTCTGCAGCTTTACTTAAACCCTCAACCCTAAACCCTGATCCCAGTGCGCGGGCACGGAGCCCGCCGAGACGGCGGACCTCGTGGTGGGCCTTTCCAGTGACACGGAGGCGTGCGTTTGTGCTATCGGTCTCCTCATCCCTGAGGGTCTATGCATCCAAATGAAAGCTCCTTTAAGGAATCCCTTAAGGGATTGTTGAAGGAGCCGCCAGAATAGTATATTGCTTCAGAATTATAAGAGAAGCCACCAAAATACAATATTGCTGTGTTGCCCCATAACTATAGAAAGAAACTCGCCAAAGTAGTATGTACGTTGCTCTCTTGCTTGGGCTCTGCAGCTTTACTTAAACCCTCAACCCCAAACCCTGATCCCAGCACGCGGGCACGGAGCACAACGAGACGGCGGACGTCGCGGTGGGCCTTTTCGTGGAGACGGAGGCGGTTTAGGGTTTAGGGCCTATGTATCCAAATACGGGCTCCTTTAAGGAATCCCCGCAGGGATTTTTGAAGGAGCCGCCAAAATAGTATATTGCTTCAGAATTACAAGAGAAGCCACCAAAATACACTATTGCTCTGTTGCCCTATAACTATAAAAGGAACCCTCCAAAGTAGTATGTACGGTACTCTCTTGCCCGGGCTCTGCAGCTTTACTTAAACCCTCAACCCTAAACCCTGATCCCAGTACGCAGGCACGGAGCTCAACGAGACGGCGGACATCGCGGTGGGCTTTTCCAAGGAGACGGAGGCGGTTTAGGGTTTAGGGTCTATGTATCCCAATAAAGGTTCCTTTAAGAAACCCCTTAAGGGATCCTTTAAGAGCTGCCAAAATAGTATAGTGCTTCAGTATTGTAAGAGAAGCCACCAAAATACAATATTGCTGTGCTGCCCCATAACTATAAAAAGGAACCCGCCAAGGTAGCATGTACGGTGTTCTCCTGACGGGGCTCTGCAACTTTACTGAAACCCTCAACCCTAAACCCTGAACTCAGTACGCGGGCGCGGAGCCCACAGAGACGCCGGACGTCGTCTTGGCTCTTTTCGGTGAGACGGAGGCGTGGGTTTAAGAAGCCGCCAAAAGAGTATAGTGTTCCAGCATGATAAGAAGAGCCACGAAAATAGATTATTGCTCTGTTGCCCCACAACTATAAAAGACTTATAAAGTAGCATGTACGGTGCTCTCTTGCTTGGGCTCTGCAGCTCTACTTAAAACCTAAACCCTAAACCCTGATCCCAGTACACGGACATTGAGTCCACGGAGACGGCGGACGTCCCAGTGGGCCTTTCCGGTGAGACGGAGGCGCGAGTTCCGTATCGGTGTTCGCGTTCCTAAGGTTCATGTGTCCAGATAGGGGTTGCTGTAAGGAATCCCTTACGGGATTTTTTACAGGTGCTTATAAGGGTTTAGTGCACATGTATAAGTATAAGAGTCCATGTATCCAAGTAGTAGATACTTAAACTTTTAAGGAGGGTACTGTAAGGCCTAAGAATGAACTATGTGGGTACATGGAGCCTTACGGTCAGCGTTGGAGTCCAATTCGAAACTCCAGAGGTTCGGGTTTAGCATGTGGGGTTGAGAGTGTGGATATAGGGAGTAGGGTATAGCCGAGGTTCTTCTTTGATGCAGTTTCGGTTGTAGGACATGTTTTCAGAGGTCTAAAGCGCTGGCATTTGAAGAGCCTGGAGAATAGAAACCGAATAAGGCCGTGAAAGATTCCGTCAGGCGACGCCTGACATCGATCCTGAAGACGAGGAGGAGGCTGAGACCGACTACGGGGTGCTTTCTTTAAAGTAAGCGCCGAAACCCTTTCGCCACGCAGGTGACCTCCAGTGAGCTTTGGTGACCACGCGTCAATGCACCGAGCACCGTGGGTTTTTTGAAAAAATTCGAGTGTATGCTGTTAACAACCTTCAAAGCGTAAACCCCTAAGCCAACCAGGATTGCCAAATAGACCCTAAAGGTCCATGCCGCATATGTATATATGTATATATGTGTATATGTATATATGTATATATGTATATATGTTTATATGTATATATGTATATATGTATATATGTATATATGTACATATGTATAGATGTATATATGTATATATGTACATATGTACATATGTACATATGTACATATGTATATATGTATATATGTATATATGTATATATGTATGTATGTATGTATATATGTATATATATATATATATATATATATATATACATATACATATATATATACATACATATACATATACATATAGATACATATACATATACATATACATATATATACATATACATATATATATATTACATATACATATATATATATATACCATAATATATACATATACATATACATATACATATACATATACATATACATATACATATACATATACATATACATATACATATACATATACATATACATATACATATACACATACACATACACATACACATACACATACACATACACATACACATATACATATACATATACATATACATATACATATACATATACATATACATATACATATACATATACATATACATATACATATACATACATTTATACATATATAAACACATACACACACATACATCCATACATATCCGGCCATTTATCTACCTATCTGTTTAACTAATTATATGTATGCTTATTGTCATGCCAGGAAGTATCCATCATTCATAGCAGTGCTAGCCGCTGTCATCCATCATCGTCGTCACCGTCATCATTATTATCATCACTATCGTCGCCATCATCGTCACCATTCTCATCATCACCAACATCATGACCGTCATGATGTTGATGATGATCACCAGCATGGTCACCACCCATCGTTCACTAGGCAACCCCCAAGCTTAATCCTGTCGGAACACTCATCATAACAGCACTCGTTCAGAAAGCTCTTGTGCTTCAGGCGAGCTGCGTGGCTTTAGGCGGCACCTGGCATTCCCAGACCTGTGGCAAGGAGGTCTCGGAGTGGGATCACAGGACAGGGTTGGTATTCCTGGCCTCCAAGCCGCCTTTGATCTTTACAGGGTTCGAGGGCGTGAGTTGATGGTTGTAGGCTTTGAAGGCTTCAGATGGCAGGATTCAGTCTGTGTCATCCGGTGCGAGCCTGTTCAAGTAACACCAAGAAGCCTAATTACTCCCTAGGCCCTAAACCCTAAGCCCGAAAACAGACACCCTTGGCGGAAAAGAGCCCTTAAACAAGACATGGCATGACTCCAACCTGAAACCCAAAACCCTGAGCGGAACCCGAAGCTCCAAAACCTGCAAACGCCAAGGTGTTAATTACTTTGCACCCCAGACCCTCAAGCCTAAACTCTCAAATGGCCCTACACCCCAAACCCTAAACCCTAAAGCCCGACAGTGAGTGTTGGTGAGCCTCGGGTTCATCCCTGTGGCAAGATATGGCAAGGAGGCGCAGCGCTCTGGAGGAGTACCGTGCGGGGCATTCAGGTTTTTTCAACGTCTTTCAGAGCTTAAGCAGGTCCCCAGAGCCTACAAGGTCCGATATAGAATTGAAAGACCTTTTGGACGAGTTTGTCTTGACTTTAGGGCTAGAGGATTCAGTACAAGTTACCTTTTTCTAGAAACGAAAGCGTCTTGGTTGTCCTAAAACCTAGGTAAGGCTCTGCTAAAGCGGCTTTCGTCGCTTTCGTAAACGTGTTCCATTCCACATATGCAAAGTGAGGCCGGGAAGGCCATGATGACTGGAGTGTTTCGGCTTGTGATTTGCTTGTGCATTTTCTAACTGCTGGGTTCTGTGCTTTCTTTTGCTGCTGGGGAGCTTGAATACCGTTCTGTGATGGGCGACTTGAATGTTAGCTTGCAGTAAACCACCCCGACGCCCAACCCAGAAACCATGAACCCTAAATCCGAAAGCCCGCAGCTCCAAAACCGGATCCTTTTGCGGCCGGTGTAGCGTTTGGGCTTCACCGCAGCCCTAAATCCTGAATCGCCAAGCCTTGAAACCTTCAAGTTGTCGCCGTCTAACCTTGAGCCCAAATCTCTTAAAGTGTTCAGGGTTTTGGTGCCAGGGTTTAGGGTGTTCTTTGGAGCTTTTGAAGTCCCATATCCCAAATCCCGAACCCTGCCTGCAACAATGAAGACCGTACTTAAGTATAGCAGACCTTTTTTCAGAGAAGTTCTCAAAGCACCCATTTTTCCATCCCTTTCCCTGCAAAGGAGGCGCAAACGGCTGGCAACTGCGCAGACTTGACCTACACCGGTGACCTCAAGGACGGGCAAAAAGGTGCCAGAAACGTAGGGCACCAAGCACACCTTCCAGAGTTAGGTCGCTTCCCGGAGACTCCAATATCCCTTAATGAGGGAGTATTCCTTAAGTCATATTAGGGATCCTACTCTAATTTAAGGTATATCCCTGAATTAAGGAATATTCCTTAAATCATACAGGTTAGGGATCCTAGTAGAATTGAAGGTATATAGGGATATTGGAGTCTCTGGGTTCTGCAGCCGGATCGGATTGTGCTCGGGACCCGTCCACAGCGTAGTCGGATCTTGCGCGACAGTAATCGTGTTTTCGCTGGGGTTTCGGCTTGGCTTGAGCTTGTTGCTGAAGTTGTAGGACCTTTCACGGGTTTCTCTTGTGAGCTGAGAGCATTTCGCCCCCTTAAACCCGAAAGTTCCGAAGGCTTCACCCCCAAACCCATCAAAGCATGGAGAACGAGCCAGAAGCAGAAACCCATGCAAAAAATTCCCACACATCCCCACTGCAGCCCACCAGCCCCTTGCAAGCTCTTGTCAGAATACGGCAGCCGGCAGGCCGAAATAGAGGGCTTCTCGAAGATGTGCTGCAAATCCTTCCCGGCCACAGTTTGCGAGCCCAGAGCCCAGAGGATGACGTACTGCAAGGACCATAGAGGGGCCCCCTCTTCTTGTTGGGATATCTTCTCGTGTCATTCAGCAGTATAACAGGGTTTTCTGCTGTCTTTCACATTTCTGGTGTTCGCATGGCGGTTATACGGTTGTATTCCGCTGCAAACTGTCGAGAGAACACAGGCTTGGATGCCTTATCCGGGTTAGGGCCTTGCGTGATCAATAGGTTGACGGTCTCAGGTGAAGGATTGACTTGGGTTTGGGAGTGTTGGAATTCGTCGCTGCTATATTGGTTGTTGAGATTCCAGTGTTGGATTCATGCAATGCTGGTTAACGTGTGTAAGCAGAGGTGAAGAAGCACACCAAAGCCGAAACAAGATAAACACCTGGGATGCTTTTAAACGTTTGGCAAGAGAGGACGAGGCAGACTTCCTGCCGAAGAACTTCATGGAAGGCAGCAAGACCTGCCAAGAGGAGCTGTCGGAGATGAGCTCGGAGTGGCACCTGGCGCTGAAGAAGGCGTCGGAGCAAAGCAGCTGCACCACTGACTTCTTCCACGGCCAGGCCCTGGATCAGATGATCTCGGCTCCCAGCAAGAAGTGCTGCGCCTCCTCCCCGGCGAATGCCTGCCACAAAGACCTTCAACAGATGACGCCTTGCAAGGACGACGCGGACTTCCTGCCCAACAACTCCATGGGCTGGACCGCATGCAAGTTCTCCCATGATGTGGTGGCGAGCTGCGAGGCACTGCACGGCTTTTACTGGGCCGAAACCGGCCTCTGCTACATCGGGCAGGACCAGACTCAGAAGGCAAACTGTGTAGCCAACGGAGGCAGCTTGTACGAGCACACCTGCGGTGACGAGATCGCTTCCTGGGAGCCGCAGTACCACTTCCTCGTTCACCTTGCGAAAGAGACCGATTGCGACAATGTGCAGGTGCACGGGCAGGGGATGAAGGATGCGTTGAACTACCCGGCAAAGATGTGCTGCGCCTCCTTTCCGGGCTCCCTTTGCAGTCCCTTGGCCAAGAAGATGACGCCCTGCAAAGACGATGCCGACTTCCAGCCCGACCGGCCCTTCGCCGAATGGTGCGAGTTCCATGGCCACCCGCCACAAACCGATGCTTGCCATGCGCATGGTTGCAGCACACATGGTGACGGCTGCGACTGCCATGCGAAGGCAAACTGTGAGGCGGCGGGAGGCACCTGGAAGGTCGAGACCTGTGGCATGGAAATCCAGAACTGGGAGCCTGCTTTCCACATAGCCCTACAAGAGGCAGACTCTCTGGGATCCTGTGCCGCACACTCCTACGGGGACCTGCCCTCCTTGGTCCAGCACCCTGCCGAGAAGTGCTGTGCCTCCTACCCTGCCACACTCTGCGACAATTCCGCCCGGAAGATGACGCCTTGCGCAGACGAGGACGATTTCGATTCGGACAAGGTGGCTGTGCTGCGCTACTATGCTGTTCGATCATGGTTCGTGGCCGTCAGGTTCGAACACCCTTACAAAGGTAGCACTGGGTAGGTGTGAACCTCCAAGCCTGAGTGAGGTGATGTGGAGCTGGTGCCACATAGAAGGGCCCGTCAACGTGCCTCGGCAGCCTCTGATCGGACTGTCGGTGGAACTTGCGCTGCCTGGGTTTCGCATTCGCATGCCTACGCACTTTCCTGAGGCCACGCTCTGCAACGCCCAGGCGGACTGCTACGGTGGCGATGGCTGGTGCCATTGCGAAGCTCAGGCCTCGTGTGAGGCCATGGGTGGCACCTGGAACGCACAGACCTGCGCGAAGGAGGTGGAGCAATGGAGGCAGGGTGGAGGGGGAGAGGTGGGGAGGGTTTCGTGCAGCGGGCGCATTTGGATGTCTTCGTCCAGGCCGGAGCAGCACCGACTGCTTCAGAGCATTGAGGACGAAGGCAGGACCTGCGAGGGCAAGGAGGTCGACGGCATGCGGGCGCAGGACGTGCAGCGAACGGCACGACCAAGCCAACGTGAACCATGCCCTATACCAAACTCTCTGTATTCCAGACAAGCACTCTTGTGCTTGTTTTCTAGCTGCAGGACTTCACGAATTGGCCTGCACAGCTGTGCTGCACGTCCTGGCCGAAGAGCATCTGCGAAAGGGACGTCGTTGCCATGACGCCGTGTCTTCGCCGCGAGGAGTCCGCTTGTAGAGAATGCCGTGCAAGAACACTGTAACACGTCTGTAACAAAGTTTGTGAGCGCGGCTTCCAGGATTTCCAGCCTGATGGGGTGACGTCAGCCTGGTGCCACGCGCTCTTTCCGGTCCCGGCGAAGGCCGACTGCGAGGCGCAGGCGGGGTGACGCGTTCAAGCAGTCTAGAGTCTAGACCCCATTCAGACCGCGGTCTCTGTGGGCCTCAAACTCAAACAAGGGGTATGCAGGGTGGAACTGTGGAACAGACGGGCCCAGCGCTAAACCCTAGCGGCCCCAATGGCCCTAGCGGCCCTAGCGCCCAGGGCTGCACGACCAACGAGAACGGCGATTGGTGCCACTGTGAGACCGAAGCCGGCTGCGTGGCCCTAGGCTTGGCAGGAAGATGGGGACCTTAGGGTACCGAGCAAGTTACTGTGGAATATATATATATATATATACTTGAAGACCTGAAGTGCCAAATTGAAAAGGGGTTTAGGGACTAGGGACGTCGCCGTTGCGTTAGACAAGCTTTCCCCTGAACTTCAGCGATAAGCCCAGCGCTAGCCCCTTTTTGCATGCAGTCCGCCCGAGATGTCTCTGCCCTGCCAGGTGGTGAATGGAAGACCGAGCACTGCCAAGACCACCTCAAGTGGGAGCCATCGAGCTGGCACAAGGCAGCTTCTGCCCCCCTCGCTTGCTCGCTCGCTCTCCGGAGTTCCTGGTTTCGGGCTTTTGTGCGTAAAGTTGTATCTCAAGATACATGGCGACGCCTTACGGTGTAGTGGAATAGATCCAAATCTACTCTGATTCTTTTGTCCCTGCCGCGGCCTTCCGCTGCTTCACCGGCTCGTAGCCTACAAGATGCGTTGTTCAAGGAACATATGAGGCAGGTCTTTCAGGCCGAAGGGAAGATTCTTGCTGAGCCGCGGCCAGGCCGTCGCAAAGGCCATCGACCAGGACACTTGCCTCTCGTTGCAAAAAGCTACCGGCTGTGTCCTTCGTAGCTGCAACATGATGCAGTGGTCCACTGATTCCGACCCGACAAGTTGGGGCTCCAAGCTTCAGGAGTTTCTTGCGGGGCAAGGCGGGGCAGAGCGGCCTAGGGCCTAGGTACAGAGCAGGGTCACGCCTTGCCGCAACTGTGGCAGGTTTTCCACACTTCGCGGTTCGGTTTGATTGAAGCTCTACCGGCTCCAAGGTGATGACATAATGGCCACCTCCCATGAGAAGCTCGAGGACAAAGTGGAGTGGCTAGGCCTGGGCGGACACAAGACATGGCTCGGGTTCCCGCCATAAGGAGCTTTCCATACTCGAAGCAAAAGGAGACGAACTTGCGCTCCCGCTGATCCTCCTCAAACACAAGTGACAGCTAAATTGCAGTGGTCGGGGCTTTGCGGATTTGGCTTTGGTTTGTCAAGCAGTGCCCGCCTCCCCTAGCTTCGGCACTTGACTTATATACTTCCTCCCCCGTCCACCCGCAATCGGGGTCACAGCTTTTTCGCTGTCCCCTGTCAGCCGCCAGCATCACTTGGGACTTTGGTGGCGGTTTCAGGGCAGGCTTTCTGCCCTGAACCCACATGACAAACCCCGGGCCCATCTCCGCATGTCTTGGGCGCAAGACCCACTCCCAAAGCAGGTGGCCGATGCTGCTCCAACGGAGACATCTGCAAGGCAGATCGATCCTTCAGGTTTCGGGCTACACCTTTCGGTTTGAGGCTTGGGTAAGTTTGGGATTTACGGTTTGGCGAGGCTCAACTATGGGATGCTATGGGGCTTATGGCAAGGTGCCAAACACCGCCAAGAGAAGAGCCAGCAACATGAGCCCCAAACTAGGAGCCCGAAACCCTAAACCTTCAGGACTGTCGCGCTGCAGCAGTCTCTGTCTTTAAGGTCTTTGTGTGCCAGTCCTGGGGAGTTTGGAGCCCTTAACGCTTTGAGTCTTGGTGCTACGGTTGATGGTAGAAATCCTGCATTACCCATAAGACGGAATATACCATTATTCCCATAGTTTAGGGTCCTTAAGGTAATGCAGGATTTATATCATCAACCGTACCATGTTGCGTTGACTCGGCTATGCCTGTGACCCACATGGTTCGGTTGCTTCTTGGATGCGGGTGATGCCTGTTGTAGAGCCTATTGCAGAGCTTATTGGCGAAAACAGCGAATCCATTGGTCCGTAGACTTGGATTTCGTCGGATTTAGGATGTCCTACATCCGGCAATGTGTCGCTGTCACAAAACCCAAGAGCCACTTGGAGCCACTTGGAGCCACACGGAGTGGAAGGCGCATGGACCGAAGCTCTAGCAAATCCAGAGCCGTCCGGGAGAATCCTAAACCAATAAGACCTACCATCCTACAGCCCCAGGACCCTAAAGCCTAAAGCCCCGGGAGGCCTGAAAGCCAGACCCTAAGACCCACTGCGCCGAAGTCTTAAACCCCGAAAAAAACCAAGCAGACGAGGAGCTGACGATGAAGGTCCTCGATTTAGGCTCTCCCCGCTTGGCTTAAAGTCTCTGCTTTGGGGTGCTTGTTGGATGTTTTTGTTTTTGATGTTGGTTTCAGGGGGAGTCCTAGGTTCGGGTTTCGGGAGTTAGGGTTTACCCCTCGGTTTGCTGGATTCCGGGTTTAGGATCTGGGTTTGGGGCTTGGTGAATCGGGGATTGTACTGACGCTCAAGACATTGAGAGTGCGCAGCAGGAAGCCGAGAGTGGTGATCATACGGCCTGAAAACTGGAGCAAAGGTAAGGGTGTAAATCGTGCGAAAGTGGGTAGAGATGATGGGCGATGGGAGGCAACAACTTCAAAGAACCACCCATCGAGAAGTGAGCAGTTAGAGTGGTTTACAGGACCAACGCACTCAAAAATGGAGTTCGAAGCCCGGAACCCCAAATTCCGAAGCTGGAAGCCTCAACCCCGATCCCCTAAAATCCAGAAACCAAGCACGCGACCCCCCGGGCCCGAGCCCCATCCTTGCTTGTCAGGCATCCCTTGCATTCATGGCGATTTCCAGGCAGACAAGGCTCTTGGGGCTTGGGGGGTTTAGCCGTAAACTGCCTGGGGCTTGGCTTTCGAGCTTTGAGTTACAATAATGAACCCTTCAAACATAAATGGTTTTAAGCTTTTGATTCCTGGGCTAAGGCAGGCCCTTAACCATAAACCCTGAGCCTTGATCTCCACCCTAAACCCTAAACTCCAATCCCTATCTGAACACGTGAATTTTGAGTTACTTGGAAACGATGCGCAGGTTATTGAGACACGCTGCCAGCTGGACTCGATCGATGGTCGCTTGGATCGCCACAGCACTCTGGGACCCTCTACAGTTTATAGGGTTATAGACATAGAGTTTTCGGGTTTGGTGGTTTTAGGCTGAAGGGTTTAGGTGCAGCTTTGGATTTGTTGAACTATTCAACTCTTGAACTTTGATTTCTTACGCCAAAGACCCAGGTCTGCAGCCGGAAACCCGAAGCGGTGTTCGCAAACTGTGCGTTCTCCTTAACAGCGACTCAAGAGCTTAACTGAAGCCTGAATAGAAGGGCCTGCCAGAATTTCTTGACATAGTCGCGGTACAATATACCCCAAGATTTCCTCTAATGATTCAGCTCCTCCTGAATTACCCCAACAGCTTTCTGGAAGCCCATGAAAAAATCCAGCTCAAGCCTGCCTGTACACTGAACCTGCTTCGAGGGAGAGGGCCTGAAGCCTCCATGTCCCAGTCAAACGGCTTGGGTAGAGACCCTGAGAGTAGATTCACGGTTTCGGTCATGTGGGGTGCTGGGGCTTCAGGGCATAGAGGCTCAGGGCTTGGTTTGGAAGGGTCAACAGCTCGAAGATCGAGTTTTAGAGCCGATCCCACTTTGGATGGCTTTCCTTTGAAGAGCGCGGGGACTGCTCACTTCTGCATGGGCAGGCGCCAGGCTGGAGTTTGCAGATTTTCAGGGGTTCCTCCTGAGCTCTCCCTCGAAACCAGAAACCCTAAACCCTAAACCCTAAACCCTAAAACCCTAAAACCGTCTCCCTCGAAACCTTAAACGCCGAAAGGGGAAGGCTGCCGGGCCTCCAACTGTACCTGGATGGAGGACGGAAGACACAGCCTCGCCGCCTTACTACTAGCCTTACTTAGAGGATCATGGGACTTAGTAACTAGGGTTATAATTATAAGGTAACTATACTTATATAATTAGATATATATCCCCACTTAGGGTACCTATAAGCATACTTACTAAGTCCCCCATGTCCCTCCAAGTAGTGTGGCTCAGGTGTAGGGCTCGTAGCCTTCGGGTACCGACTTCAGGCTGCCGCTGGGAAGTTGCGAAGCGTAGGGTTCTTGTTAAGGAACTTCATTTAAGTTACCATAATAGGGATCTATCGTAAATAATAGGGTTTCCTTATTATGGTAACTTAAATTAAGTTCCTTGACAAGAACCCAGGAAGTGTAGGGTGAGTGGGTGTGGGGTATCGTTGCAGAGCTGCCCTTGCTCTGGGACTTAGGGGCTTTTTCTAGGCCCTGGGGTTGGGTTGTGGTCCTTACAATTTGAAGTCGTGAGGGTTTCGGCTTCAGAGTAGATTCTGGGCAAGGGCTTTTTACGCTTCCCGGATGTTTGTTGTTGGTTGAGGGAGTGCCGGCGGTCTTCGCACGGTCTCTGTAGCGCTTCAGGGCTTTGGAATGTGTAGTTTCAGCTCATAAACTCTGATACCAAAACCCTATGTTCTAATCACCAAAACCCCTAATTATGAACCGTAAACCCGGGCTTCAGGATTTGCAGCACTTTGCTTCACAGATTTGGGTTTGGGTGTTTAAACCTCTGCCCCCGGCCGTTTTCTTTCCTTTATTCAATACGGAAGTTTCCGAAAATTGGGGGGGGGGGACCTTAGTTGGGGTCCTTACTTACATTCAGGATCCTGCTATCTCCGGTACTTGCTCAGGATCCCCTATTCTCCGCAATCCCCAAATTCAGCACGCAGGCTCCTGGGCTGGAGCCTGGGTTCTGTTGTAGGAATGGCTGTGGGCTGCTTGGTAGTGCTGGTCGTGCCCTGGTTGCCTGTGTTGTAGGTTCCGCCGGCCTTTGCTGAGCAGACTGAGTCCGAAACCTGCATCCAACAGAGCACTTTCCCAGCGTATTAACTCCCGGTCGCGCGAGATCTCTTGTTGTGGACCTTCCAGGTAAACTTGCTTTGACGGTTTCGGACTAGGGGTTGGGCAGGAGCTGGAATCCTCAATTGTCCATGTTAGGTTCCCGGAAGTGCCAGGCCATGATATACTCCCAGGTGGCAACTTGCATGTGCGCTGGCACCCTAAACGCCTTGAATCCTCCATGCCCAGCGCAGGATATGCACCATTGCGCCTGTCAGCAGGAGGTCCGACTTTGTCATGGAAGTCCCGAAGTCTACTAAAGGGCCCCAAACAATTACCAATGCTATTTTGGTGTTTCCTTGTTCTAATTACGGTATAATGGGCCCCCAACACCTATTCTAATCATTAGGGGCCAGCTGGGCTTAGGATTTGGAGTTTCGTCTTTAGAATTCGGGATGGAGGGTTTGGAGCTCAGAGTTTAGGGCTTGGATCTGTGTGCATTCCAAGTCCAATCGTCCTAAACTCTGCACCTGACACCTACAACCTCCAGCAACGCATTTTCATAGGGACCCTTAGGGGGGTAAGCGGGTGGGGGGTAGTGGGGCTTTATTAAGTCCTTATCATAGGTTTTTAAGGCCCCCTACCCCCTCCGCCCAACCCCCCTAAGGGTCCTTATGACATTTTGCTCCCTACTGGTACTATCTCCTACCCCAGAACCCCAGTCTAATCATTATCATATCAATGATATGAAGCCCCGCTCAACCCCCTGTATCACCCCTTATGAGTGGCCCCGTGTACCACTCCCCGAACCGCCTAAAATTTATTAGCGGGGTGCAGCCTGCAGGCAGCATGCATCGGGGCCGGTGGCCTTTGGCACGTCCGCACTTGTCAGAAGGAGATCGGAGACTGGCCTCTCAGGCCAGTTCGAGGGTTCCTTTCAGGCAAGGGCTCTGGGGGCTCTTTAGGGCGCTAGTAACATTTAGGCCTCAGGGATTGGGATTGTAGGGTCTAGGCTTAAAGCTTCGGATGCAGCACCTGCCTTTTGATATGTTCATCGCGGATTCCTGTTTTGTGCCGGACATGTTCGAGCATGGCAGGGCTCGGGTGGGCTTTCTACGAGCAGAGATGGATAATATGAATACACGAAAATGCAACGCAGCGCGCGCACACACACAACTTGTATGTGTGTAGATCCGTAGGTTTAGATAACCCTAAACCCTAAACCCTAAACCCTAAACCTAAACCCTAAACCCTAAACCCTAAGATAGATAGCACAAAGAAGGATCCTCTGGAGGCCCGAAGTTTCCATGACTGGAGCCTGGAGAAAAACGGCCAGGCAAGTAGACTTTAGAGGGAACCTAGAGTTGAGAGTCATGAGATGTTGTGCACAAATGTTTCACAGACACATCAAGACCTGAAAGAACCCACAGCCTTGTTGAGCCAGGTTGAAAATATTCTATGTTTCAGCCTAGCCACAAGTCGCACACGTCGGCAAATCCAAACTACGACATAGACCCTCAAGGCCACAGCACCAACCCTTTTAGACTTAAAACCCAGCCAAGAAGGAGACGTCAACTATTGGCGATGGAAACTCTGCCCCTCGCGCTCCTTCCCGCAGGTCTTCGAAGCATACTCCTCTAAGACTTTCAAGCCCGAGGTTGTGTAGAAAAGTCTCTTGGTGTCAAAAGCCTCTCTAAACCGCTAAAACCTAAACTCTACTCTTTTCAACCCCAAAGCCCTGAACCCCTTGAGCTTTCAATCCTAAGAACCTATGCTCCCAGAGTCATACAACCCCCTAAGTAGGCTCTCGAATGAAGTGACACGGGTTCCCAGAGCTGTGAGCCTCGCAGGAAAGTCAAAGCCTTCCAGGACTGCTTTTTCATTCTTCTTGCGGTGGGTTTAGGGTTTAGTTTTTTTTTGAGGGTGAGGGGTCGCCCTCTTATGGTCCCGTAAGGAAGATCCTAGGAAATAGGCGGCCAGCCACAAGGCCTTAGCGTAGTTTATACATACATCCTCATACACCTCTTTTTTGTCCAATCAATTTAGGGTTTCGGGGCTTTTCGAGTTTTTCCCGGCTTTTCGAGTTTTTGGGATGCCGGTGGCCACCGTGATCTTCAGGGTTTCGGGTTGAGGTGGGCCTGAGAGACATGGCAGGCTTTTTTCACCTCTCTGGTCAGCAGTCGTCCTGTTTGGGTGGAGCAACCTGAAACCCAGGACAGGAAATCTAAACCCCTAAACCCCTAAACCCCCAAACCCCATAACCCTAAACCCTAAACTCCAGCTTAGCTCCCCTGCCTGCTTCTCCAGGAGGCCCTGGCAGAGGGAGGATGCTCGGACTTGGAGTACGACGGGAATCTGAAGGAGGAGATGGCTACCCAAAGCCCTGCGATGAAAAGCCACCGCCGGAAATCCTTGAAACTCTGGTCTAGTGGTAACCCGAAGCGATCTTTCAAATTATTCAGGCCCATATATATATATATATATATAAACCCTAAACCCAACGAAACCCTGAACCACCAAGACTGAGAACTCCAAGAGGAGACCGAGTGGGCTGCGAAATTGTGCTGCTCCGAATTCCCGCGGACTGCATGCGAGCCCACGAACTATGGAATGACCTACTGCAAGGACTTCCCCAGGGGATGGAGGGTAGCGATCTGTGAGGTGTGGCGGGGTGTGGAACCGGGTTGTAGGAGGGTTTGCGGACTACTGCAAGGACTGGCAGCTCAGCACCTGGTAGGCGGCCTTTTGCTTGTAGAGCTTTTTAAGCTTACATGCCTACCACAAGGTTAGCCGACCTGCAAATTCGACGAAATGAAGAGGTCCATGGCGCTTCAGCGTTTCAGGGTCCAAGGCGGTCTTTCCTTGTTTAAGCTTGCCATAACTATACGGACGGCTAGCCGGTCCTGAGCCCAGAGCATGGGAGGTTGATGGAGATCTGCAGGGTTTCAGGTTTCAGGCTTCTGCAGTTCAGGGGCTTCGGCTGTATGGCTCAGGGGTTTCGTCAGCATTCGCTCTTGCAAAGGGTCGGCTCTTCAGAGGACCACCAAGAACAGCCCAAACTCCAGTGTCTCGTCTACACGGTCTTGTGTAGACCCGAAGATAGATGTGAAGAAGGCTTCATTCTTGGGCCTTTTTTGGCTTTTGCGACTTTGCAGGACGAGGCAGACTTCCTTCCGGACAACGTTCATGAGGCGTATTGCTCGGCAGACCAGTTCAAGGATGAGCACAGCTGCGTGGCAGCCGGATTCCAGTGGCACACCAAGACCTGCCAAGAGGAGCTGTCGGAGATGAGCTCGGAATGGCACCTGGCGCTGAAGAAGGCGTCGGAGCAGAGCAGCTGCAGCACTGACTTCTTCCACGGCCAGGCCCTGGATCAGATGATTTCCGCTTCCAGCAAGAAGTGCTGCGCCTCCTCCCCGGGGAATGCCTGCCACAAAGACCTTCAACAGATGACGCCTTGCAAGGATCACGCGGACTTCCTGCCCAACAACTCCATGGGCTGGACCGCATGCAAGTTCTCCCATGATGTGGTGGCGAGCTGCGAGGCACTGCACGGCTTTTACTGGGCCGAAACCGGCCTCTGCTACATCGGGCAGGACCAGACTCAGAAGGCAAACTGTGTAGCCAACGGAGGCAGCTTGTACGAGCACACCTGCGGTGACGAGATCGCTTCCTGGGAGCCGCAGTACCACTTCCTCGTTCACCTTGCGAAAGAGACCGATTGCGACAATGTGCAGGTGCACGGGCAGGGGATGAAGGATGCGTTGAACTACCCGGCAAAGATGTGCTGCGCCTCCTTTCCGGGCTCCCTTTGCAGTCCCTTGGCCAAGAAGATGACGCCCTGCAAAGACGATGCCGACTTCCAGCCCGACCGGCCCTTCGCCGAATGGTGCGAGTTCCATGGCCATACGCCACAAACCGATGCTTGCCATGCGCATGGTTGCAGCACGCATGGTGGCGGCTGCGACTGCCATGCGAAGGCAAACTGTGAGGCAGCGGGAGGCACCTGGAAGGTCGAGACCTGTGGCATGGAAATCCAGAACTGGGAGCCTGCTTTCCACATGGCCCTGCAAGAGGCAGACTCTCTGGGATCCTGTACCGCACACTCCTACGTGGACCTGCCCTCCTTGATCCAGCACCCTGCCGAGAAGTGCTGTGCCTCCTACCCTGCCACACTCTGCGACAAGACCGCCCGGAAGATGATGCCCTGTGCACATCCATGGCATTTCCAGGCAGACAAGGCGGGTTCCTTGCGAAAGAATGCGAAAGAGTCATGTTGAATTGCTTCGAACCCCAAGTGAGGTGATGTGGAGCTGGTGCCACATAGAAGGGCCCGTCAACGTGCCTCGGCAGCTTCTGATCGGACTGTCGGTGGAACTTGCGTCGCCTGGGGTTTCGCATTCGCATGCCTACGCTCTTTCCTGAGGCCACGCTCTGCAACGCCCAGGCGGACTGCTACGGTGACCATGACTGGTGCCACTGCGAAGCTCAGGCCTCGTGTGAGGCCATGGGTGGCACCTGGAACGCACAGACCTGCGCGAAGGAGGTGGAGCAATGGAGGCAGGGTGGAGGGGGAGAGGTGGGGAGGGTTTCGTGCAGCGGGCGCATTTGGATGTTTTCGTCCAGGCCGGAGCAGCACCGTCTGCTTCAGAACATTGAGGACGAAGGCAGTAGCTGCGAGGGCAAGGAGGTCGACGGCATGCGGGCGCAGGACGTGCGAAACGGCACGACCAAGCCAGCGTGAGCCATGCCCTATACCAAACTCTCTGTATTCCAAAGAAGCACTCTTGTGCTTGTTTTCTAGCTGCAGGATTTCACGACTTGGCCAGCAAGGATGTGCTGCACGTCCTGGCCACAGAGCATCTGCGAAAGGGACGTCGTTGCCATGACGCCGTGTCTCCGCCGGGAGGAGTCTGCTTTTGTAGATTTCAATGCAAGAGCCGAAGTTTGCGTTTTCAGTTGAGCCTGGCAGCCAGGATTTCCATGCTGATGCAGTTTCGTCAGCCTGGTGCCATGCGCTCTTTCCGGTCCCGGCCAAGGCCGACTGTGAGGCGCAGGCGGGCTCTTGCTCAGTGCGGTAAGAAAGTGGAACTCGAAGATGTCGATGAAGTGTCTTGTACGGTTCTCTGGTCATGCTGCGGTATGAAGGAGATGTTCTGCAGCATATTGAAAGTCTAAACCCCGTACATGGTAAATCTAAGCCCCAAAGCCCGCGAAATCACCTAGACCCAAAACCCTGAACTCCAAGCCCTCGAAAACCCTATAAACCCTGAACCCCTAAACCCCAAACTCCTCAAAAGCAGGGGAACTTGAGCCTTTGAAGCCGCAGGGCTGTACGAGCAACGAGAACGGCGATTGGTGCCACTGCGAGGCCGAAGCGGGCTGCGTAGCCCTAGGCCGGGCAGCGAGAGAGAGGGCGACAAGGGGGGACATCAGAAAAGGGGGTTTAGGTTTAGGGTTCATGGTTCATGGGTTTATGGGTTTCAAGTTCAATGTTGGGTGTTGAAGGTGTGGGGTTTTAGGTTTTAGCTTCAATGTTAGGTGTTGAAGGTGTGAAGTTCTGGGTTTTAGGGTTAGTTGAGGTTCAGGGGTTGGCCCTACGCCTTTACCCCAACCCGAGCTCTGATAACAGCAGTCCCAACGTATGGAACCTGATCGAGGAGCAAACCCTAAACCCGAAACCCTGAACCCCCAAAGAGGGAGCTCTAACGCCCGAAACCCCACAAAGCCAAAGGAGCCGTGAACCAACCCTCCACCCTGAACACCAGAAAAAGAGACCCCCCAAATTCCGGACCATCCAAAAGCCTTCAAAAGCCCTCAAAAACCCTAAACCCTTCAACAACCCCGAACCCCAGATCTCCTGAAAAAACCCATCAACCCTATAAACCTTCGACAACCTTCAACAACCCGATAAACCCTGTATAAACTTCAAAAAACCTAAACCCTAAACCCACCCAAACCCCATACCTATAACCCCTAAACCCTCAGAAACCCTAAACCATCAAAAACCTTATAAACCCTAAGCCCTCAAGAACCCTAAACCCTCAAAAACCCGAAACCCTGAACCGTAAACCCTTAAAGGTGGCCAGTGGATGACCGCGAGTTGTCAAGAAGAGCTCAAGTGGCAGGAAGTGAGTTGGCACAAGGCAACAGCCTAATATAGGGGCTCTCATAATTAAAATGGGGCTCCTTTAAAGGGGTGTTTAAGGGCTACAAAAAGGGGTCTATAAGGATACTATTATTCAGGGGCCTTCATGATTAGAATAGGGATTTGGGGCCCGTTATACTGTAACTGTAATGAGGAGGCCCCAGGATAGTATAGGTAACTATTCAGGTCCCTATAGTAGGTTCTTTCAGGCTAGTGCATTCGTAGTAGTGGGGGCAGCGGTTTGTTCCTCCAGGATATGAAAAGGTTTTGCTAGTTGTGTGTAGAGGTTTGCTAGAAATCCTCCGTGAATGCTTTTGTTCATCTACCGGCGTCTATATTGGATGTGTGCAGCACCATTTTAGCAGTATGATAAGCCCACAGCAGTTGTCTAAGAATTAAGGCTTCTAGGGTTTCGACCAAAATGGGCGTTTGTTGCAGGAGGCGTGATGACAAGATCTCTGCATGTCAAAGCTTGTCATTCAGAGCAGATTCTGCCCATGCATGGAAGCAGCGGGGGTTCTCCTCTGTCTTGCTCTCGTTCTCTCTCTCTCTCTCTCTCTCTCTCTCTCTCTCGCACACCCCACTTGTGCAGCTGTTCCGATGGAATCCAGATAAAGATCCCAACAGCCTAATCTCAAGACACCTTCCCATCAAAGAACACCATTTGCGGCCTTTTCAGACCAAGAAAGTCTACGTAGTATCCCAAATGACCAATATTTGGGGCTTAGCGTGAGGGTTTCGGGCCTAGCGTTTAGGGTTTAGGGCTCATAAACCACCTTGCTGATTCATGTCCCTGGACATCTGAAAATCAACCGCAGCGCAGCCTTGTGTGCGATGCCCAAGACTCCTACATCCCGTTGCTGACCTGTGAGATCGATCCCTTAACCTTAAATAATTCATCAACCCGAAACACGTATAAAACCGCGCATGTCTACATGTGTGCGTATGTACATACAGACATATGGCCCTTTGAACCCACTGAGATCATGCCCGGTGCCCAATGCCCCAAGCCCTAGACCCTACTCTCAAAATCCCCAATCGCTATATTGAGGCATCAGAAGTCTAAAAGCAACTTCTTCCCTGGGTCGGCCAGGCCGTCTCACAAGCCATCGACAAGGGAACCTGCCTCTCGCTTTTTATGCCGAATTTTGTGGTTTCGTGGTTATCTCGTCGTCTTTTACGTGGAATCTTGTGGCTTCCTGTTGAAGGGCTTATTGGCTTTCGCAGAGATTGTGCAGCGCTTCCTAAGCGAATAACTGAATTTGGGTGGGCATCAAAAAGACAGTGTTATGGTTCTTTCGGGTGTGTACTTGGATTCGATTGTCTCCCACTCCCCTTGTACGATATTTGCCTTCAGGATGCAGGGTTTGAGGCTTTTGCGATTAGGGTTCAGAGAGTTGGGTCTTGCGTTCGGGAATCAGGATTGTGGCTTTAGGTTCTGCCAGTTTAACCGTGAAGACAAAGCGCGCACGAACAACGAGGGCTTGAGCAAGTGGAATAGAATCTGGTGCGTATTTGATGATTCATACAGGCTTGACACAGGAGCGAAGGTTTTTAACTCCTCCCTGCTTGTATCTTAGTTGATGGATCTCTGCATGCTAAACTGAAGTAATGAAGGGTGATGGGCATGCTGATCTGTATTTGGCATGTGCTTTTAGCTTCAACTGGACCTAAGCCCCTTCAAGCCCACAATGCATCACAATGCAATTGTTTCGATCCTCATCGCATAGGGCATGATGCGTGTTTGGGGGCCCTAAACCCTTGAAAACCCAAGCTTCGGACGAGGTGATGATGTGATGGCCAACGAGCATCATCAAAGGCTGGAGGACACGCTGTCGCTAGGCAGGGCGGGTCAGGTGCTCATGGGGTTTAGGAGGGCGAGCAGGGCCTCAGAGGTTTGGGGCCTACGTTTGATGGGTTTGTACAAAAGTGAAGGGTTTGGGTTTGCTGTGGGAGCATCCACGCAGGTCCGGTGTTAAAGGCGATGATGAGGGGTTAGCAGGCAGCAGTGGGATTTCGGACTTTGGTGGGGATGCTGAACATCTGTCCTGAGGTGCAGGATTCTCAGATTCTCTTCGCGCAAAGATCCACCCAAAACCCTGCAAGTCTTAGACCAAAAAGCTTTCGAGCCCTGAGCCCCAGCACCTAAAGTTTTGCAACCGAATGAACTCCAAAAACTCTTCAACTTCTTTTTTAATCTACAACCCTGAGCTCCGAAGCCACCAAGCCTAATCCCACAAGCGCTTGCCAGCTCCGAAGTGTTGTGAACACGGCCTCTCCGTCTGCAGTGCCGGAGCCTCACCTTACCGAGGTGGCCTTGAGAGTTGATTGTAGGGCTAAGTTAAGTTTGGGGCTTGGGTTTTTAGGGTTTGGAGCTTGCGGGTTTCAATATTTGCTCTCACGGCTCTTGATGATTGTCGGAGAAAAGCAGTAGCAGTGGCAACACACGAAGTAGTCTAGCAGCACTTGCACGATTAGAGGCAGTAGCAGTGACAGCAGTGGCGGCCGGAGTCTCTGTAGTGGAAGTCGTACTACTACGACGACGACGACTACTACTACCAGTACTGCTACCGCTGCTGCTACTGCTAGTACGGCTGCTACTACGACTACTTCGACTGCGACTTCGACTACGACGACGAGGACTACCACAGTACCAGTGCTAGTACTACTACGACGACTATTGACTATGAGGACTGCGACGGCTATGGCTCGCCATGGCCACGGCTTTGGCCATGGGTATGGCTCTGGCGTTGGCTCTGATTATCAGTATTATCAGTCTGACTATGACTTCGACTTCGACGACGGCGACGACTGCGACTGCCACTGCTACCACCACCACTACCACTACTACTCGAAGGCCCGCTGAACATCGCGCGACACTGTTTGCTATCAGCCGAGTACAGTCGCACAGCTAGGCGAAGTCATATCCCTGAAGTTGCAAGTTGTACGTATTCTGGCGGGCTTCTGAGGTGCTCACGCTGAAAGCAGGCGCTGGGGAGTTGGGCATTGGTTGTTTGTGTCTTGCTCCTTTTCCTCCAGTCTTGAAACTACATGAGACAAACTTGTCTAATGAGCTGCCCTTCGAAGAGCTTCTGTGCGAGGGTCGAAGGTCGGGGATGGTGGTCGGGGGTTGTTGAGGGTGTGGGATTTGTCAGATTCGTTTAAATCCACAATCCTGGACCCTGAAACTGCCGTGGATTGAACAGCATTTGCCAGGCCTGTTAGGTCAAAACATCAGTTCACTTCTTGGTGGCGGTTTCGTCGTCCATATCTGGACGACGAGAGCAGCAACAGCAACAGCATTACTTGCAGCAACAGCATTAAGAGCATGATAGCTGCCACGATCGTGGCCATGAGCACGCCATTGTGATCTTTACCATTGCCGTCACGATTTACCATTGCCATCATTTCTCCCAGCATCATCATCGTCGTCATCACCATAAGGATTATCATAATCATCATCAGCATCATCGCCATCACCATCATCATCGTCGTCACCACCACCGTCATCGTAATTATTCTCATCGTCGCTATCATCGCCATCGTCGCAGCTAGAATCATACTTGACGTCATTGTCACCTGAATCGGACACATCTTCCTCTGAATGCCTAGCTTCTCAGGTGTGCCTTGCGCCAGCGAGGCAGACTTCACTGCTGACAAGGCAGCCCAGCAGGGTTTCGGGCTCTCCGCAAACCTTAAACCCTCGACTTCCACGTGAATGCCTCCCGAAGAACCGGAGAAATCCTTGATGAATCCGTATAAGCCATGAATCCTTTCCCCCCGAAGGTCCTCTCCAGCGAATGCCAGCAGCACGGCTACCTCGACCAAGGGGACTGCGAGAGCCCAGGTTGCGTCTACTCGCAGGCCAGCGCCAGGGTTTAGGGTTCTTAGGGTTCTAGGGCTCTGGTTCCTAGGGGTTTAGGGTTTAGGCCTCTAGTTTCTCGTGGAGTGTGGTGCCTTGGGGTTGAGGGGTTTTGCAGCTTGAGTAGGATACCTGGGCTTCTTTGGGTTTGTACACAATGTAAAGCCCAGACCCCCGGGAGGATCCAAAAAAGTAGACCCCTGAATGGGGTTCCTGTAAGTATCCTTAGTCGTGTAGGGCCCCAAATTAGGGGATCTACTTTCTACATCGTCCAGCTTATGTCTGTTCTTGTAGGAGACTTACTGTCGAAGCCTCCCAAAAAATTGATGTTCTCAGAACCTCAGAAGCCTTTCTTATTCTATTAGGGGCCTAGATGATGACCAATACTACTTTGTGGCGGTTTCCTTGTTATATTTATAGTATAATGGGCCCCCAAGCCCTATTCTGAGTATTAAGGCCCCCATAATATGTGGCTTGTCATGTCGCTCCCTAGATTTGGGTGCAGATTTTTTTAATGAGAGGTTCTGGCAGGTGAAGGCTAGCGGCGGGACGGTCTACCAGGCTGTGGCGCGAGATCTTCGAGGTGTTTCTCAAGTAGGTGCAGTAGGGAAACGAATTGCGAACTTGAAAGTAGAAGTTATGTGCCAAGGGCTTTCTTCCGACTCCTAGCATGGGTATACATGGACCCCTGTGCTTGGTGTACACCCTACACCAGACGTGCTCCTGTGACTACGTGCGTCTGCAACTACATCCTAAGCTAGACTAGGCTAAAGCAGCGGGAACGAGGTATGGGAACCAACAGCGTAGATCACAGACGAATTCCCAAAGTAATGGACCAGATGAGGGATCCTCGAATGAGGGCGCCTAACGAAAAAGCGTTTATGAATTAGGCATGCCGTTTACGCGTAAGCCACATAAAACCAAAAGTCCATGGAGTGTTGATGGTTTTGGGGGATGTTCAGGCCCTGAAAGCCTATCCAAAGCTCTCCCCACGGCTTCGAGGATGGCAAATGCACTTGCCCCGATGCAGTGGGTACCCAAGGGGGATGGGGACCACGAGGAGTCCAGGTTTGGGTTTGTAGGATTTGGCCTAGACCCTAAACCCTAAACCGGAAGAAGGAGACAAAACCCGAAACCGTGTCAAAGAAGTGGGGTTTTGGCTTTAGGGCTTGAGGTTGTCTAGGGGTTCCTGAAAGGAGATCCAGGTTGAGGGTTTTTCCGTGTCATCGAGGTATCATCTTAGAGGGAGCTTACTTAGGAGCAGCCCCAGAGCAGCCCCAAAACCCATTCTGCACTCAAGTGGCTATTCCAGCTTTTCTTCTTCTTCTTGTTCTAAGCATTGCAGTTGCTAGTCCTCCTGCTCGAAAGCAAGTTTTTTGGCCGCATCTAGCCTGTAGAAAACCCAAACCCAAGCCCAAATACCAAACGGACCCCACACTCTGTGCCCAAAAACCTTTTGAAGTCTGTGATCCGGCTTCGGCACAAAAACACAAGCAGAAAAACAAGATCTCCGAGCTTCTGGCATCTCTGGCTTCGTGGGTTGTGGTCTCAGCTTTGTGGCTTCAGCCATGAATCGACTATCTCTTGAAGGCCCTCTCAAATCCAGAAACCCTCGTTCCCAAGCTCGAAACCCCCAAACATCTAAAGCGCGAAAGCTTAAGCTCGCAAACTCTCAACCCTCAACCCCAAACCCCAAACCCCTACGCCCTCAACCTTCTAAAGCCGCCAGCCCCCGGCCCTAAAGCTGGAAGAAGTTTCACCGGCCCGGCTAAGAGGCAACGTGCGCTGCAGCGGGGTTCACGTGGAAGGCCCAGCGCGTTTCCAGTTGTCCTGCCTATATCTATTTATATATATATATATATATATTATTATTATTATTATTATTATTATTATTATCATTATTATTATTACTATTATTATTATTATTATTACTATTATATATATATATATTTATATGTATATCGGTATATCTGTATATAGCGTTCGGCTTGGATTTAGGATTCCGGGAAGGTTACCTTGTTTTGGGCCTCACTGTGGGCATCTGCAAGATTCAATTTATCATGGGGCTCATCGAGATCAATGTAGGATTACTTTGTTGCCGACCCGTGCGGTGTCTTGCAAAATTCTACTGTAACGTCCTTGATACCTAAACCCTAAACTGACAAAACCCTTACGGCCTAAATCATAGATTCAGAAAGAAGCCATTGCACTTTAAAAAAAAATCATAGATTCCTAGACCCTAATTGCGACATTGCAGCCCCTGGGTTGCCGAGCTGTGGGCTCTAGGGAGCGAACATGCTTGCGCAGAACATCACGGAACTGTCATAGGCAATGGGGGTGTTTCGTTTTTGTTAAAGAGTTTGGGGCTCGTTGGCATGTTGGGGCTTTGGGGTGTTGGGGCGTTTTGGTGTTCTGGGTTCTTGCGTGGCTTTTTGGAGGGCTTGGGTGCTAGCATGCTGATTGGGGCCCAGGGGTTTGGGATCACGTCCTCGGGTGCAGTCAGGTGCCTGGGCTGTGTTTAGGGTTTGGGCCTTCAGCGATGTGTTTAGGGTTTGGGCCGGGCCGCACTGCTCTTGCTGTGCGTCTGCACCGAAGCCCGTTTGAGTTATGGTTTGGGCCGGGGGAGTTTACCGTTTTGGGGTACTGTGGTTGCAGGTTTGGCTTTTATTGCGCTTGATTGATTTGGGGTGTTGGTTGTGTGTGCAACCCCCTGTGACAGCCATGATGCCGGAGGAGGATTTCCTCGAACGGTGCACGCGCACCACGACCGTGACGACCTTGACGCCCACGAGGAGACCGGCCAGACAACTACGACGAAACCACTGGTAGATTACCAGAGATCACCAGGAGACCACCGTGAGACCACCAGGAGACCAATGATTTCCTGGCAGATTCAGGATCCGGGCAGTACCCAAAGCCGAAGCCCTATAGTAAACGCCATAAAGTTGGAAACCCGGTTAAGGCCAAATAGTGCTGGGATTCCCTAAACATTACTCTTGAGGATTGAGGCTATTGGGTTTCCAACTTTTTGGCTTCTACTGTTAGCCCCTCTTGGAAGCTTGGAAGGCGGAGACCTGTAGCACGCTGACCGGCTCCTGGGACCTCAGGCTCCGCCTTTCTTCTTGCAAGTCTTTCGGGTTCCGGTTGTCGACCCTAAACCCTAAACCCCTAAACCCTAAGCGCTAAACCCTAAACCCGTTCTTTTGGAGACCTGGTCTCTCGGGCCTTGGGTTGCTTTTGGGCCTTGGGTTGTGAGTTTTGATTTTTGGTTTTGGGGTGGTTGTCTCTGTAGCCTTCGGAATTTAGGGCTGAGGTAGAGACAGGGGTTGACAGCTGAGGGCTTGGGGATCGTGATACGAGCTTAGGATCTGGAGTGGGCCAGGGTCTTGACAGGCAACAGGCTTTTCCAAAACGCTGCGGCGTCGGAAGCCTGGCAGCTATCGCAGTTCCAACGACCGTTAATGCTAGTCTCATGTTAATCATGCAGACCCTCCTAAACCCTAAACCAGAGATTTACTCATCGGATACGATACGAAAGCTCATTCTAGCGATCGAAACTCGTCAACCCCAGGCACGACATGCAGGCTTCGGTCTAGGTTTAATTGGATCCTGGTAGTGTAGGGCCCAGGTACTCACCTATACTATCTTGGAAGCTGCTTACTACATTTATAGCTAGTATAATGGGCACCAAAACCCTATTCTAATTATTAAGGCCCTTATATTACACCCCTATCCGCACACCATTGCAAACGTGATTCTTGGATGCTTATGATATGACGGTGTCAGCGGCATCCTCGCGCAGGATCCTCTGCTATAGGTTGGGGTTAAGAACCCTCAAAGTCCGTGGCAGTTGTATAGCTATTACGAAGGGATGTCGGGCATCATTATTGATGATTCGGACCCGTGAAAGGTCCGCACCATGTACCCACCTGCAGCCCACAGTAGATCCCAAGAGCTTGAACGCATTAGAATAGGGTTTTGAGTCCTTTGAGTCCTCGCATAATTTTCTTATGGACTAAAGGAGATACCCTAAACCCTAAGCCCTACACCCTAAACCGTCATATTACCGACTATACCCCTGGCCGACAGGTTGATGAAGGCTTTCGAGGAGCTGGATTTGCGGGGAATCGTTTTGGGCTTTTGTCTTGCTGTGGGATTTAGGGCTTCGGGTTTTGTGTTCAGGCTTGAGGTTTTGAGGCGCCGCCATTGTTTTGTGCTTTCGACAACTGGGATTTGCAGATGCGGCAGTGGGATCAGGATCACGTGTACGCGGACCCACAATGAAGGCGTATTGTTCAGGTTTGTTTTTTGTTGCTTTCGGGTTTTCAACACTTGGATGTTGTTTGCCTTTTTGTTTTTTCTTTTTTTGGCTCAAAGCTTTCTGCTTGTTTTTGTTTTCGCGTTTCTGTTTCTAGCGGTGCGTTGTTTCTGCTTCTCTGCTTTTCTGTTTTTTTGCCTCGCTCTTCCGCTTCTCCAGCTTCTCTGCTTCTCTTCTGTCCACCCTCATCTCTCCGGTCTCGTTCTGCTCCGCTTTTCTCCTGTCCCCAAGGACTACTGGTACCAGTTCTTCTTCTGCTACTAGTCGTACTACTGCAGCTGCTGCTACTGCTACTGCTACTGCTACTGCTGCTACTACTACTACAACCACTGCTACTGCTACCTACTAGCTACTAGCTACAGGTC